>VDFB02047144.1:15459434-15749209 GCA_007258455.2 Sequoia sempervirens | reverse complement strand
CCAGTGGTACCCACATCTTCACTTTTCTTTCATCATCATTTAAAACACATAAAGGTCTTCCACTGCCCCTTCCACTTTGACCTCCTCATCCTTTTTTCTTGCCATCAAATCTTTTGTTCAGCTTCTCTTCCACCTTCAGAGCAAACTGATACACATCCTTAATGGTGGTCATTCTAACTAGGCTTAACTCCTCTTGAATGCTCGGTCGTAACCCATTAAGATATCGGGCTACCTTCTCCTTATTGGCCTCTGTGTGGACCGTTTTGATGATTATCTTGTAAAAATATTCATTATATTATTTCATAGATCTGCTTCCTTGCTTCAACCCTTGCAATTTCTTCAACAGATCTAACTCGTAGTCCAATGGTATGAACTGCTTCTTTAGTTTTTCTACCTTGCGATCCCATCTGGTGATATTCCCTTTTCCTCTTCGATTTCTTTCCAACTGGACCTCTTTCCACCAAATACTGGCATGGCCCTTCAGCTTCATTTTCACAAACTTAACCCGATTTGGGTCCTCTATTTCCTCATACTCAAAATATTCTTCTAGCTCATTGATCCAATTGATCAACTCTTCCGGGTTCAGACTTCCGGAATAACTAGGGACTTCTGCTCTGGGTCTTTTCCCGATCTTTGAAATGGCCCTTATTAGCTGCATTTGGTCTTGATCAATTTCTTCTTCTTCCTATTCTACATTTGAACCTTCTTCCTCTCCTTCATCCTCACTTTCCTCCCTCAGGTTTAACCCTCTTCTCAATTGCTCTTGTAACGAATCAATCTATCTTTGGAGGGCTGCTAGTGCATCCCTTCCACCAGCATTTCTGCCACCTCGACCACCTCTGGCACCACCACACCTACCAGGCATCACTCTTGGAGCCATCTTTCTTGACCTCGACCCACAACCACGGTCCTGGTGCGAACTACCTCACGATCGGCGATCTATCCACATGCTCAAGAAAACCCACTCTAATACCACTTGATGAGGGCGCAGCCCGAGACTTAGAAAATAACCCACAAACAAGAGAATAATTTTATTATTAAGATAATGGAGCTTCTTACATGCAGAGGATCTCAAATCCCCAAGTTTTACAACACATGCAAGTTATAGAAAGCTACAAAATCACCCTTTTGCAATATCCAAGCTTGTCCCCAAAAAATTACCCAAAAATTAGAAACCCGCCCATAAATAGAGCTCCTCTTTAGTTTGGAGCCAAAACAACATTCAAATTTGAGTTTAGGTGGTTTGGCACTAAAAAATTACAACTTGAAGTTCAAATTTCAAAAGAACATTTGCAATTGTATCTTCTAGAAAGTGTGCCAACTTCTCGGGGCCATAACTTTTGATCCGGGACTCCGATTCGTGAACCGTTTGAACCGTTGGAAAGGTCTCAAAGTCAATAACGCGCTCAAATCCACTATGCCAATTTTAAGAAGTTTTAGGGCTGTTCCAGGAACTCTAAGTGCCTCAAATCTAACTTAGAAGATTTTAGGTGCAAATCTGGGAAGCTAAAACTGCAATATCTTTCAACCTAGGAATAGAAAATAAAAACCATAAATTGGGAATTTTATTATGATGAAAAGGGTATCGAAAAATGTAAAAACATCTAAAAATCGAGAAAATTGAAATTTAACTATTTTTGGGTGATGCAAGATTGCCCTTACACCACTGAATGCTCCTACATCATTCCCTTTGTTTGAAGACCTACACGATCATGTATAATTGGATTAAATATGTCAATTTTTATAATTATATTTAATAAATATATTATTTTAAAATATGCATGATATCTACTTCATAAAATTAAATATTGTTAAAGTGCAATCGAACGTTATAACATACCACAAAAATTTGTTAGCCTTGGGGCATCATGAATTTTCCATACAAGCATTGCATGAAATTGAAATTTTCTTTTTCCTATTGGTCTAGAGACGTCATACATAGTGACACCATTCCATAAATTTAGTAACTCGTCGATAAGATGCTCGATATATACATTCATATCTTTAACTTGGTACTTACCTAGTTGAATGAACATAAACATTACATAATTATTATAACCATTTTATTGCAATATATATAAATTAATGTACATGACTATTGAATGAAAAAAATATAAGTCATTATGCAACAAATAAGAAAAATGAGATGCTACTACGTTAAAGAAAATTGATGTAAACAAATACCTGAAACAATCATTGACAACATTATGTGCTCCCTCCTTATTGACATCCATGCAAAAATATTATTTTTGATACCAAAAATAGGCCACACCGAGTAAATATATCTCAGCTCTCCAAATGGATTGACACCATCCACTCCCAATGAAAGCCTGAGATTACGAGGTTCTTTAAAGTGTGTCCATTTTTCCTCCATGTCCCTAAATGCAAAACCATCCGTAGGAATTCGAAGAATGTCATCTCCACTTCTATTCCATGCATGGTAATCCATAAATTGCGCTAAGATTTCAAATCTAAATAATCATTGCATACGTCGAATAATGAGAATATAACGAAGAACCTTGCGAGACACTTTTTTGTTAGTTGATCTGTTCGATATCTACTAATATGACATTCCAAGAATTTTATTGCAAATTCATGTTGTTTATGATATATAATATGATCATTAGGATATGCATCTATTGCTTGATACTCCATTCTGATATCTTTCATAATGCCAGATAAATTTTGGTATGAGCGAGGTAAAATATTTGATGGTGGTAAAAAAAATTCACCAATCAATCTACAACAAAAAATAATTTGTTAATATAAATAATATTAATGGTACATATTTCATCCTTTATTTACTAGTGATGAACTAATAGCAATTAAAATAGATGAAAAAAGATGACATATATGACATACCTTAACATTTGTGAGATTGCTATGTTTGATAAACCATTCATAACCTTGAAGTTCAACAACAACAATACAACAAAGAGAAGAGTTGTTTGGGAGCCTTCATAAAGGGGATCGTATGCCTTCTCAAATACAAGTAAATCATGAACATCATCAAAGTCATCTCGATCATCATGATCAGCTCTGCCACTAAATGTGTCATGGATCAATGTATCTGTACCATCATTTTTAATTGTGTTTTCTTGTGCATGATCATCTTCTTCCATAGGATCATTAACTCCATCTTCGATATTCACAACTCCATGTTCATCTGCTTGCAAAACCACATTCTTCAGGCCGTGATAATCCATATCATGTGCCCTAAGGTGCCCCACCTTTATAATAATGATAGGCACAAATAAGCTATGATCATAATCAAGTGATTATATATATATATATAATGTTAAAACAATATAAACATTTGCAAATTCAATCAATATAAACATAGATATAATGAACAACTTTCCAATGGATGATAATCATGCCCTCCTTCAATGTGACCATGTTGTCTACAATGTTTCTCAGCTATTGTAATTAAAAGTCATTTCATCTTTAAGCCCTTGCAATTATTGCAAGGACAATAACATTTCTCATCAGCCTTTCTTTTCAATCTAGCCCACAATCTATCAAGTGTCTCTTCATTTTGTTTTGGACTAATATTATCTATCATGATTTTTCTTTACCAAACTTTTCTATTTAGATCTTCAAAAAATATCAAACTCACACTCCAATAATTTTTATTCATAGATAGGTAACAAAATCTAATAATTCTAATATTTTACACCAAAAAAATTTGGCATGCAACCACCCCTACAAAAAAGAAGATAGTTTTAAGTTAATGACCCCAAAAAACACTTTAAAATGCTAATTCCAAAATTTATTAAATTATGATTTTCCTATGATTTCCAACCGTTAGATTCCTAAAGTTAGAATATTGAACTTGATCACAAACTTCCTACAATGACGGAGGTAGCGAGCTAGAAAGAGCAAGTGACCCATTCCTAAGGGAAATAGGTCAGAATCATCATTGCTAATGTTAGTACATAGTTATCCTTTTAGTTAAAGATGCAATGTGTCACTTCTTATGATGAGATTATCCCTAGGGCCCTCAACATTGAGAGAGCCCAAATTGCACAAGGAAACACACACTAGTAGAATTTGGAAAATAAATAACTAGGTGACTAAAAATTTTAGTCACAATAACTAAAAATGACTAAATTCTGCTCATTTTTTAGAACTCATCTATAAATGAGTAAATAAATTACTAGTTTGGTCATTGATTAAAAATTATTTAGTCACACAAATAAAAATGACTAAATAGCTAGTCATTTATTTAGTCACAATCCATTTGAATAAATCATTTAAGGAACCAAGAATATATCCCGCCAAAATACTCTAAAAATTTAATAAACATACCCTAAAACTTTTGTCAAAATCTTATTTTCAGGCGTAGCCCACCAGAATGGAGTTTTCATTTTAATAAACATACTCTAAAACCCTCATCAAAAAATTATTTTCAAGCATAGATCGCCAAAATGGATAAGTGTTTCAGTAAAGAATGACAAAGAACAGTGAGGAGATGTGCATGAAAGGAGGCATAAGATTCATTTTTGTTTATCTCATTCGTGCTCTGCTCAACAAATCTTACATTGTTCCTGCTACTATTTATAATCTAGGTATTTACTTGACATATATTTTCATAATCTCAAATTATTTCAAAGGCTTTTGAAGTATCAATGTATCCTATATAGTGTTTAGAATGATTTATTTTAATTAAAAAAATAAATAAATGATGTATTTCCCTATAATTAGATAATGTGGAGATCTCCTAAATCTTCCCTAGCACACTATACTCTTTAGCACTGTATTCATTACTCCAGCTACTAGGGTTTTGCATGTGACATTTTTAATATCTTCATGACCGTGGCTTTTAAATAGATCTCTGTATTTTCTTTAATCCTTTTCATGGTAACCCTTGAGTTCCATAATCCTTCAATCTCTTCTAAGAATACTGTCTTAAGCTAGACTGCATAGTATGCATATAAAGCAAGTCTTTCATACCTACCATTGTTCCAAACCACCACTCACTGCCTTGCTTAAAATGTTGCCTCCATAAGCACAATAGCATTTTTTAAAGTCATGGTTGCTAGGGATTGACCATTAAGGTCACCACTTTCATCAAGATACAATGAGATTTTTTCTTCAAACTCAAGGAATTATGCAAGATAACATTGTGAATTGTTTGTTTTGTATGATTTGATTTTCTTGCACATTTATTGCTTTGCTAACTTCCTTTAAGACTGGCTATTGCACCCTCATCTACAATCTCAAACAACTCACTCACTATCACTTGAAGATTCCTTTCATGAGCATCCTTCTATAAAATCAAACTATTCCCTATAGACTACCTACTTACTAAAGGGGACTCATTGTTTCATGGTATTGTAGATCTTAAGATCCTTCAACCTTATTGACACTACTTCACAGTCCACAAGGTATTATTCACTATTCTCCCATCTTTGATGAGTATCAAAACACTGCTCAAACATGTAATCCACTACCTCCATTATACATTAATGGCTAAGAAGAAACATTGAACCTATGACTACCACTGTTACTTCATTTGGACAGTTATTCCCTGATTACATTTTCCTTGTCTAAGACTACTAAAAGCATTTGAAAAACCCTTAAGATCAACAAGGGGGTAAGGAAACTCACTGTTAAAATCTCCACTTTACTATGCAAGGTTTGAGCTTTATTATCTTGTCACTACTCAACCTCTTTTTGACTATCACATCTCAAGTGACTGCCATTCTTATTATCGTAGATTGTATTTACAAATGTCACTAAGCTACATAGTGTTCTTATTATTGGATACAATCTTTAGATTGCAAGATTTTGTTATTAGATACAATGTCTCATTCTTTCTGGTATTGCAACCTCACTAATCTACTAGAGTTATTGTTTATGTTTCTATAGAGGCCTAGGGTTTGTACCCTAATCATGCTCTTACCAATGCTTCTGTTGGTATTAAAAAAAAACCTTAAATCTTGGGTCAGAAAATTAGTTGTCTTGACAAAGTTGTTGTATGATCTTGGATTGTATCCTAGAGTGTGTGGGAAGCTTTTGTTTGATCATTAAGGTTTGTAAACCTGATCAGGGAAATGTATCCTATATAGCATGGGTCTTGCTTTAATACTTTCCATAATGGTTATTAGCATATCATATTATTATAATTTGCAGTAACCCAAGATTGCATTCAAGTATTTAAAAAAATTGGTTTGTAGTTTAAGCTACACTTTATGTAACATTTATAAGGTTTAGAAAATCTTGATCACTCTCTAGAATAGCCCATTAAACATGGGTTGTGCTTGAATGCACTACATAATTGATATAACACAACCACTCTGCATATCAACTAGAGTTATAGGCTCTTTATTGTAGCAAGAGGTAATCACTCTTGGATCATGCTATAATTACATCGTAACTTGTTAAACTTGAGACAACCTGAATGCACCCTATAGATAGGGGAAAAATCAATAGATTTAGTGTAATGAAAAAATTAATCTAATTAGATCCTATCAAGCACAATAGAGTACGAAACAACACGAAAATCAAAATAAGAAGCACAAATGCACACTAATCTCCATGGTAACTCAATTTATCTCCATTGCTCTTCTCCACCTGCATGAGAATGGGAGATTTTGAAGGGTTGACAATGGAAGAATGTTGAGTGCTCATTCCTGCAGCATAACGACTTGATAATGACAATGATAAATAGAGAGAATGATAGGTAGAGATAGAAGACTGATTTTGACAGAGTCTAGATGCTAGACGAATCAACCTCTAAATGGATTGTGAGAGGCCGTATTTATAGAGCCGTGATGTTGACGAAGATAAGATTTGACAAGATTCGACAAGCATTTTATTTTTGACAAAAGAGGAAATACAAGATGAGATAAAATTTCAAAAAGATAGAAAGATTTCATTTCCTATTTTAAAGGAAATAAATCTTGAAAAAGACAAGAAAGATAATTGATGAATTATCTAATTGAATAAATTAATTAGATGCACACGAGTTCAGTTTTGGAAAGAAAGCGAGAAGATCTTTTTAGGATTTTATTAATTAAATAAATTTTGGATTAATGTTGAATTTATGATTTCATTAATTAAATAATATAAATTATTTAATTAACATTGGAAGAATGAATAGAAATGATTTAATTAATTAAATAATATAAATTATTTAATTAACATTAGCGAAATGGATGGATTATGACTATGAATTTAATTAAATAAATAAAATTTATTTAATAAAATAGATGATGACATGGGTACCTAGGGTAAAGCATGCTACAAGATGCCTAAATGATGTAATGCCGAGACAGGTGTTGTAAGAGGACAATTTTGGGTGTCTACATTTTGCCCCTCTTTGAGATGATGTTTGAGATGATGAGATTTGTGTCAAGTAACATCATTTCAAAGAAACTAAGGTATGGATAGAGGAAAATGGATAATGATATTAGAATATGATGATGCCCCCTCGAGAGAATAGGTGGGTTGGACAAACATGGGTAGTCTCTTGAAATGAAAGGGATGGTTCAAGAACTAAAGATGAAGGAATGGATAGAGGAAGTGAAAGATGCATTATGCTACAATGAAAGTGAGCAACCATGATGTTTGATTTAGCACTAGACATTATGCACCAAGGTATAAGGACCAAGGTGATGATATGTCTCATGCCCCAGTGTAATACAACCTTGTCTAGATGCATGAGGAAGTAAACTTAGAGCATTTAAGTCCTAATGCACAAAAGGTATGATATGACCTTAAATACAAAGGATAGTGCAAAAAGCTACTCCAACATGTACAAGATATGAATATTAGCTGGAATGAGATGGATTTGATACAAATGCAAGATAAAATGATAACACACACAAGCAAGCAAGCAAGCATGCACAAACAATACAAAAACAAACAAGGTATTGCCCCTATCAAGTTGTAAACCGTTGATTGATGGATTGGTTGATGATGATAGTGTTGTCATTGTGGGGAGTGACATATCCCTAGATCAACACAAGGATGATTGATAGTTGACTGATTGGGTTTATGACAAGATTGAGATCAAGACCAAAGGGTGTGATTGGATAATTTGACAAGATTGATCGACTTGATTGGTATGGATTAAGGACTGACTTGCATTTGAATTATTGCTTGGATTTTTGTTGGCTATTTGATTTTTTTAGATTTTTGAAACGTTTTGCTTTTTTTTTGGAATTTTCAAATGTTTGATTTTTTGGACTTTTGAATGTTTTGATTTTTGGACTTTGGAATGTTTTGACATTTTTTTTTTGGACTTTTGGAATGTTTTGACTTTTTTTTTTTGGAATTTTGAAATGTTTTGAGGTGTCAAAGGATGAAAAAATGAGTAGCCTTTGTGCTAGATACCAATGACAAGGGGAAAAACCAAGTCTAGGTACAAGGGTGGCTGATGAGATAAGGAATAAAAGGCTCATGATAGATGAATGGATGGTATTGATGTATGCATCATAAGAGAGCAAGGATGTGATCTCCAAAGACTATGTCGCATAGGAATAACATGCCCTATTTTAGGTACAAGACTTAGGATTTTTCTAGACAAAATGTATGAAAATAGGATAATGACATGATTGGTTTAGATAGGAAGAGGTATGTCAAGAGATACCCAAAGCAGGTTTCAACCTTTTGCCCCTATATCTTCATTTAGATCAAAAGGACTAGGGTGGATAAGTGGACTCAATATGATAGGTATGTATGATGGCCAAGATGGTAGGTAGGATGGAAATGATATGACATGAAAATGATAGGTTGGATAGATAAGACATTGTGCCCCCAAGTGTAAGTGACATAGAAGATCAACCTACACATGATGTCTGTTTGCCAGGTTTTCATCATGGTACTTATCCAAGGCACCTGTTTACTAGGTTTTCACCGTTGGATGAAGGGATTTATCTTTACTTTTATTTTTTATTCTTTTGTTTATTTTGACTTTTTGACTTTTTGACTTGGGGATAGGAGGGACTCAAGTGTCTAGTTGCATGAAAGGTGATAGTCCCACGAGGGATGGCTGTCATTGCATGGACCATGTCAAATGCCATTATGCTCATAGATGTTGGTAAGGGATGACATGAAAGGGAGATGGAGTAGGTAGATGATGGATTACGATGTGGATTATGGAGGAAAATAATGGATTATGATACGGATTATGTAGGGAAGATGATAGGTATTATATGGGACTTATGGAAAAGATGAATGGGGAGGCTTAGCCAAAAGCATGGACCATAGGAAGATGATGGTGGAGATATGTAGGATAATGAGTGAAGGGTGGGGAGATGGAGGTATGTGGAATTGGTGTGAAATGGAAAGGAACCATGACCAATGGTTACACACATTGTGATAAACATTGAATCTTTTTATGTGGATGGGGTGTAGGAAGCAATGGAGATGGTTTTTTAGGAGGTGGTGGATGAAGTGCCTTAGGTACCCACATAGATTTGATATTTGTATGATTTTTGTTTGGCTTGTGGGATGGAATATGATATTTTTGAATGGAATGTGCATTTTGGATGGGAGGGGATGGTTGGGATTTTTGTGATGTGGATTCCTTGGTTGACTTGATTTCTTTTTGCTTAGGTACCCAAACCATTTTAGTTTTGGCCTTTACTTTTGGAGGTATGGGCTTATATAGCCTTTTAGATGTACTTAGCTTTGATATTTTGCAATTGTATGCTAAGGCATTCTAGGACCATTATAATTTTTGACTTTATGTGTAGAGGCATCCAAAATTTTATTTTGGAATCCCTTAGGTTTGGTGGAATGAGTGGAACCTTTATGTTTAGACAATGTGTGCATTGATTGGTCATGATTAAGATGTTTAGATGATTTATGGATAAATGGATAAGAGGATTGAATGGTAGGGATATTAGGAGTTGAAAGCAATGGTGGTAGAGTGGATGGAGGGAAGTGTATGGTCACATGCTTTTGACATTTTTAGGATGACGGTGGTGGAATGGCAACATATGTTTTAGGCGTATGATAGGCTTTATGATGGAAAGTGGACTTAGGATGCATGGAGGAAATACCAACATCTTGAGATTGATGTCCTCGAGGTGTATGTCCAAGGACATAAGAGCATGGAGGGACTTTGACATGGATGGGCTCCAAAATATCTTGTTCATGAAGGCCTAAACCTTTACCTTGGTTCATATTTTGGAGTGTGCAATGGACAATAGGATTAGGTGTAGGTGAAACACTAGACAAGATTTCCTTATTGGATGGAGAAGATAATGGTTGTTGTTGTTCAAAGGAGGAACATTCATGAATGAGGGTAGAAAGACCAATAGGAGATGATGGAGGACTTGCAATGGGGTCAATAGTGGGTGATGGAGGATCATTAGGATCTTGATTAGCATTGTGTTCACTTAGATCCAAAGTATTTGTTTGATCTTCTATGTGTGCTTGGGAGGCATTTATTCCATCAAGGGAAATGGATTTTGATGGATCATGGATAGGACTATGTGGAGGTGAATTTGGAATATCTTTCTCATGGATGGGTATAGGATCAATTTGCTCATGGATAGGGTCTTCATCATTATGGACATCATCTTGATCATAAAAATGATATAGATTATGGATGGGTTGGATGAAAATGATTTGATCTTGATTAGGACTAGGGATTAATGTTTCCACATGCTTGGGATTAGGCTCTTGATATAACTCTTGGGTTGCTTGAATGGAAGTGGAAGGGGACTTCTCATGGAGAGACTTGACATGTTCTTGATGGTCAATGACATAGGAGCATGAAAGAGGGTGACTTGGACTTATGAAGGGAGACTCTTGAATTGGCTCAAGGGATTGTGGATGACATGGTTGACTTGAAAGACTTGGCATGATGGTTGAGGACTCTTTTGTATGTTCAAGTATATGTGTTGAATGACATGGAGACAATTGATTCCTTGCTTGTAGCCCTTGGGTCACATCCTTTATAGGTGGATGGGTGGATTTAGGTAATGCCATCAATTTATTTTTTAAATATATAAATGTAAGGTTTTGATTTGATGGAGGATTAGATGATGATGGGGGTAATGAAGAGTTTGATTGGTTAGAAGGTAAAGAGGCCAATGAATTAGGACTCAGACATGGTGGCTTATGGATAGGCATTTGATTAGATGGTGGTAAGGGTGCATGAACTGGATTGGTGTTCCCCTTGTCAAAGGTGGCATTAAGACTTAAATGCTCTTGATTTTGTTGCCAAGGTGGACTTGGGATCCTATGCTCTTGTTGTGATATGGGTAGACATGTTGATGTGGCTTTGTCATTATAGGTAAATGTGTTAGGTTGGCATGATGAAGAAGGTGACACATAGGATTGGGGTTGAATGTGTTGAGGTCAAAATGGTGTTTGGACTTGTGATATGATTTGTTGTTGTAGTGATGATTGAGGGGTTGTATAGGATAATGATTGTTGAGAGGTGGAATGGTATGGATAAGGGTTGACATTAGAAGATGTGTGATAGTTTGACGAAGGGGTAACATGAAATGTGGAGGAATGAGGTTGATATGATGATATAGGTGACACATAGGATTGATGTGAAATTTGTTGATGTGGTGATTGGACTTGATGATGTGCTTGCTCAATTTGACAAGTGGCCATGAGGTATTGGATTTGAGCTATGAGTTGTTGCATTTGAGGTGATTGGCTGGTTTGAAGTTTTTGGATCATGTCATGGAATCTATGAGTGAGTTGTTGGGGTAAAGGTGCTTGACTTGTTTTAGCCATGTGAAGCATGTGAACAAGCTCTTGTGCTACGTCTTCCAATGTTTTCATGGTGTAAAATGATGTTGATTGGATTAAAGAAATGATGATGTTTAGGATATGATGTGGAATGATAAGATTGGGTGATTTGGATGATGTGGTGAGTGTTTATTGGAAGTTTGACTTGGGCACTATTAAACACAATATTTCACATGTAAATGCATGAACACACACACCAAACACAATGATAATTTTTTCTTTGAAGATTAAATGTTATGATTAAGCAAACACTTGAATATAGAACAACAAGACCTATGACTAGTCAAGTGGGGTATAGCCAATTAGGTCTCAATCTAGTTTGTGCCAAGTTGACCAAGGATGATTTGAAAGGAGGGTATGTGCAGGATCATGATGGGCCAAAAAGTGGCAATATTATAGGTATTTGTAGGGTATGTGGCTGACGACTTTTTTTTTACCCAAAATTGATGAAACTTAAAGGGTTTTTAGAGGAGATTCTTAGATTTCCACCAATCTAAATTATGCTTTAATTTGAATTTAATAAATAATTATTATTCATTTTCTATTAGAATTATGACTAAAGTCCTGATCGATAGGCTGATTCAAAAACATCTATAACTTTCAAATAGTGTCACATTTTTTGAATCTGAAACATGTGTCATATTCTATGCTTCACATACTATAGGATTAAAAAAAGAAAAATTAAATTTCATGAAGTTTTGACCAAGTTAAGGTGGTCAGACATACGAGTTTTTATATTTTTTACAAGTTGTAATAAAAAATTCATAATTAATTATTTACTTGGAAACAAATTACAAAAAAATATGCATCACATCCGGACATGAGTCCTCTACTTATATATAAAATCTTATAAATTTTTTTATCATTTTATTATGGTTAGGGTGGTCAGACAGACACCTACTTATTTTTTCCCTAAAATTTAAGTACTACTATATTGAAATTTCAAATTTTCAACAAATAGATTTTATTTATTTTTAAATAAACCTAGTAGTTTAGAAACTACATTCAATTTTCTATAGATTCTATTGTTACATATTTTTTAAACAATATAGATAACTTATTCAAATTTTTACATCAAGTTTCCTAGCACTGATTTTTCTAATTTTTTTGCCACTTAAAGGCCTATTTTTTCCATGATGATCCTACACATACCTAGGAAAATCATGCCAATAAGCCGAGAGGAAGGGGTAACCCACCCTTCACCTTCACTTCCCAAAGGTATAAAGTTCTTTGGGGCTTAGCTCAGAGTGACAAGATTTCAACTCCCAAACGAGCGTGCCTTTGGATTCACACTCTATTGAGGTTGTCCCTTGGAGGGGTGTGTGCTCCAAGGAGGCCTCCTATGAAGGGTATGACAAAAGAAAACCAAGTGAGGTGTTTTGGAGGACACACACACTTGATTCACACTTGCAAAGATTAATTTCCCTTAGAAATGAAATGTGTGTAAAACAGTTCAAGTACTTGTTCTTTTTAACCCCAAATCAAGATGTGTGATTGAAGACAAAAAAAATTTTAAGCCCAATTTCAAATATGTGATCAAACAAGATTGATTTTATGCACCAACAACAAACCCTAACAAGATAATCGATCACTACTATTAGAGGGTTAGCTAGTCGAGACAAATCTAATTTTTAGAATTCTTTTTGATAGTAAAATGAAAAATACAGAGAATAAAGTCTATCTAAAATCTCAAGAGGTTTCCAAAGATGTAAATAAATCAGAAAAATTTGCTGTTTTACACCTGAAATTATTTTTTTATGAAAAATCATAAAAAAATTATTAAAAATACAAAACAGCTCCAAACATTCTAAGTTTTGGACTAGGATCGTCTGATGTCATCCCAAATCTACAAAAAAATATTTCAATAGACTTGTAATCATGGGTGAGATATAAGAAATCTATTTTAAGACCCAATTTGAAAAGATCTATTGTTTGACTAACAATTTCGCATCCAAATTTAAAAAATAAAGAACAAACCCCTATTAAAATTTAAAGAGCTTTCTATAAATGTAAACATATCTAAAAATTTGATAATTTGCTCTTGAAATTAATTTTTCATGAAAAAAAAAAACAATTATAAAAAATTGAAAATAGATCAAAAAATCTTGATTTTTGGAATGAGAGTGTGTGATATTGTCCCCAAATTGCAGAAAAAAATTTGTGAGAAAATACGTAGCTGTTTGAAAGTTATGGTTGAATCTTTGGAAACTAGGGCTTTATCCAAAATGATGCCAAACTTGCAACAAAAGAATCAAACTCCAAGATTTCTCAAAATGTGTTAAAACATGTCTGGTTCAACAAATATATCAATGGATTTATTTTTGGGATTAGATTCAAGTTATCAAATCAATATAAAAGACAAAACCCAAAGTAATTACAAAGAACAAAGGAAGCAAACATAAATGAAACAAGTATACCAAATAGTTGTTGCAGCCTCCATGATTCACCTTTGTAACACCTCGTTACTTGTTGGTTGACGTGTTTTTCCCTTAGATTGAATGTGCGAGCAATCTGCAAATAAATGCCTGTCCTACACCAAACTTTGAAGGATTTGAACCTAAATGCCTATGCCTATGTCTATGACAAAAATGACTCTAAAATTCCAAATTAATCTAAGTATTAATATGCCAAAATATTGTAATCTATGTGCGTAATTTAAAAATGAGAGCAAAATAGCATTTTATATAAAATGCCATTATGAATGGACAGACAAGATTGACTTTTGACAAAGACCTAAAATCAGCGAACAAGATTTAATTTGACAATCCCTAATCAGGGCTAGGGCAAAATCCTTAAGTGAGTGGTCAAGATGCCATCTGAGAAAATCAAATCGGTGGTGGAGAATAAATGAGGAAATTAATTCAAAAATAAAGATTTTCGAAAATGAAGAAGATAAAAACTGAACTAAAGATTAGATTTGGAAAAATCAAGAAGATAAGAGTTGGACTGAAGATCAAATTTGGTAAATCAAGAATCTGCCCGATTACTTGATTTTTAGAAAATTAGTTACCATTTTGAATTGAGTTAATTCAAATTATGGATTTTGTGAGACAATAAATATATATTTTTAGATTATTTACCAAAATGGACTGACAGTTAAGAAAGTGATGACATTTTAAATAATTTCATTTATTTAAAATGAGAGGAATATTAGTTTTGACAATTAAATAATTAAATTTAATTATTTAATTTAGCAAATAAGACTAATTAATTAAATAAATCCATAAATTCATTTAGTTATGAGGATTAGTGACATATTAAATAAATAAATGAAATTCATTTATTTAATAATCAGGAAGAATTAATGAATAAAGATAATTAAACAAATTTAGAAATTTATTTAATTAGAGGAAGACTTAGACAATTAATGACATATTTAATAAATAAATAAAATTTATTTATTTAATAATCATGAAGAATAAAAGAAAATGAATTAATTAAAAAATTATAAATTATTTAATTAATAGTCGAATGTGGACCAAGGACATAATCAAATGTCTTAATTATGCTAGGATGAAAGTGATAAAAATGGAGCTTGCAGGCCTAGGTCATTTTTAGGAGTCTACATTTTTTCTCTCTTTGTCATAATGTAGCATGTCACATTGTGACAAAGAAAATAAGTCAAAAAAATGCCCCAGTGCAAAATAAGATGAGGAAGAATGATGAGGAGGGTTATGGTATGCCCCCTCAAGAGGAAAGACGGGTTCCAAGAACACAGGTGTGCTGTCAAAATTAATGAGAAGACTAGAATATGAAGAGGCAAAGAAATGTTAGTGCAAAAGATATGGATGACGATATGGATGCAATGCCTATATGAGATGGGCAAGAGAAGATGACAAGATAGAAGAAAATGCATGTTAGTTCCTAGACCAAATCCTTCAAAGCCTGACCATAGGACTTTAATATTTATTACTCTTAATCATCATTGGGTAGTAAAAATGACACAAATAGACAACAAACACGATGATATGACGTAGACCAAGGTGCACAAGGTCATCTACTTGAAAAACAGATAGTCATAGACAAGGAATTTCCTAACTCATACTAAGGGCGAAGTTGCCCCAGTCTTTTTATCAAGACAATCCACATACAACAGTCAGAAAAAAAAAATAGGCCAAGAGACATCATCGCACCTCTAAATCCTTCATGGGACATCCTCGAGGTAGCTAGTAACATGACCAAAAAGACAAGATAGTAAAAATATAAGACAAAATAGCCAAGATAGTCAAAAGATAAGACAAGATAGAACAAAAAAATTAACATCCATCTAATTTTGTTTGCCAATGTTTGTTTGCCAAAGATTGAATTCTTGTCAGTTTGACAATGTTGACAGTTTAAGAGTTTTTCCAATTTGATAGTGTTGACAGTGTGACAGGGCCTATTGTCAGGAAGGACACATCTTGAAAAAGGAAAAGGCCATTTTGACGAGGTCTAACTCCAAGAAGGACACATCTTGAAGAGGACCAAAGAGTGACGAGATTGACATTGTTTTGATTAATATGTTTTGGCAAGTTGATTGATGTTGATTGTATGATTGATTGGACTGTGCTATCTGATTTTGACCAATTTTGACATTGATGTTTCAAATGACTATCTTGTATTTGAGTTTGACTATGTCTGACTTATTTGACCGATGTGACGATTGTGACAAATTCCATTATTTTATTTGGACCAACCTAAAAGGACTGACCTAATGTCTTGGGGACTCATCGACTGATGGCCTTGCCTACATAGCAAATGCGCAGAGACAATGTAGTTCGACAATGACATGGACTGACTAACATGACTGACTTTGACTCCATTTTCAGGATTTTGACATTGATTTGGATGTTTTTGTGTTTTTCTTCAGGACGTTTTATGATTTTTAGGTCTTTCTTCAAGACATTTTATGATATTTTTGGTCTTTCTTCAAGACATTTTATGATGTTTTTGTCTTTTTTTAGGACATTTTATGATGTTTTTGTCTTTTTTCAGGACATTTATGATGTTTTTGTCTTTTTGTCATTTTATGATTTTTTTGGATTTTGACATTTAAGAGGATTGTGACAAATGCATATGACTAATTCCTACACATGACAATCCAAGGACAAACATGATTGTGCCCCTAGCTAAGCTGAATACCAATTGACAGGTGATGACAACGTTGTTTGACATGGGAAGGACGTATCTCGAAACAACGTGAGGATGATGATGATAATGTGACAAAAGTATGGAGGTCTACAACTGGGCCAGGAATGTATCAAGTAAAATTTTGGATAATGTGCCTATATGGATAAGACTCATCTCATTTGGAATGACTTGGTTAGGACTAGATGGGATAATGATTATCCTTAGACTGTTTGACAAGGGAGAGCCAAGATAGGTGATAGGCATGAAAGGATGAGAGGGTGGCCTTGGTAAAATATGGGAGACATGAGACTAATGGAATTTTCATATTATTTTCAAGGACTATGTCGTATAAGTACAATAAGACTATGATGGTCAATGACATGATGTTTCATGAATCGTGTATGACTGAAGAATAGACATGTCAAGAGTTTTCCCAAAGCATGATTTATGTGTGTCAATTTTATGTCAAGACCGAGGTAAGTGGGAAAAATGAGTGGAAATGATAGGGCTTAGATGGGCATCAATGTCATGAGGAAGGCATGCGAAAATGAGATGACTTGCCCCCAAGTATAAAATTCCACATAGACGATTTATTTTACACATGGCACCTGTTTGCCAGGTTTTCACCATTGGATAAAATTTCTCTTTACTATTTTCTTGACTTTTTGAATTTTTTTTTGGTGTCACCATTATAACTGTTTGCCAAGTTTTCATTAGGGTGATGATTTTTTTAAGTTTTCAATTTTTTTTTTTGTATTTCTAATTTTGTGGATAGCATGGATGCTTTAGATGACCACTGACTGTTCTGAATTCATTGACGGTGCCGATGTAGAGATTGGTGCCATGATATGCCAATAATAACCTTGTTGAACGAGTTGTCTTCTCAGGATCGTAGCACTTGTATACAACCGATTGATGTCATTGTGATCCTTTCCGATACTAGAGTTGGTCTTATCAAAATACACACATCACAATAGAGTGCCATGAGAGTCCTTGTGGTAAAGAGTTGCTGCCATGATGTGATGGATTTGTGACGTGGGATTTTTGGACTTTAGACGAGATGTAGGGTTATGATGAATGATGGTAGACGTGGAAAGATTGTTTCGACGTTTGGATAAATGACTTTATTTTCCAAACTTGGGATGGTGGATGATGGATTTTGGAAGGATGGTGTTTGGAACCAACATTTTTATATGCCTTGATTTATGACCATTTTGAAGGAGGTGGACATTTGTTATATGTGGGAGTCCTCTTGTCTTGTGGTTCCACATTGTGATTGACTTTTGTATTTGACTTGGTGTCTTTGTTTGATCCATCTTTCTTTGGGATCCATTTTAATTTCATTTGTCCACTTGTCCTTTTGTTTGATTCAATGGTCTTTGAAATTTGATTTTGATCTTTTGACTTGTAAGACTTTTTTTTTGTTGGTCCCAAAGGGGAGGTTGATTCATGATGGAATGATGGTTTATGGTGTGGGTGGACGAGGTGTTGGAAGCAATCTTATGACAAAGATTTCTCATGGATTCCATTTTGGCATTTGTATTTGACAAAGTTGCCCCTAGTATTGATGAGGTACCACTGACATCATTTGATTTACTAACTAAGGAATAGCCAAGACCTTGATGTCTGTAATTTTCCTGAAGCTATATTGGTTCTAGAATGCCTTGCTCGTGTATGCCTAGTCCTTTGCCTTGATATTGCATGCTTTGAAATATTTTGTTTGCGATGGGATATTTATTGTTTTGAAAGCAAGATGCTAACCCATCATGATGTCTATGGACAATGTCACTTGTAATATTTTCATCTACAAGAAAGCCTGCTCTGACAAAGATAGATGACCCTAGTTGAAAAAGTGTCTTAGCTTCATTGTCATGTTGGCCAAATTCTTGACTGATATCTTTGGTCTGCTCTTGTGACATTTTAGGTTCAGATGATTCTATTGGTGCTTCCAAGTCAATGTCAAAGCCATCATTATGGTCAGTGTCATAGAGTCTAGTAAATTCTGCTATAGCTTGATCATTTTCAAATATGTCCATATTGGAATACTCTTGTGCTTGAGGAATATCGTCTATGTGTGTCATGGAAGCAAGTGTCTCATTTTGGAAAGTGTCAATAGTCAAGGCCTATATAGGATTGGAAAGTATTTGATCATGAATGGCGTAAAGGTCAAGGAGTGGATCATTTTGGATTTCTTGGTCACTGGTAGGGTCTTGGTCAAGGATGGGGTTGTCATGGATTTGGACTTCTTGGTCAATGGTAGGGTCTTGGTCAAAGATGGGGTTGTCATGGGTGATACAATCGAAAATAGGGTCATGGGATGGACTACCTTGTTCTTGACATGAGGGTGACATTATAATGTCATGCTTTGGGCTTTCATTTTGACATGTATCCTCAAGTTTATTAAATAGGATTTGACTTTGAGTAATGACAGAATTTTCATGACTAGATGTGGCTTGTGAGGGGATGACTTGAAAATGACTAATGAATGATAAACTAGGATAGGACGTGGGGACTTGGACTAGACTAGTATATGAAGGACTAGGATAGGACATGGGGACTTGGATTGGAGTAGCATGTGAGGGACAAGGATAGGACATGGAGTCTTGGACTAGATTAATTATTGAATGACAAGGATATGACATGGAGACTTGGACCAAATCGGTATGGTATGATGTGGGGACTTGACATGAGTTGGTAGATGGTTGATAAGGGATGTAGACTTGGATGGGATTAATAGGTGAAGGACTAGGATATGATGTGGAGACATGGAATGGACTAGCGGACAATTGACTTCCCTTGTCAAAGTTAGGATAAGGCTGATTAATGGATGTTTGTTGTGGACTAATGTCATGGATGGTGTTAAGTTACTTTTGGTAGTGAGGGTAGACAGATGGAGGTGGCAAAGTATTTATGTCAAAGCCTCATGATAACTTAGCCCCTTGGTCCAAAAGCATGGCTAGATACCTTTGAGGGTCGCGTAAGATTGAGTTTTCTACAAAGGAGACTATATCAGGATTTTGCACTGCAGCTTCTAAGTCTTCGACATATACTCGTCCATTTTGGTCTCTTTTTATTAATGGCTCAAAAATGTTTTGTGATGAAGATGACATGTTCATGGAAGATTGCATGTTCATGTTGTGAAATGGGTCAGAAAAGGTCCAATGTTTGTTTGTGTCATAAGTGTTATTGTCGATGTTGGGATTAGAATCTTGTCCAAAGTTTGCCATTTGTCGTTGTTGTCTTTAAAGCCTAGTCTCAACCGTAAAAGGGATTTTCTCAAATGAGGATGATGAGAATGACAAGTAAATGTGAGGATGATGACAACCTATGTTTTTTTTTTCGATAAGGATGAAAATGCAAGACTATGTTTCATAAAATATTGACTAGGATGACTAGGTGATGATAATGTTTGTCTAAGGAAATGATTGATGTAAGATGACAAGGTGATCAAAGCCAAAATTTTGACTGAGGAATAAGATGGTGATGTTTGACTAAGGACTTAATGTTATAAATGCAAGGTCTAGGTTCAAAATGATGACTAAGATGAACAATGCAAAGTCTAAGTTCAAAATGAGGACTGAGACTATTTTTTTTATGTCTTGTTGAAAAGTTTGAGTTGTCTAAGGTCGACTGTTTGTGTCCAAATTTGTGAATGTTGTATATATTGTTTTAAAATATAGAAAACACTTGACAAGCATGATGTTTTGACTATAAGAAAGCACACATAAGACAAGTACAATCCTAGGTTAGGCCAAGACAATATTCGCTAGATTCCATGTGGGTTTCCCCAACCACATATCTGTAGCATGTGAATTCAGAAGCTTGGCTGCACAGGCTCCCCCTTATAGTGCACTCTCTTCTCAGCCAACCAAGATTCCAACCTCCATGAAACTCCCATGGTAGATTGATCACCTCTACTACAAACTGCGAAAGTGTGGATGCCTTCACATCGACCAGTGTTGCGCTAGAAAATAGAAGGTTTTTGGCTTACTACATAAAGTTTTTTAGTTCGGTACCCCTATTTGAGTGGCCATACATGGGGCAAGAGATTAATCACTAATAAGGTGGCACTCCAGCCTGAAGAGGTTAAGCTCAACAGGGTTTAAGGGAGTACCACTCTGTCCGTATGACACATTCGCACTCGTAATCTTAGGTTTTCCCTTAAGATTCGCATTTATATACCAGTCGGGGGTAGCTTGGCCTTAGCTCCATTGCCGGTTTGAGTTGTGTCGGAGTGATGAAATCCCTAGGCATACCCAATTTCTAGAGTTAGTAACTGTTTCTCTTACACCCAAGATCGCCCGAAAGCACAAGGGGAGAGGATACTCCAATATACTAAGTCGTGGGGTTAAATAGATAAAAATGGGTCTGGTTTTCTGATCACCAAGTTTTCACAAGGTGAGAGCATACTCACCTACCATTTTGCAAACACAGTCATGCAAATTAGAAGACATTGTTTTTTTTAATTGCACTAAAAGTAAGTGTGTACTAATCTAAGAAAATAACAGACATAATGTTTTAGTGTTTATTCTTTGACATTCAAACCTGCAAGACCATGAGTTAGAAGTTTAGATTTTTTCCTTTGACCCACGAAAAGTAACCGCCAAATGCTGCCAACAAAGATTACTAACCAAAAATAAATAAAAAATTTAATGACAACAACAAATTAAAAAAACAATAACTTTCTCAAAACTTAATGAAATTTTAAATCGTTTGAAGTTTCAGAAAGCTAAGAATCAAACCTTCAAAACCCATAAATTATTTTCCAAGATTCTACACAAAAAAATGTTATATGCAAAAGAAAACATGGGTTTTAAAAGCTAAATTAAAAAAAACAGTGATCACTAAAATAGTCACAACTTTCTCAAATCTTTATGAAATTTGAAACCGTTTGAAGTTCTGGAAAGCTGAGACCAAGATCTACAAAACCTAGAAAATGTTTTAAATTATTTTATGCGCCCATTTTTCTATGGTCAAAAGATGGTGACAAGATTTCATATGACTTCTTGGCTGTAACCTGCAAAACAGTGAAAACAAACAAGAAAACACAATTCTTTCTACAAAATTCTGGGTTCACCAAATGTATCAATGGATTTATTTTTGGGATTAGATTCAAGTTATCAAATCAATATAAAAGACAAAACCCAGAGTAATTACAAAGAACAAAGGAAGCAAACATAAATGAAACAAGTATACCAAATAGTTGTTTCAGCCTCCATGATTCCCCTTCGTAACACCTCCTTGTTGGTTGACGTGTTTTTCCCTTAGATTGGATGTGTGAGCAATCTGCAAATAAATGTCTATGTCCTACACCAAGCTTTGAAGGATTTGAATCTAAATGCCTATGCCTATGTCTATGACAAAAATGACTCTAAAATGCCAAATTAATCTAAGTATTAATATGCTAGAATATTGTAATCTATGTGTGTAATCTAGAAATGAGAGAAAAATGGGTGGGGGCCCTAGCTCGGTTGGCTAAGTAATTCCATTGTGGCTCTGCTGGTCACGAGTTCTAGTCTCCCTCACCCCGTGGTACCGGAGGGCGTGTCGCGCCAGCGCCGCCTGTCACATTAAAAAGTTTACCAGGTGCACTGCAGTTTATAGGGGGTCGTGCTACTCGATTCCTGCAGTCTAAAAAAAAATAAAAATGAGAGCAAAATAGCATTTTATAGAAAATGTCATTTTGAATGGACGGACGAGATTGATTTTTGACAAAGACCTAAAATCAACAGACAAGATTTAATTTGACAATCCCTAATCAGTGTTAGGGCAAAATCCTTAAGTGAGTGGTCGAGATGCCATCTGAGAAAATCAAATCGGCGGTGGAGAATAAATGAGGAAATTAATTCAAAAATAAAGATTTTTGAAAATAAAGAAGATAAAGACTGAACTGAAGATTAGATTTGGAAAAATCAAGAAGATAAGAGTTGGACTAAAGATCAAATTTGGAAAATCAAGAATCTACCCGATTACTTGATTTTTAGAAGATTAGTTACCATTTTGAATTGAGTTAAGTCAAATTATGGATTTTGTGAGACAATAAATAATCTTTTTCAGATTATTTACCAAAATGGACTGACAATTAAGAAAGTGATGACATTTTAAATAATTTCATTTATTTAAAATGAGAGGAATATTAATTTTGACAATTAAATAATTAAATTAAATTATTTAATTTAGCAAATAAGACTAATTAATTAAATAAATCCATAAATTCATTTAATTATGAGGATTAGTGACATTAAATAAATAAATGAAATTGATTTATTTAATAATCAGGAAGAATTAATGAATAAAGATAATTAAACAAATTTAGAAATTTATTTAATTAGAGGAAGACTTAGACAATTAATGACGTATTTAATAAATAAATAAAATTTATTTTAATAATCATGAAGAATAAAGAACATAAATTAATTAAAAAATTATAAATTATTTAATATTAATAGTCGAATGTGGACCAAGGACATACTCAAATGTCTTAATTATGCTAGGATGAAAGTGGTAAAATGGAGCTTGTAGGCCTAGGTCATTTTAGGTATCTACACACCCAATGATGATTGACACCTACATTATACAACTTGAATTAACTACATTATATGAGTGCCTCCATTTCTATCACAACATAGCCACATTAAACTTGGGTCACACATGAATGCATCATGTATTTTTATAGCACGACTGTACCACATGACCAATAGAGTTATGGATCACATAATTATAGTCACAAGAATCTGTTCCTCGGTTGTGATCTTATGGTGATTCCACACAACAAAATATGGACATGAAATTCTCAAAACCCTAAACCTTTAAAAATGAAATCTGATGAGATTTCATTTTAAAATATGATTTTCAAACCTGGAACTACAAATCTGACTTCACAACTGAATTCTACAAAAAGACAATGACTACCCTCAACCTGGCAATATCTTCTTGAATTTTTTCTAATTTTTTTCCAAGAAAATCGTCCTTAGTTCTCCACAAATTGTCTCAATTAGAGCAAAACATTGTCGCAATAAATCAGTGAACTCACTTTTCTTTTTGTTGGCCACAATTTGATTTTTTTCTTAGTTTTCATGTTTGTCAAAATTTTGACAAAACTGCTAGTCAAAATTTTAACGAAACCCAGGTTCATCAAAATATTGATGAACATTGGGGATAAACTTTAAAGAATGAAAAATTACACATCAAATTTTACAAGTACCTGACGATACACCAATTTATACATATTTCGTTGGAAATTTTTGTCAGATTTTGTAGTCAAATGAGTTAGTGAGTCAATAGGCTGCCATCATGTCAAAAGGAAGGTAATTTTGCTGGACATGTCTTTCAATCATCTTAAGTGGATCCATGATCCATTTTATTAAAAGAAGTAAATGATTTCAGAGATGCATCAAGTTCAATTATGCATCTCTTAAAATAATGAAGGAGAAATCAAGGCATGTCTGAAGCCATCATGAGGGATATGTGGCAGCAAGAAGTAATAGTCCAAGGTACTGTCAATTCCCTCTCACCTCAACCCTATTGGACAACCATGCATCATATAGGATGGTGAGCTTTCAGGTCACCAACATAGGTGACATGTGTCTTCCCACTAGGATTAAAGTGAGGAGATGGTGTTTATTTGTTGTAGATGATCAAAAGGACTAAAATGTTGTGGAAACCAGGTTACAAATTTATGGGGAAGCAAGCAGCTGTGATGGAAAACATGAAGATTGAGGCAGTCCTAAAGGATAATACACGCTACATCTCATAGAAGAACAACAACAATGATCTAAATTGAAATGGAAACAAGAATCAATGGGAAATTACAGCCTTGTGTGCCAAGAGTCTAAAAGCATAAAGAAAAAGGAAAATTGATTTACCAAACATCATTAATGGAAAGTCAGTTCTTCCTTAAGGTCCAAAGGAGTTTGTTGGTAATATTTATTCAGCAATCAAGAAAACTCTCAATGTGAGTCTTGGTGCAACAGACAAAGAAGTTGTGTTGATATTCAAAGATGATAGTGAGCAGGAAGGTTGATAAAGGATAGTGCTCATGACAATGATTAGTAGGTTAGGGATTGGATGGAAAAAATAGCAAGGATGAAATCTAACCTTCAAGCTACAAAGTTTATGAAACTTGATTTGCAAAAGGATAGTGTTGATGCACAAGGTTTGATGGCAATGAAGTTGGATATATGAAATGACAACCTGAGCATATTTTGACTGTGAATAAGAAAGCCTGTGTTTGCAAGAAAAGAATGCAAGAACTCTTGATTTGAGAATGGGAGCAGAAAGTCAATGACAATTGGTGTTATTGATGAAATGTTGAACAATGGAAATCATGGTTTGGGGATAATGCATATGGTGGCTAAAAGTTGTTAATAGTATGGGTTCTGCATGTTTTGGTTTATATTGATGCCATTGTCTTCTAAGGTCATAGGATCTCAGCAATGTTAGAACATGTTTGGGATTGATGTCACATGAAGCATTTTCAATTTTAAAGTGCATAATTGGATGTCCAAGTACATTCATTAACTAATAGGTGTATCTTGTTTCACAATAAACTTATAAGTGCAATAGTTACAAAGGATGCAAAGATAGAGGAAATCAAATGATAGGACTGCAAGGATCAATGATCAGCCACAAGCACAATGAGTTACCATGGTTATTCAAGAACAAGAGAGGTCATCATGGAAAGGATAGTATAATCATCATTCACAACAAGAGAATGCACTTCATTGAAGGTTCAAACAATGGTGTTCAAAAGAAAGAAACAACATGCAATGGAAGTGCAATGATTAAAAATATAGTCACTAACACATAAAGAAGACCAGTAAATTTGTCCAAGGTAGCCCTTTATGAGGTACAAAGTGCTTTCTTTTCAAATCATAACAATCACTCATTGGTATTTGAATAAACAAAATATCTATAATACAATGTAGTGGCATGTGTGATTGAAAAAATGACAGTGTTCCTAGTATAATGATATAGAATACTATCATGCATAACCCTCATACAAAGAGCTAGAAATGGAAAATCTTAAAAGATACAATGCATTGCAACCATCAAGGCATAGTGTAAATGAAAGACAAATTGGAGTGAATGATAATCATGTTCCATGTTTTGCATTTCATTTGAGTGGTTGTTATAAACTGTTTGGCCTAGCAGAATCCCAAAGAAAGGAAGCAATATGCCCTCAATTGATGAATCAATAAAAAAGAAAGAGAGATCCAATGCAATCGAGATGGAACATTGTCTCACTGAAGGAACAAATTCAGGGTCATGGATCATTCAGAAATGGTGAGCAGCTTGGTGGATGTGCAATTGATATATATGTGGTTGCTTCCACAAGCCCACTTCATGCATCACAACTTGTGGGCATATCAAAAACTCAAAATCTTGTTGCAAAGTTCAAAAATGAATCTAATGCATTCAAACAAAAAATAGAAAGGAATGGAAAACAAATATCAAACAGAGCAGTGTTCTAAGAATTCTAGAAGGAAAAGAGTGGTTGTCCTTTTATCTTTGCCTAATAAAAGATAATCATAATGTGCAATGGGATTTCTGATGGAATGCAAAATTACAGAAGCATGTCAAGTTTTCCTCTTCAAAGAAAAAACCCATATGGGTTTCTTAAGAAATTTGTAAAAGCAAGATTTTGAATGGAGACTATTCTGTAGACAATAGTATTTTTTCAAACTAGTAGTTCTTACAGACGTGGCCAAGCGTCAAGTTTTCCTTCTAAAAGTCAGAAAACCCACTTGGGGTTCTTAAAAAATTGCAAATACAAAAAATTCCATTTGAAAAACCAGGTTTTCTTTTACAAACTAAATAACCCATTTGGGTTGTGTTAAAAGTTACAACTTCGGAAGAGTTAAAGTGAAGTTTCATGTTTTTGTTCAGATAAACAAAAAATGTAGAGAACCCAGTTAATTTGTTATGACCATGGCAAAAGATCCATTATTGTCCCTCAAAATGAAGAAACCCACTTGGGGTTTGAGAAAAAAATCAAATACAGAGGAAAGGAACAAAGCCTTTCATGGAAAAATGGAAAGAAAGAAAGAAATTCCAAAGCAAGAAAAAACCATTTCATCTTCTACAGTCATGGCCAGAGGAACAATTTTCTTCACAAAAAATAATGAACCCACTTAGGGTTTCACAATCTAACTTCAAATATGGAAGAAAATAAACATTTCTTTGCCTTATTATCAAGTTGGAGGCTCGACACGAGCTATTTTATTTGCTCAAAAATTAGAGAATGGGTCGATTAAAAGCTTACCTGATCTCTTATTCATTTTCCTTCATTTATACAAGCTTTTGTCACATGATAAAGCTTTCAGTCGAGCTTCATAACTTCAACAATGGTGGCTAGAAATAGAGGAATAATCAAAGAGAAGAGTGAAACAATACAAAATGGTTAGAAATATGTTATGGTCGCGGTTGTTGAGCTCAAAATGGCCTTCAAAAAAGTGATAAAACATATATTTTTGTCCAAAAAATGCATTACGTATATTTTTTCTATGGTTTTCATCAGCTTGCATCCAAAAACCAGTCAAGAATCGACAACAAAAGCCATTTTTTTAGTGTCTTCATCAAACCCTCATGGTGGTTGAACATTTTGGAGGAAGCTCTATGCTCAAATGAATGCTTTTTTGCATTTTCCCCATTTTTTGTTGTTTAGGGTTTGAACCCTACATTGGAGGCCGATGGGAATTTTTTCCCATTTTTTTAAAAAATGAACACATTTCAATGTGTTGTGTGGGCCGATGGTGAGTGTTACGACTTAGGCATTTTTTCCTTATGTGAACATCATATGCCTTGATTTTAAAATGTGCCAAGTCCCAAATCATATGCCTTTGACCTTTGATCATATGGTGCCTTAAAAAATTCAAAATGTGTCTTCCAAAGACTGTGGAGCTCACATAGGCCGAATTATTGGGGCCTTTATTTGCCTTTGAAAATCAGGAGTTGTTGACTAGGTCATAGTCATGTCTTTTTGGCCTTGAAGTGTAGAATGAAGGTAAATAGAATTGATCAAATGCCTTGGAAGGATTTGATTTTTCTTAATGCTTTTGGAAGCATTTAGATATATCATTTAGTTTTCATTTTTTCAATTGTGATTCATTATGTAAGTGATTTGTAAATCACTTTTATTTTAATGATGTTTATTTAATGCAAATGTAAATGTAATCTAGGAATGGTGGTGGGGCCTTTTTTGCAATTTTCATTAAAATGTAAAGTAATTTGATTAAGTGATGTAATATGAATCACTTAACCAAATTATTGTTTTAAATGCAAAATAGAGTCTTGTGTTTTCAAAACACACATGTAGGATGGGTCAGGGTTATGGGAGACAAAATTATGATTGGAAGACATGAGGAGGGTGTGTGATTTGTGCCTTTTATTGTTTTGGAGATAAATGTGTTATTTTAGAGGCAATTTTGTCACATTTTTGGTGTGACTATGGTCTTGTCTTGACCTTGAACCATTTGGAGGACTTTTTGGAGTGATTTTTGAAGGTTCTTTTTTGGCCTTAGTGCTGCATCCAAACAAAACCTTCTAGACTAACATGTGTGAGAGGATTTGGTTGTTTTTTGCTTAAGTAACATAAAATAGTGTTTTTGGAGTTAGTTCTTTCTTTCTAGCAGAGTGATATCTTGGTTTTGTGGATTATCTTTTTCAGCAAGAGCAATATTGTAACTCAGATGGAATTGTGATATAGTGAGCACTTTGAATCAATGAATAGAAGATTTACCTTCTTATTTCATGTTTTATAGTGTGTTGTTAGTGATTGATTAGATTGTTTGTGAAATTTACCTTTCCTTTTCAATCTTGTCTCATGTTTAAGCATCTATTTAGCAAAAAATGCATTGTTACAGGTTATAAGTTGTGTTAGTTAATCCAATTGTTGTTAGTTGTGAAATTTTGTTTTCCTTCTAAGAGTGTTGTTTAGAAACCTCCTTATAAATTAATTATGTGAAATGCATGTGAAAATGAGTTGTTTGAACAAGGTTTTATGACATTTTTTTGAATGTGATAGGCTATTATTAGGTCTTAGTTGGTTTTTGGTGTATCATCTTAAATAGTTTTAGTTATTATTCATGTTTTATGCATCTCTTACCCTTTTCCTTAGAAATCATTAGTTAGGTGGAATCAAAAGGGGAGCCAACCCATAATATGGGGGTCTACTTTTGAATAGGACACTGATAACCTGAAAGCAGTCCTATGTTACATCCAAACCTAATGAGTTCTTTCACAGCTTGGAATTACAGGTGTAGATTTGGATCACTAACAATGAAAAATTGGCAAAATAGAAGATGCAAGTTAATCTACATTTGTTTTTCAATTTTCAAATGCAAGAAAATGATAATGCAATGCTATTTAAATGATTTACAAAATGACTATTTTTTAGTATTTTTCATATTTTAAGAATGCAAAGATGCAATCCTAAAACACCTAAATTAAATGTAAAGTAAATGCAAGTTAAACAACCCTAAATGAGACTCAATTCAATTTAATGAAATGAAAATGAATGCAAGATCTAAATCTAGGGTGCAAATGGACTCAAAAATTAGAAAATTACAATACTCAAAAGGTCAAGTTCACCATAGTGAAATAGAAAAATAGGTTTTAATTAAAATGGGATTGGTGATAAAGGGGGTATGATGGAACTATTTCTCTAATTTCATTTAGGAAATGAGATGACTTCTAACCAAAAGGTGATTCAAGTCAAAGTGTGAATATGTAAATTTCCTGTTTATGTAAGGATGGGGGTCCCTATTAAACAACACTTTGGGGAGAAATATTAAAAATAGTAAAACAACTCCAAATTGCAAACTATAAAGTGCATCTAGAAGATTAAGCTCAAATATGATGAAACCAGAAACTAAAATGCAAATATCAGAATAGGAAAGCGATGTGCACTAGTCACTAAAAGTATTTTTTCAAAGCTTACTAAGGACTCATTCACCCTATTGCGAATGGGTCTTGGCTAGGGCTCTTGAGAAATGGTCTTTTTGTTTTGTTCGCCTGTTTGTACACTCCTAGATTATCAAATATCACATTTGAAAAGCCATAAATAAATCTTGTAGGTCACTTTCCATGAAATTTCAAGAATGGTGACAACAAATGCAACTTTGACAACTTTGTAATTTTTCTCTCCATGAGATCTTCCACCTAAAATTTGTAAACACACATCAAGAAGGAAAAAAAAAGTTTTTTGTTAGGTGAATGGGGGTTTTCCTTGGTCAAACCTTGATTTGGTAATTAACCTTGTAATGGAATGAAATATCATGAAGGAATGATGAATGAACAAATGCAATGACACAACTCACAAAACCCTTTATTTAATCTTGGAATGTAGATCTGTAACTTGCATGAAATGACTTCAATGGATGTGGATTCTGATCTTAAAAATTGACTTGAAACAATGCCTTTGAATGCTTGAATGGATCTTGAACACTACATCAATATATTAGCTTAAATTACATGCACGATGCAAGAATACTTTGACATGATAATAGGATCTTGATTGCTGCAATAATTCTTCAATAATATGACCTTGAATGCCTTGAAAATGCTCTTGAAATGATCTTTAACTTTCTTTAGTTGGATCTCATGAAGTCAGCTAAAAATTCTAGGATGAAACATAGTGAAATGACCTCTTATTTATACATATGTTAACAGTAATTCCCAAAATTCAAATAACACAAATTGACATGCGAATACACATTTATAATCATTGAAATACTACAAAAAACATATTTGAAATTTAGGTCCTAGGCCTAAGTGAGGACCCACTCACCCTTAGGCGAATGGGTCCTAGGTCACTTACCTAGGACACACATTCTCCAATGTTAAGTGTTATGTTATGGATTTAATGAATGTTGAGTTTTCCTCTTCAAAAATTATATTTAATTAGGCTTGGATTTGAATTAAAGGGACCAATTAAGATGTAATTAGCCTCAATATATTAATAAAGCCCTAGATAAATGTGAAAGTATAAGGGTACACCTTAAACACCATAAATAAGACACAATTAAGTCCATTTTAATTAATAAGACTCTAAACTTAATGTGAATATGTAAAATACATATTACAATACTAAATTAAGGCATAATTTATTGCTTTTTATTAATTTTAATTCCCAAATTAAGTGTGAAAACGAGGTACTTTTCCTACGTTACACTTATATGAAGCTAGAGATAGATTTGATCATGTTAAAAAGATTGGTCCCATGATTGAATCATTCTTTGTTCATGTGTTATCCATTGAATATAGGCAGGTCAATTTTTTAGATTAGCATGAATTAAGAATAAAGGACTATTGTAGGTTGGCACTCACTCTAGTCAAAGGACGTAATTTAGAGAGTCCCTAAAGATATGCATGAGGATCGAAAGGTCTTCAACCTTTCCTTCAAATAAAATAAGGTTTACAACTAACCCATGGAATGGGTATGTTGATCTATTTGAGAGAATTCCTTTATTGAAAATCATTTTAGAGAGTAATTAATAACTAATTCCCACATCCATACATTAATAGTAACTAAAATACAAAATATAAGTAATAACTAATTTGACATAAACTTTTTAGTAATAACCATATTTATACACATATAAATAAATAAACATAAGAAAATACCTATAAAATCTTAACATAAGAAAACACCTATAAAATCTTACATTATAGTTTTGAGAGCTTCTGGATTTAACTGTATATTTTTATTTAGATCGATGTTTCAAATCACACTCAATGATTCATCATAGAAAGAGAAGTCAAAACTATACCTACTATTTTCATGAAGTGTGAAAAAATTATACCTACTATCTTACATTATAATCATAATAAATACTCATTCTATTTAGTTGTTAATGTTTTGTTTCTAGCGACATATTCTAATGTACAACATTATCACAGAGTACACTCCTTTATGAGAGTAAAGTATAGGTAATAGAGGTTACAATCCATATGAATTTATTTTAAAATTAGAAAGTCAAATGGCAACTGAAACGTGTATGCTTGGTAAACAACTTAAAACTGTACAAAAACACGTGATATAAAATATTCAAAAATCTCATAAAAACCGTTGCAAAACACCTCAATTTTTAAACATAATGAGGAATACCAAGTCTCTCCCTAAAATTTGTGACGTAATCGTGTGCGTTAAAATAAGGCCCCACCGCCACCGACCACGTCAATGCCTAAAAGCTATCCGAAAAAAAGAAAAGAAAAAAAGAAAAAGAAACAATCATCAGATATGTCGAGCTTGACCAAAGAACCCTATCCAGTTTATATTATGTGCAGTATAGTTCAAACTGTTTTTGGAAATATCCTCCAAATTTTAATCGTTTTAACAATTATAAGCAAGATCTCCCCCCATATTTATTTTGACAGACATCATTGTCTTTCTACAGCAATTTCTAAAATTAAAAAAATAATAATCTTACGTTGAAGAAGTAATGTCTTTATTGCAAATAGGCGTTTGCTGTAACGGTCAGTTCTAGGAAAATCAAGATATATTCATTTTCTAAGTGTCAATATTTAATTTTTAAAATATTAAACAAAAAAATATGTATTTTTAATTAAACTTTAAAAAAGCATATGAATACTCTGAAAGAAATGTATAAACTATTATAAATTAGAATAAATTTAAAAAATCATTTTGAAATTTAAATTAATTTATATATAATTAAATAACATAAATTAAATATTAAAATATTACACTTAAAGGAAAACAATTAATAAAAAAATAAATACAAATTTCTTTTCTGCAGAAGACCCCGTCCAAAGAATCCCCTATTTTGGTGCAGGAAAAAGAGATTGAGGACGTACTCATCCATGCTACTTTCTCTGTGGCCTCACCAGACAGAGACATTTCATGACAATTTCCTAACAATAAAAAATAAAAATAGAATTAAAAAATGGGAAAAAAAGGGGGCTCAATTATCCAATAGCCACCTAACCAACAACCCATAAAAGAAATTGGAATCTCCTTTCACTATATAAGTGGTTATCATATTTCTATCAATCAGATGTTGGAGATAAAGCTCACCTGCCCAGAATTTCTCTCAGCAATAAGGTCTGTACTTTAAAATCTTTGGAAGTGTTTTCACCATCTTCTCAGATTTCTGTCTGTGAGTTTACAACCAGTTCATTTGTCAATCTATCACCAAAGATTGAGAAGGATCGCAATAAACTTATGCATGTTTAGTTTGAGAGACATTACAATAAGATTATAAAGATTAATTGTTAAAAGTAGTTTTTTAATTTGACTTTCATTATTTGAAGCGAGATAAGGTGATGGGTGAAGGGAATTGAATGGTCAAAACATGAATAATAGCTTTGTATTTCATTTTATGTAATAAACGAATTACTTATTTTTATCAATAAAAGGCTATCCCTAACTACTAAATGCTATGATATTAAAAAGTAACCCAAATGTAAGCTTTCTACTTAAAATAACTGATCCAAATTCAGATCTCTTTATAGAGATCCAAAAAAATTGAACCCATTAATATGTATGTCATTCTGCTGCTGAACTGCTTTGATAAATCATTATCTGTTTTAGTGCATGAATTATCTGTTGACTGGTTTTAGTGATGATAAATTTGCTGCGCCTTTCGATTGTATTACAATTTTTATTTTTAAGTTTCTCATAGAAAGAAAAATTGGTCTGGGCTTTTGGATATATAGGAGAGTAATGCTATCAAGTATCTACAATTCATATTGTAGTTATGTATTATTTCTATATTCGATTTTGTAGTAAATTTTAAGCATCAATATTTCGGATCACACTCTCTATGATAGAAAAGAGCAAGAGAAAAAATAAAATAAAATATATAAGAAAGTATAAGAAAACTATCTCAGTTAAAGTTGGGATAAAATAATCTTATAAGCAAGTTTTACTACATCTGAAAGCGAATCCATGCCTGCTATTACTGATATTTTTTTGGTTGAAAATGAAAGAAATTAATAGGAAGCAGCAAATATGGTGCGTGCCCCCTGTTGCGAGGAGAAGGAAGTGAAGAAAGGGCCATGGACTGCAGAAGAGGATGAGAAACTGATCGAGTATATTCGCAAGAACGGCCATGGTAAATGGCATAAGCTTCCAAAACTTGCAGGTTCGTGATCATTTCACAAAAATGTTTAAGTGGAATGAATTATAATGGAAAACTTCATTGTTGTTAATCTACTGCCGAGAGTCAAATAAAACCAGCAAGGTAAAAGTTTGTTGTTTTTCTTAATATTATCTTTAAAATCATTTTTCATGGTTTCATTACTGTTATCACCCTTCTAAAGACTCATATATACAATACTCATGTAATTAATACAATTAAAATTTTAATTATGTTTTATCAATTATTAGGTCAAATAAAAAAAATATATATATATACAATAATCTATATTATGATTATAAGTTTAAATTGAACATTTAATATTCATTTTTTCACTATTAAATTTGGATTAGGTAGTTAGGGGCTGTAAAAAGAGAGCATTAAATTTTAGATTTTATTAATTACAGTTTTTTTTTTTAATACACTATTAAATTATTCATCTCATTCTTAGTGACATAAAGAGAGTAAGAATGATGAATATTTCACCCCACCATCTATGATATTTTCTCTATAAAATAATCTAATAAAAAATCATATCTTTAATTAAAATATCATCTTACATAATCTTTGAAGTCAAGTTTAATAATAGGTATTGTATTCACACTTTCATGCGTAGTTACTACTTATTAACATATAGAATTAGAAGTGTTAGATTATTTCTTGTGTTGCACTAAAATCAATATATATATGACCTTTAATTAGAAAATGAATCTACATTGACTAATAATAGGTTCAAAAACCATGTCATAGAAAGGGAAAATTATAATGCCTCTCCCCAAATAGACAACCCAAAATAGTCATAAAATATCTATCTAGCACATCAGAAGTGAGGTGGTAAGGAAAATTACATATATAATTAGAAGTATTAGACTATTTCTTGTGTTGCGCCAAATTCAATATAGTATATATATGACCTTTAATAAAAAATGGAGATACATTGACTAGTAATAGGCTAAGAAAAAAGTCATAGAAAGGGAAAATTACAATGCCCCTCCCCAAATAAATAACCCAACATAGTGATAAAATATCTATCTAGCACATCAACAATGAGGTGGTAAGGAAAATTACATAGACTCCACTAGATCCTCTTGATATTTTTTAACACTTATTACACAAAGCATGTTTCACAAGTGAAGGAATTTCTATTAATTGCTTTCATACCTAATCCTCACAACAAGTAGATGCATCAACTTTAGTATTATGGCAAAGGTTAACCTTTAGTACCTCTTCAATTTCTTACATAGCCATATGCATGTTTTTTTTTTCAAGGTGTTCCATTAATTTCCTTCTCTAATTCTTAGATTATTAAGACCCATGAATACATATTCAAATTCTTGATATATTTCTCTAGATAGATAATACCATTAGTCTCCTACCCCTTCCTATACCTCTTCTTTCCTAAAGGTATCACCTCCTTATGTTCTTCCTTACCCTTTTGGTTCAAATGTTACCCATCCTCATTTTAGAAGAGGAAGCCATTAATCTTAATAGAGAGGAGATGTGAAAATAGAAGCCAAACCACATAACTTTGCAAGTAGTTGAGGGATTATCTCAAAGACCAAACTAAATATGATAATGGAATGTGACATTAATTAGTCATTAAATCTTCTTGTCATATATTCTAAATAATAATTTTAATCAACCATCTTGTTATCCTATGAGATTCTCCTTTACCCTCTATATTCATACCAATTAGCTTATCATTATTACATTTTGATTACTTCCATCCCATTATCAAGTACTTTAAAATATACTTTTAATACATTTTTTGAATTTTTTTTATTTTTTAATTTATTTAATTAATTAGTGTTAAGAATTTTAAAAAAACTAATATTAATTTGTCATCTTTATAATGATTTTTAAAGTGCATTATTACCTTTTTAATCATTATTGAAATATATCAATTGCTCATCAACTATTTATTTTGCATAATTAACATACATTGTATATATAATTTTTTTTTAATTATATATATATATTCTGATTTTTAAAAAAGTTTTATTATAATGTTAAAATATTAACCATTAAAATATAATTATATAATTTAAATATTTATAACAATAAAATTTTATGTTAACTATTTCTATTTTTATATTAGTAGTGTGCATGATTATTTATGAATGCTATTATAAAATTGTAAAGGAAAAATGGATTTTTTTTAATTTTAATCAAATTAATAGCAAAGTTTGGATAGATAATATTTAGGAGTTTGTTAGATGAGGAAGGTTCTTTTTTGTCAAACTTTTGTTATCAATTTGAATGTTTGGTGAAGATAGTCTCAACCAATATTTCAATTGAATGTCTTAACTTAAATTTTAAAAAGAAAATGTTCACCTAACTCCTCCACATACACAGATGAATTTTATTAATCTTTTGTCAAATTAATATTAATTAAAATTAAATTTACAATTAATCAAACTTATAAACTCTCCCACTTTTCACCACTAGATAGATAAAATATAAATCAAATTAAAAAAATCAAAATAATACTTACAAAAACCTTCAATTCTTATATATTATATTTTCTAATTAATGAACCAGAAGATGCAGGCAGAGCCTTAGAAAATCCATCAGATTTAACAAGAAGTCAAACAAGCCAGAAAATATAATAATGTAACTATTCATTCCTTCTCCCACACTCCTTGCACCAGAAGAAGAAGCCATAAACAAAGACCCTTCACCTTTGCGAGAGCCATCCATAACCAACAATATGAAATAAAACTACCAAGGACTCACATCTCTTAATATTCTAAATTCTATTTATCATCTCTAAAACAGTTATAGTAATATGGTGGTTGTGTAATCTGTGTGAAAGAAAACAATTTTTTTTATGGGTTATATGGTGGTTGTGTAATCTGTGTAGAAGTATACAATTCATTTATATGGGTTATGGAAATGTGTACTGATATATGACACATGCAGGATTATTGAGATGTGGCAAAAGTTGTCGGCTACGTTGGATCAACTATTTACAGCCAAATCTAAAGCGAGGAAATTTTACTCAAGAAGAAGAAGAAACAATATTACTCCACCATGCCAGGCTTGGAAACAAGTAATTTTCAAACAAAAATAAAACTCTCTCTCTCTTTCATACATATATTGAGATTGTGGGAATTTTTTTGACACAATATATTTGATCAGGTGGTCTGAAATAGCGAGGCAGCTTCCAGGTCGTACAGATAATGACGTAAAGAATTACTGGAATACCCGCATGAAGAGAAAACTAAAAGACACAATGACAAACATGCTTTTTTCTCCTCCATTGTCTTCTTACTTTACATCTTTGGAGATCGAAGCAAGAATTGGCAGGCACTTTATGAACCTTGTTACACATGGAAAGTCTAACCTAGATCTCAATTTTCCAAGGCCTGACGAAGCAACTTCTGTGTTCTTAAAGTTTATGCCTCAACAACCCAGTCAACAAAAACCTTCGTTTAATCCTCAGTGTTCAGATCAGAGTGTTGTCCAAGATGATGCAACCGATATCATTTCTGAAATGGTTGATCAAAGTGGTAAGAACAAGCTTATGTGCACAGAAAACACTTCAGATTCACTTTTCAGTGCCGCACCAAATGAATACAATGAGAGTGATGAAGCGCCGCCACAGATATCTTCTTCTTCTACAATGGTAAATACCAGCGACTATGAAGCATCAGTTCCGGAAGACCCATTCTTGGGTTTTGCAGAATTCTCAGACAACTCCATTGAAATAGCAGAAACCAAAATGTCATCATATTTCATGAATATGGACGTTTTCAACGACTGCTGGACAAATATGTAAGCTTAGAATACAATAGCTCTACAGTCCTTGAATATACAGTGTATATGGTTTGCTTCATTGTATGTAATTATCGTTGTCAAAATAAACGATAATAACTATTTTCTCCGTATGTTCAATTCGTAATGGGACATACAGACGGCTGTGTCATTCCTTCTACGGATTTGTGTTTGTAGAGATACGTAGAAGGAATTTACTGGTTTTTTAAAATGTACATGAAATATTTAGTCAATAATAATTGTGGGCATGTAGTTTAGGTGTATTTCTGCGCATTGTCTGTGCATATATACTATCAAAATATGTCGTTATATATTTGCTGTTTACTGTTGACATTAGATTAGGTATACTTGTGTGTCTTGGGTCTCAGTTTATTTATATAAATAAATTTATTATATTAAGGTTTCATATGTTTAATAATTAGTATGCTATCTTATAGTTTGGTGGATACTATATTTTACTTATAAAAATATTTTTCTATAAAATAAATATTAAACCAGAAAAGATGGGTTTCCTTATTATTTTAACAATTAGCTTTATTATTTTAGTAAATCAAATAAAGTTTATATAAGAAATCAATATTATAGTGTTATAGGTCATTTTAATTTAGTAGACAAAAATATGTAGGTTTCAATATGATCTATGAAATTGAATTGAATTTTTACCTTACAAATTAAATTTGAACACTTCAATGTGAATAAGTATGAAATATTTTTAAATGATATTTTGTATTTTTATAAAATTATTACTTAACTATTTTCTTTGTCATATGAGTAACACTATTTTTTTATTGCAAAGAAAATTGTTGTAGCACCCAACCAAGAAATGTTAAAAGAACAAGACAACTAAGAGGAAGGAGTGAATCAACTGTAGCAAATTAAAACATCAAAAGCCTAAACAGAAATCAGATCTACAGACATTCATTAAACCCTTATTCTATTAAAGTAATTAATCATGTAATATAGATAACTAAATTGAAATAGCAACACTATACACAAGACAACACTAGATTTACATAGATAACCCAACGAGGGAAAAGCCATCGTGAGGATTAGCTCACAATATAAGTAATTGCAAAACTGATAGAAGGGCTCACTGCCAGAGTAGGATACATTGTCCAGAAAGGTTCACAACCATAAAAAGAAGCACAAAAAGATAGAAGAGAAATGTTACACAAAGAACAACTTCTCAATGCAACAAGCAATCCATCATAAATGCTCTAACACTTTCGTAGCCTTGCATGAAAAATTTTGGACACCTTCAAGCTATTGCCTTTAGGAATCCTACACTTAAAATTTGCACTACTCTACACAAATTTGTATCACACATCACTCCATCGATCTCACATCTATCTTGCTCCTCTCATGCATCTTACAACATCACCACTCTTATTTATATCAACCTCAACCTTGAAAACCTTCTCCAAGGTTTTTCTTTGGTCAAACTTTTGTTACCAATTCAAATGTTTGGTGAAATAGTCTCAACCAATGTTTGAATTGGATCTCTTAACTTAAATTTTAACAATAAAATGTTCAACCAACTCTTCTACATACACATGAATGTTATTAATCTTTTATCAAATCAATATTAATTAAATTCAATTTACAATTAACTAAACTTATAAAATCTCCCAAGAAATATAACTTACACTTTTCACCATTAGATATAAAATGTAAATCAGATTAAAAAAATCAAAATAAATACTTAAAAAATCATTCAATTCTTATAAGATATCTGATTAATTTATATTTTCTAATTAATGAAATAGTATTTATTTCTTAATTCTAAAAGCCAGGGACCAAAAAGAAGGTAAAATATCCCAGAAGATGCAGGCGAGCCTTACAAAATCCATCATATTTAACAAGAAGTCAAACAAGGCAGAAAATATAATATATGTAACTATTCATTTCTCCTCCCGCACTCCTCGCATCAGAAGAAGCAGCCATAAGCAAAGACCCTTCACCCAAATTGAAAGTAACACGATGGGTTTGCCAGAGCCATCCGTAACCAACAATATGAAATAAAACAACCAAGGACTCACATCTCTTAATATTTTAAAATCTATTTATCATCTTTTAAACAGTTACGCTAATAACTATTTTCTCTGTATGTTCGATTCGTAATGTGACATACGGACGGCTGTGTCATTCCTTCTACGGATTTGTGTTTGTAGAGATACGTAGAAGGAAATAACTGGTTTTTTCAAATGTACATGAAAGATTTAGTCAATAATAATTGTGGGCGTGTAGTTTAGGTTTAAAATATAATTAGTGTTTTTCTGCGCATTGTCTATCAAATTATGTCGTCATATGTTTGTTGTTTACTTTTGACATGAGATTAGGTATACTTTGTGTATGTGTTGGGACTCAGTTTATTTATATAAATAAATTTATTATATTAAAGTTTCACATCTCATAGTTTGGTGGATACTTATAAAAATATTTTTTTATAAAATAAATATGAATTAAGAAATTATTATTTAAAAAATTAGCTTTGTTATTTTATTAAATCAAATAAAAATTATATATGAAATCAATAATAAAGTGTTATATGTTGTTTTATTCTGATAGATAAAAAAATGTGATGAAGGTTTCAATATGATCTATGAAATTGAATTGAAATTTTCTTTTAAAGATTAAATTTGAACATTTCAATGTGAAAAAAATATGAAATATTTTTAAACGATTATTTTTTTATTTTATATAATTATTATTTAAGGATTTTCTTTGGAATGTGAATACAACTATATTTTTTTATTTCAAAAAAAATTATTGTAGCACCCAACCAAAAACTACTTGTTTTTCTTAAATCTTGAATGTGATCTAGACTTATTCAAATGGTCAAATCTAATAACAAATGAATTATATTTAGATAAAAAGAAAATACAAAGATGAATAATTGAAGAGCTTAAATTTTTATTTATTTTTATCCAATAAACAATATACTTTGCAAGGAGGGTGAAATAATGGAATCAAGATGTACTATCATAAGTTGTCTCTTGACAATTTAACACTATGTTTAGCTCCCTCTTATCTGCTTGGACCTAAGTATTCTCATTATTTGCTCATTTTATTACGATTTTGAAAACTTAGAATAAATTTGTGAATTAAAATTTAATCATTTATTTAACAAGAAATTAAAAGTCAAAATAGGCCCGCTCAAGGGTACCCTTTCCCTTGACTACCCTATTTTGGCCCAATTGTTATTATTTTATTGTCAGTATTAATATATTTATAAATTTAATTTCATTTATTGGCCTTTCAAAATATTTTTTGTGAAAAATAAAGAAATGCATATAAATACAAATCTTTTCACCATTGGAATATCTAATGCAACTTCTCATAAATTGGGTATCTTGAAAAGAAGTCAAGATAATTTAAGAGTAGAATAAGTAACATTTTAAAAATATTTACATCATTCAAGATTATATTTTAATGCATCATCAAGTTCATTCCATCAACGAAGAAAAAATGGAATGGTAATTTGTAGCATTATGATTTATCATTTGTTTTTACCCATTTTCCTCTACTTGACCTAGGGTAAGAACTCTTTATCCAACATCATCATACCTATTGTGTAGATGGAAACACTAAAATAGGGTTTGAGTTAGGAAATCCCCTATACAACACAACCCAAGTTCCCTCCTCCATTTCTTATAGGTTGTAGATCTAAAGTGAATCTGGAGAAGATTAATGACCTAATATCAAGATCAAGCAAACAAGTACATTCATTCATCAAACTAGGGCAAGATCAATTATTCACTAAAAGATGAAGTTTTGAAGTTGATTTTGACAGGGAAGCACCTACAGACTACAACACACCTATACTTGTTTCAAGATTTTAGAAACCTTAATTTTCATTCTAAGGCACCCACACCCCTAACCAGTTAGTTTGATCCAAGATTTGAATGCCAAGTTCCTCACTTTCTACTCTTTTCTCTCCTCTTTTAGTCTAGGGAACCCATGCCTCTGACCAATTAGTTTAATCCCATATTTGAATGCCAGGTTCCTCAATTTTTACTTTTTTTATCCTAATTTTTTTATCAGTCCTATATTTTTCTTAATTAGTAATAGGGTAAGTGTAAGAAGTTGGGTCCACATTCAGGGGAAGTGTCATTTTTTAGCTTTAAAACAAATTCCCATTCATTTTTTAAAATAGGTACCCATTTTGAAGTGGGTACTTGTTCCAAAAGGTTTGAAACTCACAAGACATGTTTTTCATTTGGATTTAGGCTCAAAAAAGGCATGGTAACCCAACACTAAAGGCTTAGACCTGCAAGTACAAGGTCATGGAAATTTCAAGAGAAAAAACTAAATTTGGCAATATAGCTAATGGGTTTTTTTTTTAAAATTATTTTATGAAATTAAAACCCATTATATATGATGATTTCTAGTTTTCAAATATGTATTTTTTTTATAATTTGATTATTTTTTCTATTTTTAATTAATTTATGAGGAAACAAGTCCATAAACTTGAAATGCCCGGTTTTCGTATTTTTTTAATAACTTTTAATTTGTTAATTTTCTTGTTTAAAAAATTATATGGCATCAATATATAAACAATTCTTTACACAATGAAAAAAATAAAAATGAAAAAATGATAAGTTTAGGTCAAGTTATGGTGTCTGTACATAAGGGTTTTAAAAACCAGAAATTAGGGCCAATAAAAAATTAATAAATAAAAAATTATAAAAAAATATCCTCATCAATCTTCATTATAATATACATCTTCCCCAAAAGGAATTATAAAAATAATTTTATTTATGTCAAATTGTGGTGTACGTACACATGGATATTACGCTCCTAAAAAGTGAATTTTAAAAAGTGGTTTTTATACATGCATATTAAAATTTATTTTGTATCATGTGGGTATTATAATAAATTGCATATTTGAAAACTAGACTCAAAATACTAAATTTCATATTACTGAACTTTTTTAAGATTCAATGTGTAAGTGCTTCAAATTTTAAGTCCAACTGCGATTTTTTTTGAAAATTAGGAAAAACGCTTCCAATTTTTGAACATTTTATGGACCCAACTTCTTGCACCTACCCAATAGTTTGTTGTACTTGCATAGTTGACCTAGTTTACAATTACAGAAAAACACACATCATATCAATTGACATCATTCAAACCCAAATAAAAAACCTAAGGGGACCAAAACCATGATCAATCATATCGACTCTTCCTTAAAGACAATATTCAAGTGATCTTTTATAAAAAAATTGTGTCCCTTGAATGTTCAAGTTTTGAAAAGTGTTTTAGGTTAACACTATCATTGAATACATTTTTCAACAACAAATTTTGGTGAACCTGATTTATCTTACAATTGCTAAATTTTTATTTACATGTCTATTATTGTAAAACATTAATAAATAATAGGTTGTTTGAAATTGTCATTGTTTATATAGTGCATTCCATGTTTGGGTAAACATTGAGAAAAGTAAATATTTGCATCTTGTTATTCCTTTCATAAATTTGAATATTTCTATCATATTAGTTTTTCAAACATAGATGCAGTTAGTTGTAATATTTGGTAATCTAGAAAATATCATTTATTAAGCAATTTGAACATATTGCACTCTTTCTTTTTTTAAAACATTAAATTCATGCATGTATGTGCCTCATATAAATAATTTAGGGTTTCTTGCATTTCTAATATTTTGTTTGATCTCAAACCTGAACCTATACAATCTCAAATCCTTAAACACTTTATTATATTGGGCTGATGCAAGAAGTTGGATACACAAAAATCTCAAAAAGTGGAAGTGTTTTTGCTGTTTTACAGAATTTGTCACACTTGGACTAAAAAATTTGAGGCACTTAAACAATGAATCTTTTAAAAAGTTAGTAATATGAAATTTTGAATTTTGAATCTAATTTTCAAATATGTAAATTATTCAAATACCTAGATTATAGAAATTAAATTTTGATAGGGATCTATAAAAACAACTTTTTAAAAGTCCCTGTTTTTTTACAATACCAAGCACGTGTACGGAAAACACTTTTTGACCCAAATAAAAGTATTTTGCTAATTCATTTTGGGAAAAGAGAGCTAACAATATGAAGTTTGGTTTGGATTTTTTTTTGTAATTTTTGGTTGAATATTTTTTTTTTATTAAATTTTTATTGGCCTTAATTGTTGTATATAAAAATCAACGTGTACGAACAACATAATTGGACCTAAACTAAACATTTTTTGAATCTTTTTTTTTCATTGTGTAGAGAATTGTCTGAAGTTTGATGCCATATAATTTTTTTTACAAGAAACTTAACCAAAAAAAAGTTATTAAAAGACAAAAAAAGCCTGATATTTCAAGTTTAAGGACTAGTTTGCTTAGAAATTAATTAAAAAATAGCAAACATAATCCAATATTAATAAAAAATATATATATTTGGAAAGTAGACATTGTGTTCTCTAATGGGTTTTAATTTTATATATTGATTCAGAAAAAAAAGTCCATCACCATATTGCCAAAGTTGGACATTCTTCTTCAATCTGCCTTAGTTTTTTAGTTGCAGGTCAAAAGCTAAGGCTCGGATTGCCAAGCCTTTCCCAGGCCAAAAACCGAGGCAGCATGTGGGTTGGGAATTTTGAATTTTAAAAATGCATACACGTTTTTAAAAAACACGTACGCGCTACAAAACACATGTGTTCTTTATTTTCTTGATTATTTAAAAATAAAATAAAATTTAAGAAATGGGTACCCGTTTTAAAATGTGTACCTATTTTGTGTTAAAAAACGGGTACCCGTTTCTAAAAAGTATTTATTTTTTTAAATAATCAATTTTTACATGTTATAAAATGTGTATGCATTATATAACGCGTACGTGTTATAACACATATGCGTTTTTTAGTGAATACGTGTTTTTTAGGCTCGGGTACCCGAAGCATAACACATACACGTTTTTTTAATAATCCGTACGTGTTTTCTGTGAGATTTTTTTTTTTGGCCGAAACTTCCCCTCTTCGTGTACCAAACTTCTTACTTTTACCCTACTACTAAACTTTTTAACATTCAAAATTACCTATCTTGGACTAGGGAACCTTATCCCTTATTCTAATAATTTCACACTAAATTTTAGTGACAACTTTGTCTCTATGACCTCTATGCAAACTAGTTTTCTATTTTTGAGAATTTATTTTATTTTCATCATCATCATCATCTATCTTTCTCCTTATTGTATGAACACTTAAATGTCTTAAATCTCTTAATTAATTTAGGAGATTAAAAACCTATTGTTCAATATCAAATACTCTAGAGAGACATAGTTATAGACTCATGGCTTCCTATGCTACACTTACATCTAGTGTTGAGCATGTGTTTCATAACTCTTCCACTCAAGGAATTACAACTACATAATCAATCTTTTATCCTCTCCCTACTCCTAATTTTCCTATGTTCTTCATCACCAATCATTCATATGGACATGAAAGTTTTTTTTGTACATGTCCCTAAGTATAAGGTTAAACAATTGAAGTAAGACCTAGAAATCCTTCAACTATTCTTAAGTATTGAATCCTTAGCTAGAGAAACTACCCTCCTTGTGGATAACCTTAGAAAGTTAATCAATTATTTGAAAGGAATATAAGTGTTACACAACCTAACTCATATAGTGGACTCAAACATCCCTATAGTAACTAGTTGCATGCAAATTCTAACCAATACTCAAAATCAAGTTGGAAAAAAAATTCTTCTCCTACAACCACACCTTCTACTCCTACTTTTACCCATCCAATCATAGAATCTATCATATGATATACTAGTGGTCTCAACACTAGTTTATGACTTTCTTATAACTTTTTTCCATCATATACACCTTCATTTAATTTTTCTCTCATCAACTTTCAAAAAAAAAAATGCTAATCACCAACAATAATCCTACACATTGCATAATTTATCAAAACATATCACCAAACAATCCCATCATAAATCAACTTGTGCAAAATGTGTCATCTTTACAACAACAAATTTCAAACATGAGAAAATCTCAATCCAATGATAATATTCCAAAATATCTTATACATAGTCCATTATCATTCACACTCTTAAAAATGTGTATTTCATAAAATATTGAGATACCTCACTTTAATAATTATACTAGCAAAGCAAATCCCAATAATCATGTATTAACTTTTACTTCTTTATGTAGTGATTTCCATTTTGAAGATGGTGTCTTATCTAGAAAAATTCCTTAGTAATTGAAAGATATGGCCTTGGAATGGTTATGTTCATTACCTAATAATTCAATTACTTCTTTTACACAACTTGTTAATGAATTTCTTCAACATTTTGTAGTAATCATTGGACATCTAGTCACATTAACTAATTAGGTCCATTACAAACAATGATCTAAGGAAAACATGACTAATTTTATAAGATGATACCAAGTTCTATATTCACAAATTTAATATTCTCTCCTTGATATTATGCAAAAAAAAATTAAAAAATTATAACCTAATATTTGAGATAAGATCTTATTAATGAAATATCCTTCATTCACACATTTATGCATGACTCTTGTGATTATCAAATTTTTGTTAGCCAATATGAAGGAACACCTTAATTGACTCTTTATATTTAATCCAAAGTAATTCTTCAATCTAACTACCAATAATTTAAATATAAAAATAAAATCTTCATCAAAATAAACTCTCCTCCATCTTCCAACAACATTGAAACACAAGTTATTGCTACATCTACAACACCATATCAAATTTAAGCTAAGAGATAGATAATTTTCACAATTTATTAATTCTCTTCATACTATTATGTTAAAAATTTATTAGTAAAAATATGATCCAACTTCCACATATTCATCATGTTGATACCACCAAACCTTTACCTCCTCACTTTAATGTGAAGGCCATTTGTTAATATCAACATACACCTAGACATGATATAAAAATATTTATGATCTTAAGCACTAGGTGATAGAGACAGGGTTGGATTGAGAAAGTCACAATCTCAATGCTCTGAGTCCTTGTCTTTAGAACTCCTAAGGTGTCACTTCATCCACCATTCAACCTATAGGTTCTCTGCTAGCTTAGGAACCCCTAGTTCATTGCCAACCCTGCTATCATCACTAATTTGCTGCTACCAATCAGTTCTTGGTGCTTTTCCACACATACTCCATCTAGCCTTTAATAAGCCTAAAGGCTAGTTAACCTCTAAATCCTCCTCACCAATGTTGCAGGGGTGTGCATAGGTTTTCTTGACTTCAAAATGGTCTAGTAATGGCTCCTGCCCAAGCACAAAGCCTCCTTCTTCTATCGCTTTCATTAAACCCTAGTTTAGGGTTTGGAAAGGGCTACAAGGATTAGGTCTCCTCAAACTAGAAAAGTGCTTAAAACTCCTTTCTCTCAGCTGGTTGAACCCAACAACCTTCTAACGCTCTGGCTAAAATCCCGAGCACTAACTGATTTTTGAAATCTTGGACTGTTTTATGTCCGTACATATGGTGTACCCTGTTCTTGCAAGAACTAGGGTTTTCTTTGCTTCTTTCTTGGACTGTTTGCACTTTCCATTCTCCAGCTGAATAGTCAAGGTCTCTAATTTCTTAACAACCTTTATGGAGGTCCCTACAACCACTGCACATGCTGCTACACAAAGATTTAACACCCTTGCAACATAGATACAAGTTTGTCACTGTCCTTCCCTAACCAGACTTCAACAAGCTCGCCTAGAGAAGCTTCTCAAGCATGCTTCCAACACTCAAAAAAGACTTTTATATGTACATAATATATAAGGAGGGAGTCTAGTCTTGTTTCCACTGATCTCATACTACTTGGTACGGTCTGGAAACTAGCTAGAACTCCATATTTCTGGACTTTACCAGTCCAAAACAATAAAATAAAGAAAACACAGTATTTACAATAACAGAAAGCGATGGAGAAACCAATTGAAATGTCACAAGAAATGTTTTAAAATGCCTCACTACATGCTACACAACTCGACAAAATCTTTATTTAATTCATTCAAGCCGCTACTACAGAAAACAAAACAGGAAAACAGAGTTTCCCACGCCAAAATTGTTGTTTCTCTTTATTTTCTTCTTGAAACTGCCAACAAAAAAACTTCTAACCTCTATCCAAGGTCGAGAATGAGCTCTTACCATGCCTAGAAAACAGTTAGGTTTTCTCATTGAGCCTTAGAACGGCCAAAAACTAACTGTTTGAAAACACAGTGTGTTTTTCAATCTTTTACAAAAACTTAGGAAATGACCACCAAAACATTTCCCAATTTATTCAACTTTTACCTAATGAAAAAAAAGGTCCTCAAACACAAAATAAAGGTGTTAAAGACCATACACCAAAAAATGAAAAAGATTTTTGAAACAAGACTTCCAAATATGCTTGCACCTTGGCACCTTGGCAGGTGCTCCTACACCATTCTCCCCCTCTCAGCACAAATATCAAGGAACTTGAGGAGATATCAGTGATAATTCAATTCCTTGCTTCTTGAAATCTGCTTCTTCAACCCAGGTAGCCTCATATTCAGGTTTTCCCTTCCACTTGACAAGGTGTTCCATGTATGCCTTGTGTCTTGTTGCTTTCTTCACCCTGGACTCCAAGACCTTCTCTGCCTGAGCTTTCTCTTGACTTGGAAGGGGTATATTACTAATATCCTTAAATATTTCTTGATTTTTCTGAGCTTCATCACTGACTGTGCCCTTATACCTGATCAAATCAACAACATTGAATACAGGGGATATACCCAAATCTGATGGAAGTTCTACCTTGTATGCATTCTTCCCATACTTAGCTAACACCTTGCATGGTCCTACTCTTTTCATCTACATTTTGGTTGACATGCCCTTCTGCATCCTTGATTTGTTAAGATGAACCATCACATAATCACCTACTTGAAATTGCACATCTCTCCTTGACTCATCAACTTTATCCTTCAATTTTTGTGTTGCTGATGTGATTATCTTCTTAACCTGCTCATGAATCTCCTTCATGGTCTGAGTGAAGTCTTCTGCATGTCCACTCCTATTCTCCATTGTTCTAAGGTCTCTAAGTTCACAAACTCCTCTTGGGTGCATCCCATACACAACTTCAAATGGACTTTTCCCTGTGGTTCTATTAACACCGTCATTGTATGCATATTCATCTTGGGAAATCACCATATCCTAGGTCTGTCCATATTCTTTAGTCAAGCACCTCAATAGGTTACCTAACACTCTGTTAACCACCTCTGTTTGACCATCGGTCTGAGGATGGTATGTTGATCCAAATGATAGATTGGTTCCCAATATACTCCATAGTGTTTTCCAAAAATGGCTCATGAATTTCACATCCCTGTCTGATACAATGCTCAATGGAAATCCATGGATTCTTACAACTTCCCTGAAAAAGAGATGGGCCATATAACTTGCATCATGTGTAGTCTTGCAAGGAATAAAGTGACTCATCTTGCTGAATCTGTCAACAACTACAAACACACTGTGAAAACCAGTTTTGGTCTTTGGAAGACCTACCACAAAATCCATGCTCACACACTCCCATGGTCTATTAGGAATAGGCAGGGGCTGATACAGACCAGCATTGCTAGCTCCCCCTTTGGCTTTCATGCAAACAACACACTATTCAACATACTTCCTAACATCTCTTGCCAACTTAGGCCAGTAATAAAATCTTTGTACCAGCTCTAAAGTTTTATTTATTCCAAAATGCCCACTAAGACTGCCATTATGTTTCTCTTGGATCAGATTTTCCCTCATTGATCCTCTTGGGACACATAACAGATTGCCCTTAAATAACAAACCATTTTGTAGTGTGTACTTAGCATATTGACTATGAAAATGATTTGCAAAATATGAACATACCTTGTAGGCTTCTGAGAAATCTTCATCCTCACCATAGAGGTCTTTGAAACACTCTAATCCAATGCTTTTCAGCTATATCTCTTGAACTGTCAACATTCTCCTACTTAATGCATCTGCTACTTTGTTTTGCTATCCCTTCTTGTGCTTAATGGTAAATGTAAAGGCTTGGATGTACTCCATCCATTTCAAATTTCTATTTCTTAACTTCTCTTGGGTGTTGATATAACTGAGTGCCTGGTTATCTGTGAAAACCACAAACTCTTTGGGCAACAAATAATGCCTCCACTTCCTAAGGGACTGCACTAAAGCATAAAGTTCCAGATCATAGGTGGAGTATTTTTGCTTGGCTTCATTGATTTTTTCACTAAAGAAGGCTATAGGCCTACCTTCTTGACTAAGGACTCCTCCTACTGCTACTCCACTTGCATCACACTCCACTATAAACAATTTATCAAAACTAGGCAACAAAAGTATACGTTGGGTTGCTACCTCTTGTTTTAGCTTTTCAAACCCTTTATCAATGTCTTGACTCCATTTAAACTTTGTTTTCTAACCACCCTTGATTGTATCTAGCACTGGTGCACATATACCACTAAAATTCCTGATGAATTTCTTATAAAACTAAGCTAAACCATGGAAACTTCTTACCCCTGTTGCTGTGGTTGGTGTAGGCCAGTTTAGGATGGCTTCCACCTAACTTGGATCCATCTTCAGAATTCCTTGGGATACCACAAAGCCTAGATACACAAGTTCTTGTTTGAAGAACTCACATTTCTCAAGGTTGATTGCCAACTGTTCTTCTTCTAGCCTTTTAAGTACCATCTCCACATGCTTCAAATGTTCTTCTGCTGTCTTACTGAAAATCAGTATGTCATCCAAGTAGACTACCACAAAAATCCCTGTGAAATCCTTAAACACCTCATTCATTAGTCTCATGAACGTGCTAGGGGCATTTGAGAGGCCAAATGGCATCACTTTCCACTCATACAAACCATCATTTGTCTTAAAAGTTGTCTTCCATTTATCACCCTCCTTAATTCTGATTTGGTGATACCCACTCTTAAGATCTAACTTGGTGTAATATTGTGCTCCTCCAAGGAAATCCATTAGATCTTCAATTCTAGGTATTGGGAATCTATACCTAATGGTGATCCTATTAATTGCTCTAGAATCAGTACAAAAATCTCCACTTACCTCCTTTCTTTGTTGCTCAAACAACTGGGATTGCACAAGGGTTGATGCTCTTTTGAATCAGACCTTGACCTAACAATTCTTCCACTTGCCTAGCCACTTCAAGATTTTGATCTGGTGTGAGTTTGTATGCTGCTTTGTTAGGAAATGAAGCTCCAGGTATGAAGTCAATTTGATGACTTATTGCTCTCTTGGGTGGTAGAGTTGTCAGTGTTCCATCACTCACTATGCTCTTGTATTTATCAAGCAAGTTTTGGACTACTGCTGGTAATACTGTCTTTTCAGCCTTTTCCTCTTCTTTGGGCTGCATCATGATCACATACCCTTCATTCCCTTGGTGTAGATCCTTGATGAACTCTTTACCACTGCTCAACATAATGTTAGGAACCTTGGACTGCCCTTCATCATCTTCAATCAATGATTGTAGCTTGAAGGTTCTTCCATCCTTCTTGAATTCAATGGTGTTCTCCTTTCCATGATATATAGCACATCTGTCATATTGCCATGGATTTCCAAGAAGAAGATGGCATGCATCCATGGGTAGTACATCACAAATCACCTTATCTTTGTAGCCTCCAATTGAGAATTCCACTGTAACCTGCTCATTCACTAAAACACTCTGCCCTTTGTTCAACCATGTGACTTTGTAGGGATTGGTATGAGGTACCTTCTGCAATTTTAACTTAGTTACTACCTCCTCAGAGATGATATTATCTGTAGAACTAGAATCTACAATGACCTTGCATACCTTTCCCAATATCTTGCATCTTGCTCTAAACAAAGCTCTCCTTTGCTTCGGTTCTTCCTTGACCGGTTGTCTGATCAACACTCTATTAAACATCAGATTTTCGCCTACTTCTGATTCTATATGACTGATCTTAGGTGATTTGACACTTATGGTGTCCTCTTGTGCATAAGCAACTCTTTTCTCATTGCTAGATGAAGCTTTCTTTGGGCACCTATAAGCTGGATGACCTAGCTGATTACAGTGATAGCACTTCATGGTGGCAAAGTAGGAGTTACTTCTGCCTGCTCCTCTTCCTCTGTTTGAACCTCCTTGAGGTCCTCTTCCTCTATTAAATGCTCCTCTTAATGATGTTTCACCTCCATGCTTAGTAAGCATAGATTCTTCTTGGTTTCTTTGTTCATTACCTCTTCCTTGGTAACCTCCACGCTGTCCTCTTTGGTCTCTGCCTCTGCCTCTGCCCTTAGAGGACTGATCATGCTTCCTTTTATTCTTCTCTTTAATCTTTATAGCCAGCTGATAACATTGGTGGACTGTCTTGGGGCTGAGTAAAGCCATCTCTTCCTTAATGTTCCACTTCAAGCCATTAAGGTACCTAGCCAGTTTTAGGCTCTCATCTTCTGCCACATTTGATCTTAAGCAAAGCTTCTAAAACTCTTCAGTGTAGGTGTTGACATCTTGATCTTTTTGTCTTAAACTTTGCCTCTTCTTGTGGAGTTGGATCTCATAGTCATCTGGCATATATGCTTCCTTCACCTTAGCAACCATTCCTTTCCAAGTTGATATGGGCTGCTTACCTTCTTTCTCCCTTTCAGTTTGAACAAATTTCCACCATGTCAAAGTTGATCCTCTCAACCTTGATTTTGCAACCTTCACTTTCTGAGCTTCAGTGACTCCATCACACTCAAAGTGATTCTCCATTCCATCTATCCAGTCCAAAACTAAATCAGGATCCATCTTTCCATGGAATAGTGGTATGCCCTCAAGTCCTTTTCCACTTAGGGCTTTTAATGCCTTTAAGAAGGGCTCCTCCTCCAAAACAGGGTCAGGTTCAGGTACTTTGTCTTCCTCTGCAACCTCTTCTTCTTTTGGCACTTTACCTTCCAACTTCACCTTGTTCAGTGCTTCCTCAAGCTGCTCTATTCTTTCCTTTAGAGACTTGTTATCCTCTTCTTGCTCTTCAACCATCTTGGCTAATTGTGCATTTGTCACCATCTTGGGTGTTTCACTTGATTCTACCTCTGACATATAAGCTGCTTTCCCAAATCTTTACCTGTGCTCTGATACCAATCTGATAGAGATAAGGTTGGATTGAGAAAGTCACAATCTCAATGCTCTGAGTTCTTGTCTTTAGAACTCCTAAGGTGTCACTTCATCCACCATTCAACCTATAGGTTCTCTACTAGCTTAGGAACCCCTGGTTCATTTCCAACCCTGCTATCATCACGAATTTGCTGCTACCAATCAGTTCTTGGTGCTTTTCCACACATACTCCATCTAGCCTTTAATAAGCCTAAAGACTAGTTAACCTCTAAATCCTCCTAACCAATGTTGTAGGGGTGTGCATAGGTTTTCTTGACTTCAAAATGGTCTAGTAATGGCTCCTGCCCAAGCACAAAGCCTCCTTCTTCTATCGCTTTCATTAAACCCTAGTTTAGGGTTTGGAAAGGGCTACAAGGATTAGGTCTCCTCAAACTAGAAAATTGCTTAAAACTCCTTTCATTTAGTTGGTTCAACCCAACAACCTTCTAACGCTCTAGCTCAAATCCCAAGCACTAATTGATTTTTGAAATCTTGGACTATTTTCTGTCCGTACATATGGTGTACCCTATTCTTGCAAGAACTAGGGTTTTCTTTGCTTCTTTCTTGGACTGTTTGCACTTTCCATTCTCTAGCTGAACAGTCAAGGTCTCTACTTTCTTAACAACCTTTATGGAGGTCCCTACAACCATTGCACATGCTGCTACACAAAGATTTAACACCCCTGCAACGTAGATACAAGTTTGTCACTGTCCTTCCCTAACCAAACTTCAACAAGCTTGCCTAGGGAAGGTTCTCAAGCATGCTTCCAACACTCAAAAAAGACTTTTATATGTACATAATATATAGGGAGGGAGTCTAGTCTTGTTTCCACTAATCTCATACTACTTGGTACGGTCTGGAAACCAGCTAGAACTCCATATTTCTGGACTTTACCAGTCCAAAACATCAAAATAAAGAAAACACAGTATTTACAATAACAAAAAGTGATGGAGAAACCAATTGAAATGTCACAAGAAATGTTTTAAAAGGCCTCACTACATGCTACACAACTCAACAAAAGCTTTATTTAATTCATTCAAGCCGCTGCTACAAAAAACAAAACAAGAAAATAGAGTTTCCCATGCCAAAATTGTTGTTTCTCTTTATTTTCTTCTTGAAACTGCCAAAAAATAACTTCTAACCTCTATCCAATGTCGAGAATGAGCTCTTACCATGCCTAGAAAACAGTTAGGTTTTCTCATTGAGCCTAAGAACGGCCAAAAACTAACTGTTTGAAAACACAGTGTGTTTTTCAATCTTTTACAAAAACTTAGGAAATGACCACCAAAACATTTCCCAATTTATTCAACTTTTACCTAATGAACCAAAAGGTCCTAAAACACAAACTAAAGGTGTTAAAGACCATACACCACAAAATGAAAACAAAAATTAAACAAGACTTCCAAATATGCTTGCACCTTGGCACCTTGGCAGGTGCTCCTACACCACTAGGTGTAAGACCTCATCAATTATAATGCCATCCAATTGGTTGATTTGAGTGATAAAGGGAACAATCAGTTATGCCTCCTATTCAAAATTTACAAATATTTACTAATCCATTACCAAGTCATTCAACTAACGTGGTTGAACAAAGTGATAATGAAGAATATTTTGATAATATAAATGATATTAGAAAAATGATTAATATTCATCCTCACAAAAAAAAACCTAATATCTTAAATTATATCAATTTTACACTTATAGATGCTTTTATACATGCACCTAATAGTCCTCGTTACATCACTGATAAAATTAATGGTAAACCCCCAATGGGAATTGTCACTGATCTTATATGTTTAGTAAAATTAATCAATGAAGAGTTTTTGTATGTACATGAACTATATAAAGATAACTATGAACAATTAGAAGTATCATTAAAAGCTCATAATGGATCCACTTTCCCTACGACTAGTTTTTTAACTTTCCCTATTCAAGTTGGACCTAAAAAATTAGACTTTCTATTTATCAGAATCCTAACATTGGATCAATTTTGTGTGAAGTTAAGTCGCCCATGTCTTACCATCATGAATGTGATCCCCTTAATCATTTATAAATGTCTTAAATCCCCATTTGAGGGACAAATATGTACTATTTATCATATTTGATTTAAACATTTGGCCCTTCATGTAAATTTTTCACTTGACTACTTTTGGCCTTAACCAAGCCAACACACTCAACCTCATGAAACATTCATTCCATCCCATAAAAAAATCCAAGGATTCCTTTGGAATATTCCTACAAGTATTTAAATAATATAAATAATAAATAATCTTCGTGTGTAAGTAAAGATTAAATTATAACAACCCCTCTTAATGTTTTCTTTGGGATATTACATCAAACCCTTCAATGGGTTGTACAATGATGGATAATTTTTCATTACAAAGGGGTTTAGTGAGAATATTTGTAACGCGATCTTCACCTTTACAATACAAAAGAGATTTTTTTAACTTCAATTCTCTCTCTAATTAAGTGATGTTGAAGAGTACTATGCTTGGTCCTGGCATGAAACATAGGATTCTTTTCCAAAGAAATGGCACTTTGATTATCACAATATAAGGGTGTTGAATTCTTTTAAGGTAGACTGAAGTCTTCAAGTACTCAGATTCTTAACCATAGGGCTTCTTTGGATGCATTGGCACAACCTTTATGTTTTTCTTTTATAAAGGAAAAAGAAGTAGATTGTTTTTTCTTATTATTCATTGTTGGTGACATCCGAACTATCATTATATTAAAGTATTATTGCTACTCCTTCTACCCCTTAATCAAGGTCATTATAATTGTTAACCCAAGATAGAGAAACCCTTTCTCTATGAATAAAATAATTGGAGGATCAATTAAAGAAGAGCCAAAAAAATGAAAAAGTTTCCAAGGAGGGAGTGAAAATGGCAACCAAAATATTTTAAATATTTGGCATAGGATTGAAGGTGGTTGGAAAGGATATGGAAGCTTGCAGAAGGCATAAATCAATTATATGGAACAACAGGAAGGTTTTTAGGGAACATTGAATAGTTGGATACTTAGGGCTACCTCCATTGGATAGATCAATAAACACAAACACCTTTGATGATAATGATCCCAAAAATATTGTATAGGTAAGTAAGAAAATTGACTTATTGTGAAAGGTTTCAAAATTTCAAGATAAATTGGATATGCAAATGAAAGATGTGAAGTATGAGAACTGATCATAGATCCAAATAGATTTTACCTTGTTTCACTTGACCTCACATTTGAACTCAAAACTAGCTAGGGTTGATGATTGAATTGTTGCCACAAGGGAGAGCTAATATACTAGAGTTTGTGTATTTTTAAGTTGTATAGAAGATGAATTTTGTGTGTATTTTATATGGTGGTTGTGCAATCTGTGTAGAAGTATACAATTCATTTTTATGGGTTATGGAAATGTGTACTGATATATGACACATGCAGGATTATTGAGATGTGGCAAAAGTTGTCGGCTACGTTGGATCAACTATTTACAGCCAGATTTAAAGAGAGGAAAGTTTACTCAAGAAGAAGAAGAAACAATATTACTCCACCATGCCAGACTTGGAAACAAGTGATTTTGAAATAAAAATAAAACTATCTCTCTCTTTCATACATATATTAAGATTGCGGCAGTTTTTTTGACACAATATATTTGATCAAGTGGTCTGAAATAGCGAGGCAACTTCCAGGTCGTACAGATAATGGCGTAAAGAATTACTGGAATACCCGAATGAAGAGAAAACTAAAAGACACAATGACAAACATGCTTTTTTCTCCTCCGTCGTCTTCTTACTTTACATCTTTGGAGATTGAATCAAGAATTGGCAGGCACTTTATGAACCTTGTTACACATGGAAACACTAAGCTAGATCTCAATTTGCCAAGGCCTGACGAAGCAACTTCTGTGATCTTAAAGTTTATGCCTCAACAACCCAGTCAACAAAAACCTTCGTTTAATGCTCAGTGTTCAGATCAGAGTGTTGTCCAAGATGATGCAACAGATATTATTTCTGAAATGGTTGAGCAAAGTGATAAGAACAAGCTTATGTGCACAGAAAACACTTCAGATTCACTTTTCAGTGCCGCACCAAGTGAATACAATGAGAGTGATAAGGCGCCGCCACAGATATCTTCTTCGTCTACAATGGTAAATACCAGCGACTATGAAGCATCAGTTCCGGAAGACCCATTCTTGGGTTTTGCAGAATTCTCAGACAACTCCATGGAAATAGCAGAAACCAAAATGTCATCATATTTCATGAATATGGACGTTTTCAACGACTGCTGGACAAATATGTAAGCTTAGAATACAATGGCTCTACAGTCCTTGAATATATTGTGTATTTGGCTTGCTTCATTGTATGTAATTATCGTTGTCATGATAAACGATAATAACTATTTTCTCTGTATGTTCGATTCGTAGTGTGACATACGGACGGCTGTGTCATTCCTTCTATGGATTTGTGTTTGTAGAGATACGTAGAAGGAAATAACTGGTTTTTTCAAATGTACATGAAAGATTTAGTCAATAATAATTGTGGGCGTGTAGTTTAGGTTTAAAATATAATTAGTGTTTTTCTGCGCATTGTCTATCAAATTATGTCGTTATATGCTTGTTGTTTACTTTTGACATGAGATTAGGTATACTGTGTCTGTGTGTTGGGACTCAGTTTATTTATATAAAAAAAATTATTATATTAAAGTTTCACATCTCATAGTTTGGTGGATACTTATAAAAATATTTTTTTATAAAATAAATATGAATTAAGAAATTATTATTTAAAAAATTAGCTTTGTTATTTATTAAATCAAATAAAAATTATATATGAAATCAATATTAAAGAGTTATATGTTGTTTTATTCTAATAGATAAAAATATGTGATGAAGGTTTCAATATGATCTATGAAATTGAATTGAATTTTTATTTTACAGATTAAATTTGAACCTTTCAATGTGAAAAAATATGAAATATTTTTAAACAATTATTTTGTTATTTTATATAATTATTATTTAACATTTTATTTGGAATGTGAGTACAATTATATATTTTTTATTGCAAAGAAAACTATTGTAGCACCCAACCAAAAATTACTTGTTTTTCTTAAATCTTGAATGTGATCTAGATTTATTCAAATTATCAAATCTAATAAAAAATGAATTACATTTAGATAAAAAGAAAATAGAAAGATGAATAATTGAATAGCTTAAATTTTTTATTTATTTTTATCCAATAAAAAATATACTTTGTAAGGAGGGTGAAATAATGGAATCAAGATGTACTGTGGTAAATTGTCACCCCTGACACTATGTTTAGCTCTCTCTTATCTACTTGAACCTAATTATACTTATCATTTGCTCGTTTTATTAACATTTTTGGAAACTTAGGATAAATTTGAGAGTTAAATTTAATTATTTATTTAACAAGAACTTAAAAGTCAAAATAGGCCTGTTCAAGGGTACCCTTGCCTTTGACTATCCTATTTTGGCCCAATTTTTAATATTTTATTGTCAGTGTTAACATATTTATAAATTTAAATTCTTTTATTGACCTTTCAAAATATTTTTTTGTGAAAAATAAAGAAATGCATATAAATACAAATCTTTTCACCATTAAAATATCTAATACAACTTCTCATAAATTGAGTATCCTAAAAAGAAGTCAAGATAATTTAAGAGTAGAATAAGTAACATTTTTACAACATTTGCATCATTCAAGATTATATTTTAATGCATCATCAAGTTCATGTCAAATCATAAGTAAGATTGTTTAATATTATATTTTTTTTTTAAGTTTAATTATATAAAGATTAAAATATTAACCATTAAAATATAATTATATAATTTAAATATTTATAGCAATAAAATTTTATGTTTAGTATTTTTATTTATATCAGTAATGTACATGATTATTTATTAATGCTATTGTAAAATTGTAAAGGGAAAAAGACTTTCTAAACAAAAATTTAATCAAATTAATAGCAAATTTTGGATAGATAATATTTAGGAGTTTGTTAGATTAGGAAGGTTCTTCTTTGGTCAAAATTTTGTTTAGTCAATAATAATTGTGGGTGTGTAGTTTAGGTGTGAAATATAATTAGTGTTTTTCTGCACATTGCCTATGCATATACACTGTCAAATTATGTCGTTATATGTTTGGTGTTTATTGTTGACATGAAATTAGGTATACTTTGTGTGTTGGGTCTCAGTTTATTTGTATAAATAAATTTATTATCTTTAAGTTTCATATGTTTAATAATTACTATACTATCTCATAGTTTGGTGGATACTATATTTTAGTTATAAAAACATTTTTTTATAAAATAAATATTGAATTAAAAAAATAGTTTTTCTTATTATTTAAACAATTATCTTTGTTATTTTATTAAATCAAATAAAAATTATATATGATGGTAAAGGTGGCAAAAAGAAGCACGCTATGAGATGGGATTGGTGCTGCTTAGACAAGATGCAAGGAGAGCTGGGGTTAAAAGATTTGAGACAGCAGGGGATTTCGCTGGCATCCAAGTGGATAGTGAAAGCATTAAGTTGCAAGGAGCCATGGAAGGTTCTTATTAGACAAAACATCGAAGAAGCCACCCCAAAGCAGGTGAAAACTTGAAAAAGTATGCCTCTGTGTGACATCCTCACTAGCAATCATAATATGAGCCCCATTGGATCACTTGTCTTCAAGAGTTTGTGGAAGGCCTAGGAACTATCCAAGCATAATGTCCAGTTCAAAGCCCCTAAGGTCTCGTTGCCCAACTCTTGCTGTCAAACCTATAGCTCCATTTGGTGGAATCTTTATCACAATGGTAAGCTGCTTGCTCTTCTCCAAGGTTGTTCTGCTAAGCTTTGGAATCAAAAAGGGGTAAAAGTGTTTAATGACATTATTGTTGATGGTAATATTAAGAATTGGGAAGTCTTGAGGGAAAAGTTTGATCTTCCCACCTCCACAGCAAGAATGTTTTCCATTCTGATGGAAGCCTATAAAAAAGGAAACTTTCCCCCAAGTAATGATAGGGTGATGGAGGTTGGAGATGATCTTGTGTGGAGAGATGGGGGAAAACTGACTGATCTCAAAGCTAAAACAATCTATAAAGATTTAGTTGCTAATAATGTTGTGCTGGATCATTGTAATCAATATTGGAATGTTTCTCTTAGTGATAAGGATTGGAAAAAAGTTCTTCTTGATATTTGGAACAATAACATTGAGCCTAAGAAGGTTTGCTTTAAATGGCTTGTTTTACTTCAAAAATTACCTTTCAAATCTAATAGGAATGATATTGATGTGTGCAACATTTTTCGCACTCTGGAATTTGTTATTCATATTTTATTTAATTGTTTTTATGTAAAAGAAATCTGGAAAATCTTCTGCAATAATTTGAAAATCTGGGACAATGAAAAAATTAGTTAGAAAAATGTGTTATTTTGTGACAAAAAAATGAGTAAGGATTATTTCAACTTTTGGAATATTTTATCTATTGAAATTCTCTGGCACATTTGGAAAGCAAGAAATGAGGAGAAGTTTAAGGGTTGTAGGAGGGTGCTTACTGAGTCACGTAAGAGACTCATGTTTCTTCATGCTGAATTTTAGGTCTCCCTTCTCATCGATATTTCACTTCCCCAGTTCATAAGACTTTGCAGGAGTGGTTTAGCCACAATCAACAAGGAGAATGTTAGGTGTGGTCCTGCATGCGGACCAGGCAGTAGAGGGACAAAGGTTTTCTTGAATGCATTGCAAGAATTTCTAAGAGCCTTCAACGAAGATGCATTTGATAGTGGGGACAAAAATTAGCAACCTTGATGATTTCTTGCCATTGCCTACCAATCAACATAAAGAATATGAACACATGCATAAATGATTACAATAAATCTAAACTTAATAGTGTTTTGTTTACTCATTTGCTTGGTTCATTATACAATGATAAGGGAGCTCATGTATAGATAAATAGGTTAGTTTTCTAATTCTGGGTAAGAGGACTTTTATGTTTTGATGTAAAGTGTACTGTTGCTGTAATCAGGAGACTAGTAGGTAGGAGTTAGATGTGTATGAAAAAGTGCTATTATGCTATAAATTTTCTTGGCATATGATCTCGTTTAAATCAGTCATGTAACTGTCTCCATTTAGGCCATTCTATAATCAATTTAAAAAATATATATATTACAGAGTTATAGATCACTTTATTATAATAGACAAAAATATTTGATGAAGGTTTCAATATGATCTACGATATTGAATTGAATTTTTATATTATTGATTAAATTTGAACACTTTAATGTGAAAAAATATGAAATATTTTTGAATTAATATTTTTTATTGTAAAATAATTATTATTTAACTATTTTCTTTGGAATGTAAGTAACACTATATTTTTTATTGCAAAGAAAATTGTTATAGCACCCAACCAAAAATTACTTATTTTAAAAGAAAATTGTTTTTCTTAAATCTTTAATGTGATCTAGATTTATTCAAATGACATTTAGATAAAAAGAACATACAAAGATGAATAATTGAAGAGCTTAATTTTTTTTAAAATTTTTATCCAATAAACAATATACTTTTCAAGGAGGATGACATAATGGAATCAAGATGTAGTGGCGTAAGTTGTCACCCCTTGTATTGTTATCTTGAAATTTGATGAGAGGAGGATTAAATGAAGGTGTGGTAGATGAAGGAACAAAATTGTAAGAAAGTCCTAAACTAGTGTTAAGACCACTAGTATACTATGTGTTAGATTTTATAATTGTGGGGTGAAAGCAGGAATATAAAGTGTGGTTCAATGAGAGGAAATTTTTTTCCAACTTGATTTTGAGTATTGGTTAGCATTTGAGTGCAACTAGCTACTATAGGTATTTTTGAGTATACTATATGAGCTAGGTTGTGTAACACTTCTATTCCTTGCAAATCCTTTATCAACTTTCTAAGGTTATCCACAAGGGGAGTAGTTTCCCTAGCTAAGAATTTAGTACTTAAGAATAGTTGAAAGCTTTCTAGTTCTTAGTCCAATTGTTTAAGCTTATCCTCAAGAACATGTACAAAAACAAATTCCAAGTCCACATGAATGATTGGTGATGAAGAAGACATAGGAAAAGTAAGAGTAGGAAGAGGATAAAAGAACGATTGTGTAGTTGTGATTCCTTGAGTGGAAGAGTTATGAAACTTAGGCTCAACACTATATGTAATTGTATCATAGGAAGCCATGAGTCTATAACTATTTCTCTTGGGAGTATTTGATATTAAACAAGTCATGAATCTACTAAATTAAGTACAAGATTCAAAACACTTAAGTGTTCATATGATGAGGAGAAAGATAGATGATGATGATGATGAAAAAAACAAAATAAATTCTCAAAAATAGCAAACCGGTTTGCATAGAGGTCATAGAAACAACGTTGTCACTAAAATTCAAGGTGAAATTATGGAGAAGGGCTAGGGTTCCTTAGTCCAATAATGGGAATTTTGAAATTTTATAAATTTTGTAGAATAATGCGGTGTTTAAGGATCTCAAATTGTATAGGATTAGGTATGAGATTAGACCAAATTTTTGAAATGTAAGAAACCTTAAATTATTTATGAGGCACACGGATGCATGAATTTTTATGTTTTAAGGAAATAAAATGAGTGCAATATATTCAAATTACTTAATAAATTAAATTTTCCAAATTTTGAAATGTTACAACTAACTAAATTTATGTCTAAAAAATTGAAATGATAAAACTTTTTAAGCTTATAAAAGGAATAATGAGATCCAAATATTTACTTTTCGCAATATTTACCCAAACATGAAATGGACTTTATAAATAATGACACTTTCAAAAAACCTATTATTTATTTATATTTTAGAATAATAGACATGCAAACTAGAATTTAGTAATTGTAAGATACATCAGGTTGACCAAAATGTATTGTTGAAAAATGGATTCAGGGATAGTGTTAACCTAAATAACACTTTCTAAACTTTAACTTTTAGGGGACATATTTTTTATTATAAAAAATCACTTGAATATTGTTGTTGGAAATCCAAGGTGAAACTTGCAGTAAAAGAACTTAATAAAGTGTTTGTAAATCTAAAATTATTGTCCAAGATTACCATAAAGTAATAATATGAATAACAATTCTAAACATGAAAGAAAAATAAGGAATAACACAAGTAGAGAATAACAAGTGACACAAGATATACATGTCTAGAAACCCTTGTAGGAAAAGAAATCCACACCCAAAGAGATCCAATGTTTGTATTAATCTTCAAATGAGATACACCAATACAACACTCCTCTCCAAATTTTGGCATCACTTTGTTACTCTGACAAACTCCAAATTAAACTCTTCAAACCACCATCTCAATGCTCCAATATGTAGAAGGTTTTGGGAGAGAATACCAAAAATAGTATCTCAAAACAAGTAAAAATACCTAAAAAACCCATGCTCCCCTCAGTGGACAACCCATAAGCATGGTGAAAAATATTAAATGATCACATGGCCTTCACATAGATGACTAACCCATAGCCAATCAAAATTGGTCAATATCAAGTGCTTCATAACTCTTTGACAACTCTGATGACTTCATGCAAGAACATGCACAAACTTGCAGAATTTGGCACCCCACAATACAAAACATGCAAATAACATGCAAGGATATGCATTGAAAAGTGGTCCCCACCTAGAAGTTAGATTCCCAAAGGGAATATGGTCCTAGGATGCTTTGTAACTATCACCATAGTGGGTCCACCTCTTTGAATGCAATTACAATTTTTCATAGGAAAATAAATAATAATTTTTTTTCCCCTCATGTCCCCTAGAACACTTTCCAAAGAATGCGGAGACACATAAATCAACTTAGGATGAAAATTATAATGTCACATATCCTGACATTCTCCCACTTGACATTGTATATTGCAATTATATCCATGAGATACAAATAAAATACAATCAAGTATAGTGATCAAGCCCCATGGCCTTCTTGAAAAAAAAGAACTTATTCATGGTCACTAGCTTCATGATAGAATTTGCGACACCGTCCAAAGTTTCAACCTTCTCAATCAAGACCTTACCATTTTTTGGTGTTTTTTTCCAACTGAACCTTGAAAATTGTCTAAAGGATAGCCAATCCTTATGCTTTAGAACTTTAAGATTAGTGGCCAACGAATGGGAGATGGATATTACACTTTTCCCCCTACACTTCAGGCTCTACAAAACCTAGGAGGGTGATCCTATGTGACACTAGATGCATATATTTAACCTATGATGCAAAATAGTGTAAATCAAATAAACTTCATAGAATACAACAAGGATGTGTATGGTTTCCTCCAATAATGGTACACCCATTGTTCTCATTTCACTATAGGCATGAAGTTGAGGTACAAAAACATAGAACAAAAGCAATTAAAATTTGTTTGAATTTAAAGATTGTTTCTAAGAATTGGGAAAGAAAATTGTGCAAGACTATTGCCTGCCTTGGGCTACAGAGTCTCATATCATACACATCATATCATAATACCATAACATAATATTGATGAACTTTAAAATTCCATCACATTATGACAAAAATGTCTACTTAAGCCTGTCATGAAATTCTACTTAGCAATCCACCTAAAAATACAATACCCTCATTATCTACTTGCAAGCATTTACACCACTCCTTGAATGGAAAGAAAAAAAATAGATAATTCAAACATCAAATGTGTTTGAAGAACCTCAATAACTTTGTTATTTCAATTCAAAATGTGTTACATCCCAAACATGGAGATAATCACATAATAGTATGCATTCATATCTGTGTATTCAAGTTATAGGAGCATTACAATATATGTATTTACAACATATGGATATTTACCCTTAGCATTTAAAAATATTAGTCCATAGCCTCTTCCATGGCCAAAAACCCAAGAGCTAAAAGCATCTCCAAAACTCAAAACCCACATTATTGGCCGTGAATTCATTCTTATATAAACGAAGGAGAAAAACAAGCCTTGGGCCAAAATGTACACATGTTCAAATTTCATTTGACCAATACAAAATATATTCCCCAATGTAGTTATATTTGCAACTCGAGAGGGGGAAATTCATATGAGAAAAAATTCCTTTGGACACTACTTGAAGAAGATAATTCCCACCCTCCATAGGGAATCCCTTTATCATTGCAACAAACTTCACCATATCATCATTTCAAAGAGACTCTTGAGATTGTCTCACCAAAATTATATTGTCACCTTAGTGTGGCTCTACAATTTCCTCAAGCTTCAAAGATGTCCATGTGTCATCTTCTCGCTTTCCCATTGGGTTTAACCCACATACATCTTATGGTAACAAGGTGGTGGGGAATGACCGAGATTAAATCTATTGCTCTCAATTTGTGTGCTTTTTTCATTTCAAGCAACCCGCTTTAGTGCATATCCTTCGATCCTAACGAATGACCAAGATTAAAGCATCTCATTTACTTTTAAACATGTTCCTAAAAGGTCCCTTAATAATTCAACAGTTAATACCCCTTTAGTACTATGTCAAAATATTTCCACCATATTTCATACCCCCATATAGTTCCTTGATGGTCAAGATTACACCACATGACCCCTCCCCACTTCCCCTCTAAGAGACAAGAGATGTTGGTGGATCCCCTGTAGGCTAGCAAGGGATGGTCAGGATTAACCCATGTCATCTCATCACCACTGTTGTTATGTCAAATCCTAACACTTAATGCTTTCTCATGCTAATGGGCCCCACTCAAAAGAAAGGACATGTATCACCCACCCGCCAGCCTGTTGGAATATTTTAATGAATATTAAAACTCAATGGAGGAGCAGGGAATGGTCAGGATTAAATCAAATGATCTAGCTGCCACCATTTAAAGTTCAATCATGCACATTCACAATGTTAACAACTTAAAAGGGGGACTTGTTGAGGGTCAAAACAATACAATAACAATAAACATAATATCACTATTCTATTTCTCTTGAAAAAGAAAGACTACACATGGTGATCTAACTCCCTAGGTCTTGATAATTGGTTCTCAATTATGTTGATATCGCTCAATGGTCAATATGACTGTAATGTGCAAGGGGCACTTGCTGGTAACAAGGAACATAACTACATAAAATCAACTAATCTACATTTGGGGGGTTTAAATAAAGATAAAAAGATGGACCAGAGCTTTGAAACAGAAGAAACATGAATGAAAATTCTTAATAAATAGACAGGCATATCAATAATGAGTGTTTATTCACTTAACCATGACCACAACAAGATGCAATCCATAGAATAAACTATACTATTGGGTGATCCCACAAAGCTGGTTTACAATTTCAGGGAGATTCTATTTTTTGCTGAAATCACATATTTTTAGAAAAATATAATGATTTAAGCCTTAAAGAGTTCCATTTAAAGCATTCCAATTGAAGAGGGTTTGATCAAACTACCTTAAATGAAACCCCCTTGGATAGAACCCCGCTATTTTTAAACCATACCTATAACAGAGTCTCCTTTACACCTATCAAAATGTTGATAAAAAACCACTTTTGATTTACCTTTTGGGGGATCAAATGAATTCATTTAAAATTTATTTTATGTAAGTATGTAGTCCTTATTATAAGCTTCCCAAAAAGTATAATTTTAAATAAATTTAATTTTATTATTATATTTATTTTTTATTTCTTGTGAATCTAGGTTTTTCACCAAAAATCAAGATCTTTGTTCTGCACATGTGGAAAAATAGTAGATTATAAAAAAATTTGAAAAATATGAGTGCACCAAATATTGAAGTCCTTGATCCAACAAAAAAAAGTTTAATTTCGATACATACAAAAAAAGTTACGCGTTATATGGTCGCACTATGTGTCTAAATTGTAATTGGTTTGAATTCGAAACTTGATTATAGAAAAAATATTCAATAAAAAACTATCTAACCAAGTGAAAGCACTAGATATCAGAGTTATAAATCTAAATTTGAAAGAATTAGAATTTTATCTTTCATGGAAAAAAAGTTATGCATTATACGGTGAGTGTCACTTTTTAAAAATGTTGTTTTCTGAAAAAAACTAGTTTTCGAGGGAGATGGAAAAAAAAGTGCTATCTGATTCCAAAATTTTTGAAAAAAATATATTTAGAATCTATAGAAAAAATTTCACAAAAGTCTAGTTTGCATCATCTTCAAATTCCTCATAGTTTAGCCGCTATAAGTGCCCGAAAGTGAAGATTTAGTTAAAAAAAATTATTTCAGTGTTCAGTTTGGCCAAAAATTGTAAACCACTATTGTGAGAACACCCTACTACATACATCCATGGTGCTAATTCAATACCATCAATATTCGCTAAAATTTACTTCAAAATAGATCATTCACTCATCATAAAGACACAAATCAAATAGACATAATAACAACTTCATTCACAGATAGCCTAATGAGATAATCTTGAATCTGGTTTCCTCTATTGATTATCATCAAATAGAAAACATTTAGGCACAACAAATCACTAGCATATGGATTGATCATGCATCATTAATCTTATCAAAATAGGTCCAAGCTTAACAACATACAAAATGTATGAAACTATAAAATATAACCAAGTTCAACTGAACTTTCCAAGTATCTTAGCTAACCAAATATCAAATCCTAGAACTAATCCCTATTGCTATCATCAGGTGGCTTATCTTCCTTCAATTATCCAACCTTTACAAAATAGAGTCTTTTGATACATATAGGTGGAGCATGCATGAATTTCTCTCAATTTAGAACTTAAATCCACAAATTCAAGAACCAGAACTGATGATAGAAATAGACTACCAATCTTTAGTCACAAGGATGGATTACTTCATTACAAAGCACTTTTAACACCCTAAAAAAAGAAGATGGAACTAATGATGGGAATTGGATTTAAGTCCATATCAAAACCCTATAAAAGAGGAGAGAAGAAGATGTGTTTGGTGAAGAGAGCTAGTTCATTTTTGCATTGCATGCTCAAGGATGTACTCATCATAATTGGAGAACACTTGTTGAAGGACATCAAAATCAGGCCCATCCAACCAATCATCTTCAAATTTAATTCTTTGTTAATTCTACTAAAACCAATCCATACACTTCCTTTAATTTGATCACTTCCCTTTTAGCAGCCTTTACTTCCTCTCCGATGTCCATGAGCCTATCCAATAGCATGTCCTCTCCATCATCTCATTTTTGCATCACCTCTTCAAATCTTCCACTCCATTTCTCCCTCATCTTATCTAGAGAAAGACCATCCTTGACTGAAGTATCTATATTGACTAAAATAGCCACACTTGCCTCTATTTCTTCCATCTATTCATTCAAATCTTTACTCACCTCTTGAATTTCCTTTTTATGCTCTTGAATAGACTTGGATTTGTACCCTATTATCCTTACAATCCTCTCAATGAAATTCACGTTATCCTCTTCAAGGATTGATTGCTCAAGTAGGTTTGACTGAGGCACCTAGCTAATATCCTTAAGCTTTATAGCATGTTCCTCATATTCTTCATATTGCTTGTCTAGATTTTCAGCATGCTAGTTCAAATCTCCTATCAACTCAAATGCTACCTTATGAATCTTAAAACTAACAACAAGCACATCATCAACCTCTTGATTGAACTTGTCAAACCATCTTTCCATCATTCCCACCTTGCTCCTCATTTGAACCAAATCATCTGCTTCCTTCTTTGTTAATAAAATTGGAGATTCAGCAGTAGCAGCTTGTTGAGAAATTGGAGTTGATACATCCTTCAAAAACCTATACAATTGATCCAATTGAGCCTTAAGCTCATCTTTCCTTTGTTTATCCTTGATCATCTTGGACTTAGTTGAGGAAGCCACAATATCAATCAAGTTCATTTGCTGATTTCTTGTAGGTCTTCACAAGTTTTCCATACCCAGTTGATAATCAATCATTTGTGTATTCTCCTAGTTCTTATCCACCATTGGTATTGCACATTCAACAATGATCTCTCATGTATCTGTAAGCTTGGTGGAATGAAGAACTCTAGCCCTCTTCTTCAGTCTTTCCTTCTCAATTTCCTTCATCATCTCATCCCAATTAAGAGGCTAGGGCTAAACTATTTTCTTCTTTTTGAAGTCTAGCTTTAACCATGTAGGAGCTGCAGGAGTAGTAGCTACTTGTGTTGAAGAAGAAGCAATAGTAGTAGAAGATAGAGGTTGCAATATTGTATTCTTAGGCCGAGAGTCAACCTCTTGTACATTTTTCTACTCTTTCTATGCCTCTTCTTGTGCAAGCTTTCCAGCCTCTTCTTTATCCTTTTGTTCTTCCAATTTCTTAACTTCCACCTCTTGCTTCAGACGTTCCTCTTCTAGACTCTTCTCTTCAAGCATCTTATCTCTCCGCTTCTTCAATTCCTCAACATAATCCCATGCTTCCTTGGACTTCTCATATTTAGCAATCTCTGTAGCCTCCTTCTCTCTCTCCAAGAGTTCTTGTTCTTCCTTCTATCTATGAGCCTCCTCCATAGCCTTAAATTTGGCTTCAAGAGCCTCTTTCTCTCTTCTTTGCTTGGCCTTTTCCTCCTCAAGATCATCGATCCTTTGCTGCAAAGCCAATTTATCCATTTCTTCCTTCATTCTAAGCTCCTGCTCCTTTTGTTGTTATTTCTTAGCCAATTCATCCAATATAGCTCGAGCTTCCAATTCTTGTTGCTTGGTTGATACATTAGATTGTTCCTTAGTAGAATCTTCTTAGTGTTTGGCCAATGCCTCAACTTGTGCCTTGGCATCAACTTCCCTTTTAGCATCCTCAAAGAGCTTCCACTAATCCTCCTCTATCAACTCATGGTCGGTCCTTGCATCATCTGTTACATCAAGGGATGTAACCTCATGAGTCTCCCTATTGGATGGAGTAGCCTCAGAATCTATTTCAATATCATGTATCTCAATCTCGGGCTCTTTTTCTTTCAACAATTCAGCTTTCATATGAAGGGTTCTGATAGGCATTCCCTCAGTTGGTTGTTTTGTAGCAAGGGGTTGAGTAGGTGCTTCTCCTGCAATAGAAGTTGAAGCACCAATCCCCATAGTGGTGTCCCCTTCTTGTACCACTAGCAAGTCTTGAGTAACAACTTCCTCTTCTTGATTAGAAGGAAGAAACTCTAGGGGTTCCTTAGGAGGCATTCTCCTTTTTGTTCTTTGTATTGGGTGGTTCCAGTAGTCTTTCTCTTCTTAGATGGTTGAGCCTCTAGCTGGTTAACCCTCAAGCTAACCCATTGCACACTCTTGTCCAATATTGGCCTTGCAATTTGTTTTATATCAATTGTTTCCTCCACATTCCAATCCACTGGATCTAGATCCTTGGTACCTATATTTTTTGCATCATACTAGGGATCTAGTGTAACCCTATCATCCAACAATGTCTTAGGAATATCCTGTTTGATCCCATACTCAACCATGAGTTGGATAGATAGTATTTCATAACTTATTCTCCTAAGATCATATTCATCTTGCAAGTCCATCCAAAAGTCCTCCAATAAATTGAAATGTTTGTCAAAGAGACTGGGAAGCAAAAATGCATCTTGTGCCTAGGATCATAGTGCTTCCTAGTAGTGTATAAACCCAATCTTAGATAAATCAACTCATCACAAATAGGTTTAGCTACCCCAAGGTGTGGACAACTAAACTCACCCAACTTCATGGGGAATTTGTAGGAACTAGTCTTGTGTTTGGTGCCAAATTTGAAGTTGACAACCAAAGCCTGATATATAAACTCCATTAAAAGGGTATGTGCAGGATCATGATGGGCCAAAAACTAGCGATATGATGGGTTTTTGTAGGGTATGTGGCTGACAACTTTTTTCTACCCAAAATTGATGAAATGAAAAGGGTTTTTTAAGGAGATTCTCAGCTTTGCACCAATATAAATTATGCTTTAATTTGAATTTAATAAATTATTATTATTTATTTTCTATTTGAATTACAACTAAAGTCCTAATTGATATGTTGATTGAAAAACATCTATAGCTTTCAAATGGTATCACATTTTTTGAATCCAAAACATGTTTCACATTCTATTCTTCGCATACTATAGGATTAAAAAAAAAATGAATTTCATGAATTTTTGACCAAGTTAAGGTGGTTAGACATATGAGTTTTTTTATTTTTAAAAATTTGTAATAAAAAATTCATAATTAATTATTTACCTTGAAAAAAATTACAAAAAAATATGCATCACATTAGGACATGAGTCCTCTACTTATATCTAAAATCTTATAAAAAAATATTATCATTTTATTGTGGTTAGGGTGGTCAGACAAACACCCACTTCTTATTTTTTCCCTGAAATTTAAGTACTACTGCATTGAAATTTCAAATTTTCACCAAATCAATTTAAAAAAAAAAAAAACCTAGTAGTTTAGAAACTACATTCAATTTATACAAATTCTATTCTTACATATTTTTGAAATAATATAGATAACTTATTCAAATTTTTACATCTAGTTGCCTAACTCTGATTTTTCTAAAAAAATTTCCACTTAAGGGCCTATTTTTTCCATGATGATCTTGCACATACCCAAAACAACTCTATTGCTGCAACATCTAGGAAGTGAATGGGGATGACCATCAAAACCTCCTAATCTGATGTAAGTAAATGTGGGGTATTGAATAAACCAGTGTCCCCACATATTGATAAAGGTCATTGCCTCCCTACTTAGTTTGTATCTAGCATCACCAGTCAACATATTAATGATAACATAGAGGAAGGCATCATTAACCCTCCTATAATATGACTATGATGCTTGCAAGGTAAGCTACTATAGTGCTTCCACACCTTCTTTTATCCTTGGGCTTCTCCCAATATGCCCACTATATTGAGTCTAGGAAGACCCCCATCCTAGCTGCTGTATAGACCACATAAGAGGTCATGAAGAAACTTTTGGTTTCTCTCACTCTAAGCATTTTATTATGTATATTTTCTGACACCACTATTGGCCAATCATACTGTTGCCTACCATCCAAAATAGTTTGAATGAATGGGAACATCCACTCCTTAAACTATGAAGCATCTCTTTTTCCAAACACCTTAGAAAGCAACATGATTATGTCTCCAATCTCCTTGCCTAATTCTTCCCTTTTAGGCTGGCCAGGAAGCTTGGTTAGAGACTTTTTCTCTACCCTCATCCAGTGATTATTCATGTGGGATCAGTTATTTTCCTTCTTGTCACTGTAAAATTTCAACGCTTCTGCTTCATTCAACTGCCTAGAATTCTAGGGAGCAAGTACATCAAACATGAATGTGAACATTTGTGGTGTTAGATCATTGATAACATTCCCCTTCCCATCAACACACTACCTGGTAGTAGGATTAAATGGTCCAAATGCTACAAGAACCAACTTCGGACACTAGATAGACAAGGGTAAGAGTGCAACATGGGCCAAACCTGATTGAACAATTCTCTCAATTCTTCCTGTGACCTACCCCTCACTGAATGTATCCTCATACAATTCCTCATAATTGAAAGGACCCAAGTTGGTGTCAGTAATATCGACCCAATCATAATCAACCTTGCTAGCTATGAGGGTAACTTCCTTATGTTTACATCTCAAAGTATATGGGAGTTGTTCCACCTTAATCTTCTTTTGTTTGGTTCCTTGCCTAGAAGTCTCTGTTGGTTGGCTCCTTTGAGAAGCCTCATCTAATGCCCCTAACATCCTTTAATTTTTGCAATAAACTCTTGTATTAGATGAAAAAAATTATAAAAGTCAATTTATCATTTAATGCCATCCTCTACTTCCTTAGGATAACCTTTATACTTCGTCAAATCTCACTTTCATCGGAAGTGAAATCACAAAAGCATTAGGAATAGGAAATAATTTTCAACATATGGTGGGGTCAGAACCAGAACTAGGATAAGCTTGAAACCAAGATTGGATCAGAACGGGGACCAAAAAGAATCAAACTAGAAACTAATCACTAGTTCCAAGTTTGATTCCCACTCCGGCTCTGATTCTGCTCAGGGAAAATGTGAAGACCAAAATTATTAACAAGCGGAAGCGAGATCATTTTTAGGAATGAACTTCAATGACAAACATCATCAGGACATGTTTGGTCCTGATTCTGCTTCCACTAGTTTTACCAACAAACAAAGCACTTTCACGACATGGTCACATGAATTAGAAGACCTAGGTCACATGGATTAGAAGAAAAATGAAAATAGAGGGCTTAACCCCCACACCCTAACTGTACGAAGACCAAATAAAACCCAAAGGAACCCATTTTGTAAAGGCTTGTCGAGCAAACCCTAGTTTGCATGATACATCGACTTAGAAAATAGGTTATCAAAAACCCATCATAGAAAAGAAAGAGTTGACATGGAACAAAGATCAGAAGGATTTCCAAACCAATTTTAAAATATTTAAGTATGGAAAACCCTAATAAATGGAAGCCCTAAAAAAAACTAGGGCACGACAAAACCCACCTTGCATGAAAGTGACAACAAACAAAAATGAAAAGATTGAAAGAAAACAAAAAAAAATGGAAAAGCAAAGAAGGACAAAACAAAAAAAAGGAAACAAAAAGAAAGCAAAGATTCATAGAAGAATATTTTGTGAACGCACAAAAAACAACAAAGAAGACCCCATAAATCAACAACAACAAAAGAAGAAAAGAAGAGAAACGACACCCTACCTCAAAAATGCCCACAAGGAAAGACCAAAAATTGATAAAGATCCACCCCACGACATGCCTCCACAATCAAATCAATCTTATCGAAGTTCTTTTGGCTCTAGTTCATTAAAACACTTTGAATAACCAAGATAATGAGCTAGTTAAACATAATTAGCATTTTAAAATCAAATTGTGCATGTGAGGAGGCTGAAATTAATGCCATTAATGTAGATGGTCAGAGGCAGAGTAATCAATGTAAACAATAGATAACTCTCGTGGACATCAAAGATAAGGCAAGCACAGATCCAGGATCAAAACCAAAATAGGAACATTTACAAAGTTCCAAGTCTTGATCCAACCCCAGTTCCACTCCCAACAAAAGAACAAAATCTGAGACAGAACAACAAAATGGAAACAAGCAACGACAAGAAGTGGGGTTAGAAAAAAAAAACTGGACCCGACCCAAACAAAAATGAAAACAAACAAAACGAGGCAAATGAGCAGAGTCAGAATTGAAATGGGAATAGAATATGGAATTTTTTACAAAGTTCCAAGTTCACTTCTAACCCTAGTTCTGCTTCCACTTGGGCCAATGACAAAAAATGAGGAGGAAACAAACAACTCAAGGGAAGAACAAACCAAAGAGTGGAAACACACCAACAGACAAAGAAAAAACAAGGAAAGAAGGCGGACCCAGACCCAGAACCGGATCCAAACTTGGAATTTAAAGAAAAGTTCTAAGTGCAGTTTCCGCTCTAGTTCTGCTTCTACCAGAACACCAAAAAGAAGGAATTAGGAGTAAAACGAAAAACTCCTAAGACCCAAACAAAACAAAAAAGACAAAATGAAGACAAAGGGGGACCCATTTTGTTCCAAAATAAAATGGGGTGGTTATGCAAGGCATAAGAAATGACGACTCATCTGGGAAAATGTTTTACCCATTTGCAAGATACTAAAGAATTCAGTCACCTAGAACCTCTGGTTTATGAAACATGTTAACTTAAGTATGATTAGAAGATTATGTAAAGTTGAGATGGAATCTCAGATGTATATCGCATGAACTACTTTGAATCTGATTGTGTGCATATATAGTGCATCTTTCTTCATAAGAAATTTCTCCACACCTAAAAAACTATATCTAAGATCCAAGCTACATAGGTTGAGTCCTTCAACTGTCATGCAATGAAATCTCTAGCATTGCTTTGCTGCCATTTAGGCATCCATAGCCCAGATAGAGATACCTCTAGTTCTCTCAAAGCATTGCTCTACTACCAGTTAGGTGTCCATAGCCTTGATAGAGATACTTGAATCACCCACTTGATACTGAGTTTGCCTTCATTTCAATAGTTTTCTTTTCTTTTATTTTTATAGGCTTCATTTGTGGACATTCTTTAATAATCTTCTCAATACTCAAACACTATCGGTCTGAGATGTGGGTTGAGAACTACCCTGGATTCTATGACAGTTTTTGGAATTGGATTTTTCACTTGAATCAGAGATAGAGTCACTCAGAATTAAATAGGCATTTTACAGAGGCAAATGTTTTATCTATTTTGTGATAGATTTCAATCATTGTTCATGAGGTTATCTATAGTACACAGTCTTACTCTTAATAAATTTTCAAAATAATGTTAAAATGACCATAAGACATAAGTTTAGAATGAAATCTCTCTACAGATATGCCCGAAAAATTCCTAAATCATTTTCTCTCCTAGTGCCTATAGTATACTTTGAATAACAACACCCATATTTCAAAATGGAAAGAAATGAGGATCCCCACACCAAAACAAAAAAAAGACAATAGAAAGAAAAAAAAAGGACCAACGAGCAAACAAAAGAACAAAAACAAAGAAAAGATTAAAAAAAAAAAACATATAATACATTTATACAATCCATTCAGAAATCAGACCTTCATGGGCCAAAGTAATGTTTGAGAAACTGTCCATTGATAGGCAATGGAATAGGTTCTCCTATTAAGGTGGTCAATCAAAAAGCGTTCTCACCCAAGATCTCAGCTATTTGATACAGACCCAACCAGATTCTATCAAAGTTATAATGGTCACCCTTTTTCTCTTTAGCCTTATCCCATGGTAGTATAAGATCCGATATCTTGAGAGCTTTGATCTTAGCTCTTTTTTCAAACCTACGTTTGAAAACAACCTGGTGTTTAAAGAATTGCTATAAAGCAGTGTCTCTCTGTTCTTCCATATTTAAAAGATTATTTAGCCTTACTTCAATCCAATCATCCTTTGAATAAAATTCCTGCATAAACTTGATAATAGGTATCTGCAAATGTATGGGGAAAACCAACTCTTGGCCATATACTAATTTAAAAGGAGAATTTCCTAGAGAAACTTTAATATGGGTTTGATCCGCCCATAAGGAAAATATCAATTGGGTATGTTAATCTCTAGGATTATTTTCAAGAAATTTCTTTATCACTTCCAATAAATTCTTGTTGTTAGACTCTGCTACACCATTTCCTTGTGGGTAGTAATTGGATGAATATTTCAAAATAATCTTATGTTCATAGGTCCATTTTATAAATTCAATAGATGAAAAAGCAGGGCCATTATCACATACGAGGGCAAAGGGTACTCCAAACCTGGTGATGATGTTCTCATTAAGAAATTTAATAACCACCTTTGTGGTGGTGTTCTTGCATGACTGAGCCTTAGTCTAGTGCGTGCAGTAGTATGTAGCCATCAAGATGAAATTATGCCTTGCAGAAGAGTTTGGATTAATCATGGCTACCAAATCCAATGCCCATTGGGAAAATGGTTACCTAATAAACTTGTTGTAACGACATTGCTAGATTATGATCTTTTGATGTAGAGGTTTGGAAGATATGACATGTCCTGACATGTTGATGTGCATCCCTGAACATGTGGGGCCAATATTAACTTGACCTGAGAATTTGATGAGCCAAGGAATCTACAGATCCATGCCCTATGCCATGCCTACCATGAAATTCAACAATAGCATGCTTAGCTTCTTACCGATCTAAACATCTCAGATAAACTCCTTCATAATTTCTTCGGTATAAGGAACCTCCTTTGAGAATGAAATGAGCACTCTTCATCCTAAGTGCTCTCCTTTGAGTTGCATTCATCCCCTTTGGGCATCTTTTGTTGAGGAGGAAGAAAATCAAATCTATGTGCCATGGATCCTTAGTGAATGAGTGCACTATATACTATTGAAAGGTGATACTACTATCAACATCTACCATAGCCTTTGAAAAAACCTATCCTCAAACAAGCTTCATTGGCTAGATCTCTAGATCAAACTCTTGCAAAATAGCCATCCATTTTCCTCTTCTTTTTCCTAACTCACTCTGCATAAGGAGAGACTTGATAGTTGGATCATAAACTATGGCAACAACCTGGCTCCTGAGAATGTAATGCCTGAATTTTTTTACTACTCATACCAATACAAAGGCTTGCTTCTCAAGAGGTGGGTACCTGACCTCTACATTTTTGAATGGGGAGCTCATGAAAGCAATTGAACTTTCATCTCCCTCTCCTCTTCTTTGAGTTAAAACAGTTGCACATGAATGGTCAGATGCAAAGGAATAAATATAAAAAGGCTTTAAATAATATGGACTAGTCAAGACGGGCCTTAGATATTGATTGTTTAATCTATGAGAAAACAGATTTTTCCTCATTACTCCATTCTCTTTTTGCATGTTTCATCATCATCATCTCATTAAGTGGTTTCACAATTTCTGCAAACCCTGTTATAAAATTTCTTACAAAATTAATCCTTCCAAAGAAGGATCTCATCTCCTTTTTACTTCCCAGCATTATCAATTTCAAGATGGCTTCAACTCTATCAGGGTCTATGGATATTCCTTTTTATGATATCACATGGCCCAAAATTTTCCCTTTAGAAACTCTAAACACACATTTCTTGGGGTTCAAGGACACTCCATAGCTTATACATCTCTTAAGGACCTTTGCTAAATCAGCAACATGATTCTTTATGTTCTTAGAGAAAATAGTTAAGTAATCTACATAGATAATGATACACTTACCTATCAAATCCTTGAATTCTATGTCCATTGCACGTTGGAATGTAGCTCTAGCATTGATAAGTCCAAATGACATTTTGCGATAGGAAAATTTCCCCCACTTAGTAGTGAAGGCAGTCTTCATTCTTCCTCATGGCTGACAAGCACTTGGTTATACCCAAAATAGCGATCCAAGAATGACATCATCTGAGATCTGTTGACAATTTGTAATACCTCATCAAGAGAATAAGTGGATAGTTATCCTTCTTTGAGGCTTTGTTTAGGTTCCTGGAATCAACACATAGATTGATCTCCCCACTTTTCTTACGTACTAGAACTAAATTGGCAACCCAAGTGGAGTGTCGTACTAGGAAGATGATTCTTGCTGACAAAAGATTTTGCACTTCCTTTTGTATTAATGGCTTGATCAAAGCATTCACGGGGTGCTACTTTTGATAGATGGGCTTCACTTCTGGTTTTAGAGGTATTATATGCGTGATCACCAATGTGTCAAAATTCTTTAAATCTTCATAACTCTAGGAAATTGTTGCAATGTCTTCTTTAACACCTTAATTATTTCACTTATGATCTCCTTAGGGTAGGGTTTTCCTATAAAAAAAAATTCTTTCGGGACCTGAAACAGCCAGATTAATAGATTTGTACTTCCCTCCATCACTTTGTGTTGGTACTCTCTCATGGGCCTAAGGATCAGAATCAAATATTCTTTCTAAAGCTACCATCCCCTTGGGAATGTTGTTGCTTTTCAAATTCATTATCCCTTTAGTTTTACAACCCTCAGGATCCCAATCTCCATGATCTCTTTCTAATTCATCTATTATTTGTCCTTCGAAAACATCATGAATTTCCAAGAAGGCGAGTATGTGTTGGTCATCATCGAAGACCTAAAAATTTTAGACATTATCTGGGACTGCTAGGATTGAGACTAGTTCAACTAAAAATATTTTCAACTTGGAGTCCTGCATAGGCTCCAAAGTTCTAGTAGTGACTGCAAGGGCATCTGCAATCCGATTGTGTTCCCTAGGAATCAAAGTGATTACAAAAGAGTCAAAATCCTCAATTAGATTCAAAACTCTATTTTTGTAAGTGGCCAATCTTTTGTTATGGCAAGTATATTGGCTATGAACCTGTTTGATAATTATTTCAGAATCCCCCATAACCATGAGAGATGTGACATTCTTCTGATGGGAAAACATCAAGCCTCGATCAAGTGCTTCATACTCTTCCATGTTATTGGTGCATCCAAACCATAACCTATAAGAGACAAAGTAATTTTTCCCCTTTGGGTTAGTTAACTCTATCCCTGCTCCACTTCCTAACTTGGACTTAGAGCCATCAAATTTCAAACTTCACAATTGATCTGCAGCTAAGATCTCTTTCTTCTTTAGGGTCATAGGTATTTGCTTGCTAGAAGCACGTGGCAGCTCAGACCGATGCTAGTCATCAATATTTAAAGGTAATTGGGGGCATGATTCACCAGAAGGTTCTCCTGGATTCAAAATCTATCCAGGAAATGATTCTTGAACCTTCTCTTGGGTCATCTCATGATTTAGCACATTATTCACCAATGCCTTAGGCATTGGAAGGGTATTTGAGGTAGGCGTAATGGGAAAAGATTGAGATTCCTCAGTCTCTCTTTGTAGTTCAGAGCATAGATCCCGAGTTTGCTCGAGTTGAGAAGATGATTCTTTTCGAGAAAGACTGGCTCTTATAAGGATGGTTGCATCTTTTGCTTCAAATGGAAATTTATTCGTGGAGGTTTGGGGTTGACATTCATAAGTTTCTTCAACCTGGGAGACATGGTTTAAGATATCTACATAGGGTTGACAAGTTAACTTAGAATGATTCTAGTAATGGACCCTACACCAATTGGGAAGAAATAAACTCCACATATCAGTCTCTTTTCCCAACGCCAACCTATCCTGTTGCAACTTTTTGATTAAGTCTTTTTGGTTAACTATAGTCATAGGGTCAGTTTGTTCTAGAGGCAATAGATCATCAAAATGAAGTATAGAGAAATTCATGATTTCCTCCTCCTTGTAAACTCCTATCTCAGTCTCAAAATAGGCTACCTCATTAGGGGAATCATACTCAGTGATCATGTGTTTGAGCCTAGGATCACTTTTAATTCTGATCTGGGTTGCTACCCCTTTCCAGGGTAGCCACATGTGTGAGAAATACAAGGACAAATACCCCCCAATACTTTTCATTGGGTCTCTGCTCAAGAGCATACCATAGGTTTCTGGGATATCAACAACTTGGATATCCATATAAGTTTAGATCCTTGGATCAGATCCAATCTATACATAGATATTTTTAAGTTCTCCTACCACATTAACTTTCATTTTTTCTAACTGAATAACCTTCTTGTTAGTTTGTAGTGTACTAAGACCTAACTTCCTACGAATAGAAAATGGCATGACATTCCTTGACACACCAGAATCTAGTAGAAAACTATGCAAATTCTTCCCAAAAATTATTAGACTCAAAAGGAAAGGTGGAGTACCAGTCTTACCTTTGTACAAGGTAGTGTTCATCTCATTGGTGGGAGTCGCCTTTCCTTTCCCTTTTGATATGTTCACTTCTTCCAAGGCTTTCAACAAAATTTTCTTTTGAGTAGGGCACCACTTCATAATATCAAAAAATGACAATGAAGTTTTCCGCCTCTACATTTCTGCAATGAAATCAAATTCTGAATCATTCTTTACCTGATACTTAAGAAAAGAAGATGGATTACCTTTACTCTGAAAGTCTAATGGCCCTTTTGGTGGTGGCAGGTTATTGTCCACATTTTGATTTGTTGGGACCATGTTATTAGGAGGAGCAGATGTGGTGAATGGCCCCTTGTTTTTATTTTTGAGAAAATGACCTCCCTTTGACTAGAAGGCTTAGGCATCATACACATCTTCAACTGGTTCATTTTCTTCCTAGTTGGGGAATGATGACTCTTCTTCAAAAAGTTAGTAAGCTCTGGTGGTGTCTGTGGAACTACCAGATTTACTGGGGGCACCTTGCAAAGGAGCGTCAACCTGCGCTATCTTAACCATTTTTTCCATCTCAGGGAAATTCACCTTAGAATGGGCTATAGTGTCATGCAACCTACACCAATTAGTCATGAAGTTGAGGTCTGCTATGTTAGCAATCTGTGGCTTCTCATCACCTTCCTGGTAATTATGGGAGACTCCCCCATTATTAGGCCCAGTGTTCCACTATCTATTGTTATTAGACCTTCGATTGTATCCTCTATTCTAATTATGATAATTTTGGTTAGAGGAATTTTGATTCTAATAGTTCCTCTGATTCTGATTGGTGTTGTAATTCTGGTTGGAGTTCTGGTTAGAGTAACCCCCTTGATTTGAGCACCCTCCTTGATTTTGATTTTGAGGAGGGTTATGTATCAGTTGAGCCATATTGTTAGACATCTGAGATAGAGTCTTTTTAAGAGTCTCCATCTCATTAGTCAGTTGAAGAGTCCTTTCACTTTCTGCAATTTTCACTACAGATGGTTGACTAGCAGGGTTTGATCCTCCAACTTGATTTTGGTAATTTTGTGTTTGCTGGGAGATGTCTTGGGTACCATTGGTGAATAATGGTAGGGGAGGTGAAGCTTGGAATTCAGAAATAGGTCCATATTGGGAATAGGACATCCCTGAGACCCTATTGAATAAAGGGGGCAAAGTGAGCATTTGGTATCCTATAGGAGGAAGAACTCCTCCTAAACTCCTGGATTGCAAACTTATCTGTTGTTGCAACTAGATGGCCAGATGATATACTTTAGCCAAATAATCAATTTCAACTGGTTGATATGTCCTCTTCAAGAGTAGGCCAATCAAAGGATCCACAACCCTTAAGTATGCCAAAATGGAAATGTTCTCAGCAACTAGGTAAGGATCCTGTAACCTTCGGTACATTCTCTGGAACCTTGTATTGAATAAGGGTAGTGGTTCATGATGCTCTTTCCTTATTTTGGAAAATTGGTGGTAGAGAATAGCAGGGTCTACATAGACCTAGAACTGATTAATAAAGGTGTTTTCCAAGTCTATCCAACTTAGAATAGACCCTTGGGGTAGGTTTAGATACCAGTTGTATGCCATGTCTCCCAATGAGTAGCAGAACAATTTGCACACATCATGATGGGCCACTTGAGCATGAGTATAGGCATCTTTAAATTCTTGTATGTGGTCCTTGGCACTTCTCAATTCTCCATGCATATACTTGGGACAAAACCTCTCAGGGTTCTTGGGGAGATCATGTATTCCCCCAACGATAGTCCCTAGTGGTGAGGGATTATTGACAAAGAATGTCATGGGTCTTGGAGGCAGTACTAGTTGGGTAGGTTGTGGAATGGATGAGTTTGGCCAGTGAAGTGGTGTAGGTGGGTTTGGTGGAAACCTAGGTGGGGTGAGTGGTGGTGATAATGGTGGAATAAAGACTCTACGAGCCTGGGGCCTATACTTGATAGGGGTTTGGAGTTTGACCAATGGTTTCAAATTCTAAGAAGATCTAAGAACTCTCTTGTACCTATTAGGTGAAAATAACCCAATTTGAGCCACTTTGTTCCTCAGGCCCTCCTTCTAACACCAGATCTATTGAGGGTCAAAACATCAAAATAACATTAATCAAAATATCGTTATTCTATTTATCCTAAATAAGAAAGACTACACATGGTGATCTAACTCCCAAGGTCCTGGTAATTGGTTCTTAATAATGTTGATATCACTCAATAGCCAATATATATAATTGTAATGTGCAAGGTGCCTTTGCTGGTAAAAAGGAACATAACTACATAAAATCAACTAATCTATGTTTGGGGGGTTTAAATAAAGATAAAAGGATGGATCAGAGCTATGAAACAGAAGAAACATGAATGAAAATTCTTAATATCCAGAAATGCATATCAATAATGAGTGTTTATTCACTTAACCATGACCACAACAAGATGCAATCCATAGAGTAAACTATACTACTGCATACATCCATGTTGCTAATTCAATACATCAACATTTGCTAAACTTTACTTCAAAATAGATCATTCACTCATCATCAAGACACATATCAAATAGACATAATAACAACTCCATTCACAGATAACCCAATGAGATAATCTTGAATCTGGTTCACTATATTTATTCTCATCAAATAGAAAACATTTAGGCACAAAAAATCACTGGCATGCAGATTGATCATGCATCATTAATCTTATCAAAATAGGTCCAAGCTTAACAACATACAAAATGTATGAAACTATAAAATATAACCAAGTTCAACTAAACTTTCCAAGTATCTTAGCTAACAAAATATCAAATCTTAGAACTAATCCCTATTGCTATCATCAGGTGGCTTATCTTCCTTCAACTATCCGAACTTTACAAAATAGAGTCTTTTGATATATATAGGCAGAGCATGCATGAAATTCTCTCAATTTAGAACTCAGATCCACAAATTTAGGAACTAGAACTATTGATAGAACTAGACTACCAATCTTCAGTAACAAGGTTGGATTACTTCGTTGCATAGAAAGAAGGTGGAACTAATGATGAGAACTTGAGTTAATTCCATATCAAAACCCTATAAAAGAGGAGAGAAGATGTTGTGTCCAGTGAAGAGAGCCAATTCATTTCTGTGTTGCATGCTCATGGATGTACTCATCATAATTTTAGAAAACTTGTTGAAGGACATCAAAATCAGGCCCATCCAACCAATCATCTTCAAATTTAATTCTTTTAAATTTTGCTAAAACCAATCCATACACTTCCTTTAATTTGATCACTTCCCTTTTAGCATCCTTTACTTCCTCTTTGATGTCCATGAACCTATCCAATAGCAAGTCCTCTCCATAATCTCCTTTTTGCATCACCTCTTCAAATCTTCCACTCCATTTCTCCCTCATCTTATCTAAAGAAAGACCATCCTTGACTGAAGTATCTATATTGACTAAAATAGCCACACTTGCCTCTATTTCTTCCATCTGTTCATTCAAATCTTTACTCACCTCTTGAATTTCCATTTTATGCTCTTGAATAGACTTGGATTTTTACCCTATTATCCTTACAGTCCTCTCAATGAAATTCACGTTATCCTCGTTAAGGATTGATTGCTCAAGTAGGGTTGACCGAGGCACCTAGCTAATATCCTTAATATTTTTAGCATCATGTTCCTCATATTCTTCATATTGCTTGTCTATATTTTCAACATGTTGGTTTAGATCTCTTATCAACTCAAGTGCTAGCTTATGAATCTTAAAACTATCAACAATCACATCATCAACCTCCTGATTGAGCTTATCAAACCATCTTTCCATCATTCCCACCTTGCTCCTCATTTGAACCAAATCATCTACTTCCTTCTTTGTTAATAAAATTCAAGATTCAGGAGCAACAACTTGTTGAGAAATTGGAGTTGAGACATCCTTCAAAAACCTATGCAATTGATCCAACTAAGCCTTAGGATCATATTTCCTTTGTTTAGCCTTGATAATCCTAGACTTAGTGTAGGAAGCCGCAATATCAATCAAGTTCATTTTCTGATTTCTTGTAGGTCTTCCCAAGTTCACCGTACCCAATTGATAATCAATCATTTGCATATTCTCCTTGTTCTTATCCACCATTGGTATTGCACATTAAAAAAGATCTCTCTTGTATCTGTAAGCTTGGTGGAGTGAAGAACTCTAGCCCTCTTCTTGGTTCTTTGGGTATTTGCAAGATCATCATGGAAAAAATAGGCCCTTAAGTGGCAAAAAAATTAGAAAAATCAGAGTTAGGCAACTTGATGTAAAAATTTGAATAAGTTATCTATATTATTTCAAAAATATGTAAGAATAGAATCTATAGAAAATTGAATGTAGTTTCTAAACTACTAGGTTTATTTTAAAAAGAAAATCTATTTGGTGAAAATTTGAATTTTCAATGCAACAGACTTAAATTTCAGTGGAAAAATAAGAAGTAGGTGTTTGTCATGTCCTGATGTGATGCATATTTTTTGTAATTTTTTCCAAGTAAATAATTAATTATGAATTTTTACTACAAATTTAAAAAAATATAAAACTCGTATGTTTGACCACCTTAACTTGGTCAAAATTTCATAATATTCAATTTTTTGTTTTAATCCTATAGTATGTGAAGCATAGAATGTGACGATATTTCAAATTAAAAAAATGTGATACTCTTTGAAAGCTATAGATGTTTTTAATTAGCCTATCAATTAGGACTTTACTCATAATTCAAATAGAAAATGAATAATAATTATTTATTAAATTCAAAGTAAAGCATAATTTATATTGGTGGAAATTTGAGAATCTCCTTTAAAAACCCTTTCTGTTTCATCAATTTTGGGTATTAAAAAATTTGTTAGCCACATGGGCCATCATATCAGTTATATATCGCCACTTTTTGGCCCATCATGATCTTGCACATACCCCTTTCCTTCTTAATTTCCTTCATCATCTCATCCTAGTTAAGAGGTTGGGGCTAAACTATTTGCTTCTTTTCCAAGTCCAACTTTAACCATGTAGGAGTTGCAGGAGTAGTAGCTACTTGTGTTGAAGAAGAAGCAACAATAGTAGAATATAAAGGTTGAAATATTGTATTCTTAGGCCAAGAGTCAACCTCTTGTACATTTTTTCTGCTCTTTCTGTGCCTCTTCTTGTGCAAGCTTTTCAACCTCTTCTTTATCCTTTTGTTCTTGCAATTTTTTAACTTCCACCTCCTGCTTTAGACATTCCTCTTCCAGACTCTTCTCTTCAAGCATCTTATCTCTCTGCTTTCTCAATTCCTCAACATAATCCCATGCTTCCTTGGACTTCTTCTCATATTCAGGAAGCTCTACAACCTCCTCTCTCTCCAATCATTCTTGTTCTTCCTTCTTCCTATGAGCCTCCTCCATAGCCTTAAATTTGGCTTCAAGAGAATCTTTCTCTCTTCTCTACTTGGCTTTTTCCTCCTTAAGATCATGGATCCTTTGCTACAAAGCCAATTTATCCCTTTCTTCCTTCATTCTAAGCTCCTACTCCTTTTGTTATTGTTGCTTAGCCAATTCATCCACAATAGCTCGAGCTTCCAATTCTTGTTGCTTGGTTGAGCTTCCACCAATCCTCCTCTATTACATTAAGGGATGCAACCTCATGAGTCTCCCTATTGGAAGAAGTAGCCTCATAATCTATTTCAATATCATGTATCTCAATCTCTGGCTCTTTTTTTTCAACAATTCAACTTCCATATGAAGGGTTACGATAGGAATTCCCTCACTTGGTTGTTCTGTAGCAATGGGTTGAGTAGGTGCTTCTCCTACAATAGAAGTTGAAGCACCAAACCCCGTAGTGGTATCCCCTTCTTGTACCTCTGGAAATTCTTGAGCAACAACTTCCTCTTCTTGATTAGAAGGAAGAAATTCTAGGGGTTCCTTAGGAGGCATTCTCCTTTTTTTATTTGTATTGGGTGGTTCTAGTAGTCTTTCTCTTGTTAGATGGTTGAGCCTTTGGTTGGTTAACCCTCAAGCTAACCCATTGCACAGTTCTGTCCAATACTAGCCTTGCAATTTGTTTTATATCAATTATTTCCTCCACATTCCAATCCACCAGATCTAGATCCTCGGTACCTATCTTTTCTACATCATAATGGGGATCTAGTGTAATCCCATCATCCGAAAATGTCTCAGGAATATCCTCTTTGATCCCATACTCAACCATGAGTGGGATAAATAATCTTTCATAATTTCTTCTCCTAAGATCATATTTAGTCTCCAGGTCCATCCAAAAGTCCTCCAATAAATTGAAATGTTTGTCAAAGAGACTCGAAAGCAAAACTCGCATCTTGTGCCCAGGATCATAGTGCTTCCTAGTAGTGTATAAACCAAATCTTAGATAAATCAACTCATCACAAATAGGTTCAGCTACCACAATGTGTGGACAGCTAAACTCACCCAACTTCATGGGGAACTTGTGGCAACCAGTCTTGTCTTTGGTGCCAAATTTGAAATTGACAACCAAAGCATGATATTTAAACTCCATTAAAACAACTCTATTGCTACAACATCTAGGAAGAAAATAGGGATGACCATCAAAACCTCCTAATCTGAAGTAACTAAATGTGGGGTATTGAATAAACCAGTGTCCCCACATATTGATAAAGGCCATTGCCTCCCTACTTAGTTTGTATCCAGCATCACTTGTGAGCCTATTAATGATAACATAGAGGAAGGCATCATTAACCCTCCTATAATATGACTCTCATGCTTACAAGGTAAGCTGACTATAGTGTTGCCACACCTTTTTTCCTTGGGCTTCTCCCAATATGCCCATTGTATTGAGTCTAGGAAAGACCCCCATCCTAGCCGCTGCATAGACCATATAAAAGTTCATGAAGAAAATTTTGGTTTCTCTCACTCTAAGCATCTGATTATTTATAATTTTTGACACCACCATTGGCCAATCAAATTGTTTCCTACCATCCAAAATTGTTTGAATGAATGGGAATATCCACTCCTTAAACTATGAACCATCTTTCCAAACACCCTAGAAAGAAACATGATTATGTCTCCAATCTCCTTGCTAAAGTCAGCCCTTTTAAGCTAGTTAGGAAGCTTGGTTAGAGACTTTTTCCCTACCCTCATCTAGTACTTATTCATCTGGGATTAGTTATTTTCCTTCTTGTCACAACTGCCTGGTAGCAGGATTATATGCTCTAGCAACTACAAGAATCAACTCTAGACACTGGACAAACAAGGGGAAGAATGCAACATGGGCCAAACCTGATTGAACAATTCTCTCAATTCTTCCTGTGACCTTCCCCTCACTATATTTATCCTCATACTATTCCTCATAATCGGAAGGACCCAAGTTGGAGTCAGTAATATTGGCCCAATCAGAATCAACCTTGCTAGCTGTGAGGGTAACTTCCTTATGTTTACATCTCAGAGTATATGGGAGTTTTTCCACCTTAATCTTCTTTGGTTTGACTCCTTACCTAGAAGTCTCTATTGGTTGGCTCCTTTGAGAAGCCTCATCTGATGCCCCCAACATCCTCTAATTTCTGATATAAACTCTTGTATTAGATGAACAAAAGTATAAAAGTCAATTTATCAATTAATTCCATCCTCTACTTCCTTAGGATAACCTTTATACTTAGCCAAATCTCACTTTCATTGTAAGTAGAATCACAAAATAATTAGGAATAGGAAATAGTTTTCAACATATGGCAGGGTTGGAATTGGAACCTGGATAAGCCCAAAACTGAGACTGGATTGGAACTGGGACCGAAACAAAAATTGAACCAAAAACTAATCACTAGTTCCAAGTTTGATTCCTACTCCGGCTCTAATTTTGCTCAGGGTAAATGTGAAGACCAAAAATATTAACAAGAGGAAGCGGGATCATTTTTAGGAATGAACTTCAATGAAAAACATCATCGGGACGTGTTTGGTCCCGAGTCTTCTTTTGCTAGTTTTTCCAACAAACAAAGCACTTTCACAACATGGTTGTTGAAAAACAAGGTGAAGAAAGCTTGCAATATGAACTTAAATGTGTGAATGCAAATCTGAAATATGTAGATTAACCTTAGCCTTAGTGTGAAGAAAGAATGAGAGAGAGAGATAGAACAATATAACACATGCAACAACAAATTTACGTGGAGAAACCCCGAAGGGAAAAAAATCCACCACCGAAAGAGAGGAAAGTATATTACTAATAATCTAAAATATTACATGCAGCAATAGACTTCTCTAATCATTCCCTGTAAATCTAGCAGCACCCTGTTACCCTGCAAAAACTGAATTCTTCAATCTTAATAACTCTAGCTCAAGGCCCCAATATATAGAGATTTGTGAGGATGAAAACCACCATGGTTTCACCAAACAATAGGCAGCAATACCACCTAGAAAAACCCATGCCTCACTCCTTGAAATGGTCAAAAAATACCAAAAATAGCCTCTTACAGATGCTCTTATAGCTGTCATAAGGAATCTTTTATGCATGGGCACCTGGGGTCTAAAACTAGCATATTCTGTCATAGGGAATCTGTCATACTGTCATAGCATCTTATGAAAACTTGCATGCATGTCATTGATACTCTTACAACACCCTATTTTGACCCAACAACCTTATTTTAGAAGATTCCAAGGTGGGATGCCTAGCTAATTTGTCCTTTTCCAAAAAGGATAAACGGTAATGGTAACACTGCATTTACATAGTCTCTTTCACCACTGTTGGTCAAACAGTTTCACCTCTTATGGGTAAATGTACAAAACACTTTAGGAGAATAATAAAATAAAGGATTTACAAGGTTGATGACACCTAAATCCTAACATTCTCCCACTTGACATCATACATTGTAAATTACACCCATAGAGATACAATTACATAGAATTAAGTACAGTGATCAAGATCCATGGCCTTTCTGTACCAAGAGAACTTTTCCATGGTAACTAGCTTCGTAAGAGAATCTGCAACATTATCCAAAGTGTCAACTTTTTCAATCAAGACTTGTCCATTCTCAACCATTTCTCACACAAAGTGATACTGAACATCAACATGCTTAGTATGAGCATGATACATAGTATTTTTAGCCAAACATATGGCACTCTGACTATCACATCTTATCCTCACTATCCTGCAATCAAAACCAATACCATTACCAAGTCTTTGTAACCAAACTACCTCCTTAGAGGCATGTGTAGCAGCCATATACTTTGCTTCAGTGGTAGACAAAGCAACTGTAGGTTGTCTTTTACTCATCCAACTCACTGCTCCTCCAAACAAAGTAAACACATAGCCACTAGTGGACCTTCGACTATCCAAGTCACCTGCCCAATCTACATCAACAAAACCCTATATGTCCAATGACTTATCAACATTGTCAGTACCATGATAAACCAAACAGTAATCAGAAGTGCCTTGAAAATATCTAAATACCCTTTTAACAAAAGTCCAATGTTCTTTACCAAGGTTAGACATAAACCTACTTAAAACTCCCACTGCTTGGGCTATATCTGGTCTAGTACAAACCATTGCATACATTAAACTACCGACAACACTAGCATAAGGAACTTTAGACATTTCATCAATATCATCATCTGATTTAGGACACATGTCTAAACTCAACTTAATACCAATAGGAAATGGAATATTTACTGGTTTACAGTCCTGCATATTAAACCTTTGCAAAATAGTGTTAACATACTTACTCTGACTTAACCAAAGCTTTCTATGAACCCGATCCCTAATGATTTCCATCCCAAGAATATATTTAGCAGCCCCTAAATCTTTCATATCAAATGTGCCAGAAAGCTAAGTTTTAAGTTCCCTAATCATTGCCTTATTGTTACCAATGAACAACATATCATCCACATATAAGACAATAATTAGTATCCGATCATCAATAACTTTAAAATAAACATAGTGATCCTCATCACTTCTAACAAAACCCATATTTAATGCAAATGCATCAAACTTCTGGTACCACATCCTAGGTGACTATTTCAAACCATATAGAGACCTTTTTAACCTGCAAACCAAGTGTTCTTTTCCTTTCACAACAAAACTGTCAGGCTGTTGCATATAAATTTCTTCCTCTAGATCCCCATGCAAGAAAGCAGTTTTAACATCCATTTGTTCTATTTCTAAATCATAAGCAGCAGCAATGGATAAAATGAATCTAATAGAGGTTAACTTAACAACATGAGAGAATATTTCACCAAAATCAACTCCCTCTCTCTGGGAGTAGCCCTTGGCCACTAATATGGCCTTGTACCATTCCAACTTTCCATCTGCACCAAACTTCTTTTTATATATCCACTTACAACCAATGGCCTTTCTTCCTTTGGGCAAACTAACAAGATCCCAAGTGTCATAGTTTTTTAATGACATCATCTCATCATGCATGGCCTGCATCCAAGACTCACATTCTTCTGAAGAGAGAGCCTCCTTGAAAGATCTAGGTTCATCATCAGTACATAACAAAGAAAATTTACAATGAAAATCAAGTGGGCTATACCTGTCAACTAGATTTCGTTGTCTTGTGGATCTTCTCAAAGGTGGAGTAAGAGGTTCCTCCTCATGTTCATCCTCAATGTTTTCAACTTCTTCTGTTACAACAGATTCTTCAAAACTCTCTTCTTCTTCTCCATCTTCTTGTCCATCTCTCTATTCTTCCTCATGTGCATCTTCTTGCTTAGTTTCAAAATGCACTGTCTTTGACTTTTCCTTTGGTTGCACATCTTCAAAGTTAGCTCTATATTCCTTGAAAATAACATCTCTAGAAAATATCATCTTCTGAGTTAGTGGATTCCAAAGTTTATAACCTTTAACATTTTCACCATAACCTACAAAGATGCATTTCTGAGATTTGGGATCCAATTTAGACCGCTTCTCCTAAGGCACATGAACAAAAGCCTCACAATCAAAGACCCTTAAATGTGAAACTGAAGGCTTTTTACCCAACCACATTTCGTAAGGAGTTTTATCAACAAGAGCTTTACAAGGAGATCTATTAATTAAATAACAAGCAGTACCAACAGCTTCTGCCCAAAAGCATTTATCTAACTTAGCACTACTTAACATGCTCCTAGCTCTTTCCATTAATGTACGGTTCATTCTTTCTGCTACCCCATTTTTTTGGAGTGTGTAAGGTGTAGTCTTTTCCCTAACAATTCCTGCATGTTTGCAAAACTCATCAAATTCCTTAGAACAATATTCACCCCCATTGTCAGATCTCAATACTTTTATCTTATAATCTGTTTTCTTTTCAACCAATGCCTTAAATTCCTTAAATTTGGTGAAAACTTTAGATTTTGAATGCATAAAATAAATCGAAGTATATCTTGAGTAATCATCAATGAAGGAAACATAATAACGAGATCTACCCAAAGAATCTGTATCCACTAGACCACACACATCCGAATGAATAAGCTCTAACAATCCATTAGCTTTATTAGTTCCTTTAGGAAATGATGACCTGTTTTGTTTACCAAACACACAATCCTCACAAAAATCATTTTTACCAACAGAATAATCAGAAATACTGTCTACTAGTTTCTTATCAAGTATGGTCCTAAGACCTTTTTCACCAATGTGACCCAATCTATGGTGCCACAACATACATGCATTTTCAGCGCTAGTTACAAAAAGTAGAGGCATGAAGCGTAAATAAATTCCCTTTTTGAGATCCTTTATCAACCACCAAACTTCCCGTTACCATCATGCAACCAAACTTGTCAAATGTCACATGCATCCTAGAATCATTCAACTTGGAAACTGAAATTAAACTTTTTGTAAGTCCTGGAATATGTAAAACATCATCAAGGGTTTTAACCCTCCCATCACTAAAACACAACTTTACCTTTCCTTTACCAATAACCTTTTGTGAGCTATTATCACCCATAAAGACCTCTCCTCCATCATATTCTTTGTATGTAGAAAACCACTCCTTATGAGGAGTCATATGGAAGGAAGCACCTGAATCAATAAGCCAAGCATCATTACAAACTGTGTTAGCTGAAATAATCAAAGCATCAGAATCACCATTATCAGAGGACTTTTCCATGGAGGAATCTGCATTCTTTTTCTTGTTTCTACATTCCTTCTTCACATGTCCCCATTTACCACAGTTCCAACACTTCACTCTACTCTTTCCAGGGGTCTTAGATCGTCCTTTAGACTTATCCTTCTTCTTATCCCCTTTAGGCTATTTCTCCTTGGGCCTACCTCGCACATGCAAGGCATCTTGGGAGCCATTGTGCATGGTATTTCTCCTCATCTCCTCTGAAAGAAGTATGGGAATAATAGTATCCATCTTAGGTTCTGCACCACCACTTGTTATAACAATAACTAAATTTTCCTAAGATTCTGGTAAAGAGCAAATCAATAAAATGCATTTATCTGCATCTTCTATTTTAACATCAATAGATGCAAGCTGACTTATAATCAAATTAAAAGAATTCGAATGTTCAGCAATAGATTCACCATCCTTCATCTTTAATGAATACAAACATCTTTTGAGATACAACTTGTTAGACAAACTCTTAGTTTGGTAGATTTCACCTATATTCCTCCAAAGCTTGTATGCCGTGTCTTCTGAAGAGACATTCAGGAGGATAGAATCTGTGAGACACAACTGAATAGTACCTCGAGCCTTCTTGTCTAACTTATTCCAATCTTCATCCGACAAGGTTGAAGTAGATGACTTCTTTTCAATTGAAATTGGTAACCACTGATCTCTTTCCTCAAGAAGATCCTCCACTTTCAACTTCCACATCTCGTAACTAGTTCCATTGAACTTCTCAATATCTAGACGAGAGGTGGAGGCCATGGTATGCCATCTTTCACAAATATGGAAAACCCACAACACAAAAGCTCCCACTGCAGCAAAAAACCTTCAACACTTTAAAAGGAAAGAGCCCCTTCCTTAATAGAACCGTTAGATTTGATACCAAATGTTGAAAAACAAGGTGAAGAAAGCTTGCAATATGAACTTAAATGTGTGAATGCAAATCTGAAATATGTAGATTAACCTTAGCCTTAGTGTGAAGAAAGAATGAGAGAGAGAGATAGAACAATATAACACATGCAACAACAAATTTACGTGGAGAAATCCCGAAGGGAAAAAACTCCACCACCGAAAGAGAGGCAAGTATATTACTAATAATCTGAAATATTACATGCAGCAATAAACTTCTCTTATCATTCCCTATAAATCCAACAACACCTTGTTACCCTGCAAAAACTGAATTCTTCAATCTTAATAACTTTAGCTCAAGGCCCCAATATATAGAGATTTGTGAGGATGAAAACCACCATGGTTTCACCAAACAATAGGAAAAAATACCACCTAGAAAAACCTACGCCTCCCTCCTTGAAATGGTCAAAAAATACCAAGAATAGCCTCTTACAGATGCTCTTACAGCTGTCATAAGGCATCTTTTATGCATGGGCGCTTGGGATCTAAAAATAGCATATTCTGTCATAGGGAATTTGTCATACTGTCATAGCATCTTATGACAACTTGCATGCATGTCATAGATACTCTTACAACACCCTATTTTGACCCAACAACCTTATTTTAGAAGATTCCAAGGTGGGACGCCTAGCTAATTTGTCCTTTTCCAAAAAGGATAAACGGTAATGGTAACACTACATTTACATAGTCTCTTTCACCACTGTTGGTCAAATAGTTTCACCTCTTATGGGTAAATGTATTTAACACTTTAGGAGAATAATAAAATAAAGGATTTACAAGGTTGATGACACCTAAATCCTAACAATGGTCACATGAATTAGAAGACTCGGGTCACATGGATTAGAAGGAAAGCCAAAATAGAGGGCTTAACCCCCACACCCTAGCTGTATGAAGACCAAATAGAACCCAAAGGAACTTATTTTGTAAAGGCCTAATGAGAAAATCCCAGTTTGCAAGATACGTCGACTAAGAAAATAGGTTATAACAAACCCATCATAGAAAAGACAAAGTCAACATGGAACAAAGATCAAAAGGATTTCCAAAGCAATTTAAAAACATTTAAGTACGGAAAACCTTAATAAATGGAAGCCCTAAAAAGAAACTAGGGTACAGGAAAACCCACCTGCCACGAAAGCGACAACAAACAAAAATGAAAAGACTAAAAGAAAACAAAACAAAATGGAAAAGAAAAGGACAAAAAAAATGGAAAAAGGAAACAAAAACAAAGTGAAGATTCACAGAAGAAGATTATGCAAATGCACAATAAACAACAATGAAGAAGACACCAGAAAGAAACAACAAAAGAAGAAAAGAAGAGAAACAACACCCTACCTCAAAAATGCCCACAAGGAAAGACCAAAAACTGATAAAGATCTTCCCCACGACACGCCTCCACAATCAAATCACTCCTCTCAAAGTTCTTCTGGCTATGGTTCGTTAAAACACTTTGAATAACTGATATAATGAGCCAGTTAAACATAATTAGGATTTTAAAATCAATTCACGTGTGTGAGGAGGCTACAATTCATGTCATTAATGTGGATGGTCGAAGGTGGAGCAATCAATGTGAACAATAGATAACTCTCGTGGACATCAAAGATAAGGCGGTCGCAGATCTAGGATCGAAACCAAAACAAGAACATTTACAAAGTTCCATGTCCTAATCCAACCCCTGTTTTGCTCCTGACAAAAGAACAAAAATTGAGATAGAATAAAAAAAGGGAAACAAGCAATGACAGGAAGTGGGGCCAGAACAAAAATTGGACCCAACCCAAACAAAAATGAAAACAAACAGCATGAGGCAAACAAACAGAGTTGGAGTCAAAATGGGAATAGAATCTAGAAATTTTTACAAAGTTCCAAGTTCACTTCCAACCCCGGTTCCACTTCCGCTCAGGCCAATGAAAAAAAATGAGGAGGCAATGAACACCTCAAGGGAAGAACAAACCCAAGAGTGGAAATGCACCGACAGACAAAGAAAAGAACAAGGAAACAAGGCAAACACAAACCCAAAACCGGATCTAGACTTGGAACTTAAAGAAAAGTTCTAAGTTTAGTTTTCGCTCTGGTTCTTCTTCCACTAGAACACTAGAAAGAAGGAATTAAGAGTAAAACAAACAAATCCTAAGACCCAAACAAAACAACAAAGACAAAATGAAGACAAAGGGGGACCCATTTTGTTCCAAAATAAAATGGGGTGGTTATGCAAGGCATAACAAGACTCAACTAGGTCAATGAGAGACAAGAATATAAACTTGAAGGAAAATACTTTAGACTAAAGATAAAATATTAAATCCCTCTTAGGAACATAGGGTGATCCCACAATACTGGTTTATGATTTTTGGCCAAACTGGACACTAAACAAATTTTTTCTATCTAAATCTTAACTTTCAAGCACCTATAGCAGCTAAACTGTGAGGAATTTGAAGATGATGCAAACTAGTGATTTGAGACATTTTGTCTGTAGATTCTAAATACATTTTTTTTCAAAAATTTTGGAATTGGATTGCACTTCTTTTTCCATCTCCTTCGGAAACTAGTTTTTTTTAGTAAACACCATTTTTAAGGAGTGATACTTACCATATACAACATAACTTTTTTTCCATGAAGGATAAAATTATACTTTTTTCAAATTTAGATTTGTAACTATGATATCTAGTGCTTTCATTTGGTTTCATAGTGTTTTATTGAATATTTTTTCCTTAATCAAGTTTCAAAGTCAAACCAATTACAATTCAGACATAGGAAGACTATATACAACATAAAAAATTTTGTATGTATCGAAATCAATTTTTTTTTGTTGGATCAAGGACTTCAATATCTAGTGCACTGATATTTTTCAAAAAAATAAATAATAATCTACTATTTTTCCACATGCAGAATAGAGAGCTTGATTTTCGGTGAAAAACCTACATTCACAAGAAGTAAAAAATAAATATAATAATTAAATTAAATTTATTTAAAATTTTAAATTTTAGGAAGCTTATAATAAGGAATAGATACTTACAAAAAATAAATTTTAAATGAATTCATTTGATCTCCCAAAGGGTAAATCAAAAGTGGTTTTTTATCAGCATTTTGATAGGTGTAAAGGAGACTCTGTTATAGGTATGGTTTAACACTAGCGGGGTTCTATCTAAGGGTGTTTGATCTAAGATGGTTCGATCAAACCCTATTCAATTGGAATCCTTTAAATGAAACTTTTCAAGGCTTAAATCATTATATTTTCTAAAGATATGTGATTTCAACAAAAATCAGGATCTCCCAGAAATTGTAAACTAGTATTGTGGGATCACTGCACAACAAATGTTAAAAGGTTTGGAGCTCACATAACATAAAAAAATATTTATAATGAATCAATGGGAAACAACCAAGAATGTTAGGTCAAGGGGTTGGTAACCAGATGGACTTAATAGCTCAAGTGGCAACTTAGGAAATTGGAAACAAGTGAATACTGATCAACAATGAATTTGATCATATGCAAAGGGACTGGTCCACATAGAGTCTTTTTTAGAGGGTTTGAGACACACATAAACCATAGAAAAAAAACAAGATTGAAACCCTAAGCCCCAGGACACATCTAGATAAAAATGACAACCAAATTTAAGAAAAAAATTCAGTGGAACACAAAAAATTTAGGGGTTCCACTAGTGGCTCCAGTTGGGGACGCATGCCCCTTGCGGGCATGGCAAGATTCCAAATATTTGGGGATTATACCAAGTGCGTTATTCATTGGGTGGCTCTACAACTTCTCCTTTATTCAAATTTTTAAACTTCATTTGATGCCCCAAGCCACCAAATGAAAAGAAGAACCAATGTTTGCCTTTGGCAAAAACCATCATGTTGAAGGAACTAATTTCCCTCAACCCACATTTACCTCTACCACACCACTATAAGAAGTATATCCCTCTTCTTATAGGCATAAATATGTGATTACAACTACACAAGTGAAGACTTGCTCCATGTTTGATCCCACTATTGCATAGCAACCATATAACATAGGTCCCCACATTATCATGCAATAAATTTTTCATCTTTGTAGCAGGTGGTGGAAAAGCTTGAAAATTTTGATCAACACCATATAAAACCATGGTGCTTTCATATTTGTTGACCTTTCCAAGTGAATCAAGGAAAAAAGAAAATGCTTCCAATTGACATGGAAAAGAAAAATATGCCCATTCATTATGTTGACTTGGAGATGGTAACTCATCCCCTAACATGTCAAACTTAAAACATTGAAGTTAAGGAATATAAGAAACATGAGCAACCATAACATCACTGACCTGGACAACTTGTTGCTACTCATCATCACTGCAAGATGTATGTTGGATCCAAGTGAAGTACTCAAATTTAGGAACATTGGACTCCACATTGTGAGAAACTAATTCTTCATCACAAAGGGATGCAACTTCACTCAAGACAGGGACCATGTATGACCAACATATCTTGGGGTTGCGTATGCTAATTTGAACCTCATCAACACCTCTATTCATATCATGAGACATTTTGTGTGAAGATCCATACTCCTTGGATTGTCACTCTATTTCAATCTCTTGACAATATATTGAGATATATGTGCCATAAAAATCATACCTATGACACATATTTGTCATGCTTAATTCAACAATGCTACCCTCTGATGACTTATTTGAAGTATATTGATCATGAGGAAAACTAGAACTAGCACACCCAATTCTTTTTTTTCATATGCATCCATGTAATTGACACAATCACATTCTTCAAGTGCAAACTCATCATAAAAAATTTCATAAGTTGTACCAACATTTGTCTCTTAATTTTCACTCTCATGTACAACTTCACTCATGTTATTCTTATGAAAATAATCATTAATAACTTCAAAACCAAAAAAGGGAATGGAAGAAGGTGAAATTTCAAACAAGAAAGGAGTTCCTTGTTCATCATTCACATCACCCACATATGCATGCTCTACACAATAATTTTTTTGAATTGATTCATCCAATGAATCTCTTGCACACATACCCTTTTATTTGTCCATACTACTACAATAATTAGCAAGGTTATATTGAACCTCACCATTAAATTGAAAAAATCATTTGTTTCTTCATTGCAGCTTCTCACAGATGATTGCTCAGACTGAAATTCATTGCACACTTTATCATTTGCATCTGATATACCACCATTTTCAAGAATATTGCATAAATCAATAGACTGCTTTGTCTCATCATCATGAAGACTTGTGTCAATGCTACACTCAAAACTTGTAGAATTGGCATGACCAAGTGCACCATAGCACATTGATCACATATCTCCTCTCCAAAAATTGCATTCAATTCATATCCCTCATCATTCTCTTGTCTAAGAGAACTTGGAATCCTAGTGTTCTTCACAACATGAGAGTCATTGCTTGAATAGAAAATATCAGCAACACAATTTGAACTGCGATGATCATTCAAGAAATTATTAGCACTATCATAGATTTTCATAAAATCACCATGCATTTGTGAGCTTTCAAAAATATTGTCATAATCATTATTGAAACACCTCTCATTTAAGGAGATCAATTCTACCTCTTCCTCTTGAGAGGAATCAGAGTTACTAGGGTTGCAAATAGAATTGAGGTCATCTTGATCACTTGGATAGGAAATTTCTCTTAATCTAGTTTCATATTTACATCTGTGACACTATTGGTGTCAGCATGAAGACTTGAAACTTCAAAATCAACACGAACTTCTATTGCATTTTCAACTAAGATCAATGCACCTAACCCAAAGGATTTATCAAAACACCTCTTCTCCTTTTCAGTAAATGAGAAAATGCTTTCAATATCATCTCCATCATTACAAATTTCAACTGATATAGAGAGTTGGCTCTCTATTTCTATATTTTTGGAGAAAATAGGAGTGACTTCACATGTTTCATTCATCTCATCATGTCTTACACCTTGACTAATATGGCTGCAATCTTCATCTACATACATTTTCTTAGTAGGTTGTTCAAAAACAAAATCCTCACCACTACAAGATGCATTATCATTGTCTTCTGCTATACCATCTAGATCTATTTGATCAAGTTTGGAAAAAGTACCATCACATAGTTTAGTCAGGAAACCACTTCCAAATTTCTCTAACATTTCTCTAATAATTGAAATCCATTGATATATGAACTTAAGGCTAGGGGGCTTCTAGTTAGCTAGAATGGTACTCAGACTTGGCTCAAGTCTTTCACAAAAAACATCAATACATATTGATTCATTAGGTCTATTTAATACTAGTAGATCAAACAAAAGTTTCATGAATCTATCATGAAAATCATAGGGAGATTCACCGTCAAATCCTCTTACATCATACAATGCATCAATAGGTGAAATGGATTCAACTTTATTTTCAGAATGCTCTTCTAATTCTTCTTAGATATGTAGATTTATTTCCTCAAATAGGCATTCATTGTCTATTGATATTCCTTCAAACTGGTCAATGAAAATTTTTGTGAGCTCATGCCATGAATATATGGAATGCATTGGTAAACTAGATAACCAATATTCAATAGCATTTTCCAAAGTTCTCACAAAAAACTTCATGATAGCATCCTCTTGTTCTATTTGACAATCCTCCATCAAATCAATGAAATTATGTAAATGTTGTGATGGTGACTCTTCAATATCTCCTCTAAAATTGGACAAGTATTCATTTACTTTTCTTGGGACTGAGTGTGGATAACCTTGGATTTTACTAAAATCCAAAGGGTTTTATCTTTCATTAGTGAACATCTTTCTTTGTGGACATGAATGTGTTTTAGGCATGACATTAAAGCTTGTAGAGGGAGAACCAAGACAGTCACATATTTGCAAATGAGTTAACCCCTTCTACAACTATCTAATTCTTGATATAAATATTTCAAAATATCCTACTTTCTCATTTCCCTTTTATAATAGTACCTTAGAATATTGGATAAGGGGCAATATTTACTAGAAACTTTGTTGCATACCTTCATACAAAAATGTAGCACTAGAAAAATACATGAGAATTGTTGCAATCAACTCTTCTGATGATGTGGAATATTATGTATAGTCGCCACCTCTTTGAAAGAGGAAAATATCTTAAAGAAACAAAGAGCTTCTTCCAAGATCTAGGTATTTTTGAGTTCTCTCCACCAAGAGAGCACCAAACTTCAAGAATACACCAGAAATGTCGCAACAATCTTCTTCTTCAAGTATGCAGGTCCTTGGATCATTTGACCCAAAAATTCAAATCAATAAACTTATTGACTCTTTTCAAATCAATAATATTGGAATTGTCCCCATTAGAGTCACCAATATGTTGGTGGCTCGAATGGGCAATGAAAATTTTATAATTATAAATCTCCAATTACACTTAAGATCAAAAGCTTCAATGACTCTTTGACAAAATGGTTTGGAACCAAATATTTATATTGAATATTTTATAATTAGAGTCGCCAATCTATTGGTATTTTTTCCAGTTGAACCTTGAGAATCCTCTAAAGGATAGCCAAACATATGCTTAAGAACTTCAAGATTAGTGGCCAATGAACAAGAGATGGATATTACACTTTTCTCCCTAGCACTTCAGGGTCTGCAAAACTTAGGATGGTGATCCTATGTGACACTGGATGCATATATTTAACCTATGATGCAAAACATTGTAAAGTAGATAAACTTCATACAATACAACAAGGATTTGTATGGTTGCCTCCAATAATGGCATACCCCTTGTTCTCATTTCACTACAAGTATGAAGTTGAGGTACAAAATCATAGATCAAAAGTATTTAAAATTTGTTTGAATTTAAAGATTATTTCTAAGAATGGGGAAAGACAACTATGCAAGACCCTTGCCTACCTTGGGGTATATAGTCACATATCATACACATCATATCATAATACCATAGCATAATCTTAATGACCTTAAAAATTCCATCAAATTATGATAGAAAGGTCTACTTAAGCCTATCATGAAATTCTATTTAGCAATCCACCTAAAAATACAATTCCCTCATTACATACTTGTAAGAATTTACACCATTCCTTGAATGGAAAGAAAACAAACAGATAATTCAAACACAAAATGTGTTTGAAGAACCTCAATAACTTTGTTATTTCAATTCAAAATATGTTACATCCCAGACATGGATAAATCACATAATAGTATGCATTCAAGTTATAGGAGCATTACAATAAATGGATTTACAACATATGGATATTTATCCTTAGTATTTAACAATCCTAGTCCATAGCCTCTTCCATAGCCAAAAACCCAAGAGCTAAAAGCCTCCCCAAAACTCAGAACCCACATTACTAGTCGTGAATTCCTTGATATATAAAGGAAGGAGTAAAATAAGCCTCAGGCCAGAATCTACACATGTCCAAATCCGATTTGACCAATACAAAACATATTCCACAATGCAATTATATTTGCAACTCGAAAGGGGGAAATTCATATGAGACAATTACTTTGCACACTGCTTGATGAAGATAATTCCCACCCTCCAAAGGCCATCTCTTTATCGTTGCAGCTATTTAATGGTGAAAAGAGGGTGTGCATCAAAATGAGTTATGAACCACTAATCTTTCCTATTAAAGCATTCAATTATGAGGGCTAAAACATACAAATAAAAATCATAAATTGACCCTAACTGTTATAGCAACTACGAGGGAAATTTTTAGATCTTAAAGAGGTATGTACCTTGCCACAAGAAGCCTATTTTTAGGGCACAAATGAGGGTATGTGTAGGATCATGATGGGCCAAAAACTTGCAATATGATGGGTATGTGTAGGGTATGTGGCTGACGACTTTTTTTTCAACCCAAAATTGATGAAACAAAAAGGGTTTTTAAAAGAGATTCTCAACTTTTCACCAATATAAATTATGCTTTACTTTGAATTTAATAAGTAATTATTATTAATTTTCTATTTGAATTACGGCTAAAGTCCTAATTGATAGGTTGATTGAAAAACATCTATAGCTTTCAAACGGTATCACATTTTTTGAATCTGAAACATGCGTCACATTCTATGCTTCACATACTATGCGATTATAAAAAATAAAATTTAATTTCATGAAGTTTTGACCAAGTTAAGGTGGTCAGACATACAAGTTTTTATATTTTTTAAAAGTTGTAATAAAAAAATCATAATTAATTATTTACTTGGAAAAAAATTACAAAAAAATATGCATCACATCGCGACATGAGTCCTCTACTTATATCTCAAATATTAAAAAAAAATATTATCATTTTATTATGGTTAGGGTGGTCAGACAGACACCTACTTATTTTTTCCCTGAAATTTAAGTACTACTGCATTGAAATTTCAAATTTTCACCAAATAGATTTTTTTTTTTTTTAAATAAACCTAGTAGTTTAGAAACTAGATTCAATTTTATACAAATTCTATTCTTACATATTTTTGAAATAATATCGATAACTTATTCAAATTTTTACGTCAAGTTTCCTAACTCTGATTTTTTTGATATTTTTGCCACTTAAGGGCCTTTTTTTTCCATGATGATCCTGCACATACCCAAGAATCATTCTCCTTTAATGGAAAATGGGTCCTTTTTAGGGTTTCTAAAACTGAGATCTAGGTTATTTTCCTTGATGTCTACACTCTTAGACTCTCAGTTTTCAGCTCCTGAAAGCATGTGCATAATTCTATAGCTTCAATTCTTTGTTATATCACTTTGAAGGTCAACTTTGCAACTTGAAAAATTTTGTAATCTTTCTCTAGAATTCTTCTCCACTTGATCTTCAACCTATAAATATGCAAATAAACACTTAAGGGAAGAAAAACCTATTGATTGTTAGTGAACAAGGGTTTTCTTAAGTCAAACCCCTTGTAGGTAATTAAAGCATGAACATGAAATATGCAATTGATGATACACTAGATGCTATCTTGTAATGAAAATTTTCAATCTAACACGTAGTGGCAATGAAGAATATATATCTTGATCCTTGAATAATATGTGAATAATGCTTGCAATAGATCCCCAATGCTACATGAGCTTTCATAGCTCAACTACATGCATGAATGGATTAAACCCTTGACATGATGGAATGATCTTGGATTGTTGCAATGAAACCTTGATAATCTTCCTTGAAATGTCTTTGAAAATTCTCTTGAAGTTCTCTATAATTCTCTTATGAAGTTGCTAGGATATCTCATAAAATTCTAGGAGAAACAATGTGAATTAACCCCTTATTTATGTACTAAATCAAGAGATTAACCTCAAAATTCAAACAATTCAAGCAAACACCAGATATAGAGATAAAAATTATTAAATTCCTTCCATAATTAAATTCAAAAAGGGGGTCCTTATTAAGGGAGGACGCATTTTCCACCTAGGGTGAATGGGTCTTGACACTGTTTTTGAGGACCTAACCTTTGGGGGAAGAAAGAACATTAAAAAACCATTTCAAAGATGCTAAAAAAGGGGGGTCCTATAGAGGGAGGACCCATTCACCACCTATGGTAAATGGGTCCTAGCACCAATTTTTAGGACCTCAACTCTCCCAATTAAATGTTACATAATTTAAATTGTGGGTGTCAGGATAGATCTTTGGGAGGTGTCACTATTAAGGCTTCAATTTGAATTAAAGGGGCTAATTAATTATAATTACCCAAAATTAATTAAGAGGACCCTAGATAAGCATGAAATTCTATTATAAAAATTTACAACACCATAAATAGGGTACACATTAGGTACATTTCATTAAAAGGGGCTCATTAGCCTTAATTAATTGAATAAACCTTAGAAAAGTGTGAAAGTGTGTTACAACACTTCACAACACTTTTGCAAAGGACTAATTAACATATTTTTAAAAAAATAAGAGCCCTAGAATAATGTGAATGTGTACAACAAACTCCAAGACACAATTAAGTTAATTCAATGATAATTATTCTCAAATCAAGTAAGGAAAAGGAATACTTTTTCCATTACTACATTTTTCCCCCACTTTAGTGAGAGGATGACCCCATGTCAAACTCAAACTAAAGTAGACATTCAAGACACTTAAGTATGCAAAAATAACAAAGATACATAAATATACCCTGTCAAAGCCCAATAAAGAAAAACAAAAGGATCAAGCACAATTGTCCCAAAGTGATGTGGAGCGGGGTTGTTTGTCTATAACATACACTGCTCACTCTAGGGTAGTGGAACCTCAGTCTGTCCACTAGGTGAGTTATCCCAATGAAGTGGAGAATGAAAGAATCATATTAGCCTCTTATACCATACCAAAGTTATCCTCCTAAAAAATTTGATTAGGCAACACAATGTAATTCTTTTGTAATGTTATGTAAAATATTTTTAAAGGGTATTTTTCTTTGTTCATGTAAAGGTATTCTTCTTAGCGAGCATTATGCCTAATGTCTCCAAGAGAGGACAAGTAAAGGGTGTAAGATAATCGCTCACCTAATGCCTCATTCATATCATGCCATGATAGTAGATAATACACTCTTGGACAAAATCAAACCCAATGACACCACCAAGAAGAGGACACATCATAAGAAAAAAGAAAAATCACACCATGAAATTTTATCGAAAGATGTCATCAATGTATGCCCCCACTTTAAAGAGGTTGCTACACCATCAGTGTGAGAAAATTCTTTAAATTAGCCAAATGTTTTGCCTAATACATGAGATCTTTCCTTAGAAAATCCTATGCCAAGTCATATGTTTTTGAAATAAGTTGTGCACGTCGTGACATAGGAAAGAAAGGGTTGCACCCACAAATATAGAAGGGATCTATGGAGTTAGGGTCATTATCTCTTTGCTACAATGTTGTCATAGAGCATGGAACTGTAATCATTCCCCAAATAGTGATAGAAATGGAATAATTATACAAAGAGAGTGAAAAGAAAGAAAAATCCTTCAGGTCAACATGGAAGAGACCTAAATGTCTTAACACCTTGTGTCATCCCCAAAAGGAAACCATAAGATAAATGAAAAATATAAAAGAAAATATTTTGGGTCAACATGGAAGAGTCCTAAATGTCTTGACACCTTGCTTCATGCCCAAAAGGAAAACACAACAAAAATGAAAAAGATAAAATAAAAGATTTTGGGTCAACATGGAAGAGACCTAAATGTCTTGATGCCTTGCATCATCCACAAAAGGAAAATACAAGACAAATGAAAAATGATTACAACATACAAAAGAATGAAAGGTACACATAGAGGAATGCACAAAAAGAGAGAGGTACATCAAATGAAACATCTTGAGGGATCACATTATGCACGTGCAAAAAGAAAACATGAAAAAGCAAGTAAGGCACATGCGAGTCAACCTAAAGTAGGTCATCCAAATCCCAATCTCGATTGGTATAAATGGAAGGCATACAACTAACCAAAGGGACAAGAGCAAGTTTCAAACTAGGAGAAGCACCAAGTTCAACACTCCTTTTAGGCGATTTTTCATTTAAGCTCAAAGAAGAAGAAAATAATTTATTCAAATCATCATGCACTTCTTCATCAATCTTTGAAATGTCAATGTCATCATCTAAATTTATCATGCAACAAGAGGTTGAATGAAAATGTCCATGGAATGTTCTTGTTTATGTTGTGGTGAGGGTATAAGGTCATCGTGAATTGCTTTAGGTAGGTTTGGATTCTAATTTTCTATGTTGTTCTTGTGTTCTTGAGTTTGTAATTTATGAACAATAGCACGTCACCTACACCTACACTCTCTAGCACTTTGATTCCTTTTTCATTCTATGTTCAATTTGTGTTTGTGTAAGAGCGGTTTTTTCAATCATAGGTTCCTTCTCTTCCTTGGGAGGAATAGAAGAAACAATAGCAGGATGTTCAACCACTTTCTCTTTAACTTTGTAAACTTTCACTCTAGGAGGGATAATGAGATTGTTTGTATTATCTCATGGTCTCTTGTAGGAAATTATAGGAGCTTTATCTATAGGTTGTTCTTCTATGTTCATAAGTGCTTTTGTTTTGATCATTGCTTTGTCAAGGATAGGTGTTTCATTTATAGGTTGAGGCATGTTCCGAAGGGATAATTCTACTATTTTCTTTGCTTTGAACTTTTGATATGATTTGAAAAAAAAATCCTAAAGAGGCTTGATAGATTCCATAGGCTTAGGATAAAATAAATCTAATGAAAAATTCTATTGGGTTGATAGAGGATTAAATCCACTATGATGCACAGTAAATATGTCATTTCCAAATGGAAACTTTAGACATTTATGCACAATAGAAGGGACTAAATTCATGGAGTGAAGCCATGGATAGCATAGCTTCACATGAAATTGGTCTGATTGTTGAATGATGGAAAATGATAAATTTAGTGTTTTCATTCCAACCTTTAAAGCGAGATCTATTGACCCTATTGTAGGGAAAGAAAACCCATTATGTGTCTTGATCATGCACATATAATAATTCTTTAGTGATCACATTCTCTCCATAGATAGGATCAATTAATATCCCATTAGTGGGCTTATCATTGATTTGGCCAGCTATGTAAAGAAGACCATTGGGTGCATGTTTAAGTATGTCATTTTGTGAGAAACCAATGTCAAGAGGCTTTTTAGTTGAGCCCTTGTGAGGTCTAGCTTCGATAAATACAACCATGAACTATCTATGGGATATGGTTTCATATCATCATCCATGGCAACATTTTTCTTAGTTTTACTAGCAAGATTGACTATGGTAGGTGTATTAATATTGTTTTCCTTATTCCAATAGTTATGAATGAAGTGACTAAGACCATAGACAATTTGTGTTCCATTTCTTGTTTTAAGCACTTTCCTTAAATTTTGTATAATGGGAACCAAGCTAATGTCCATGCATTCACTAAGGATATGGGCATGTAAGTTTTTGAATGTTTCATCTAGTTTGTTTAGGACATCTTGTAGGATTTGAAGGGTAATATATAAATCATGAGCCATAGAGGGTTGATTTACAATAATATCATGAAGAGAGTAAAAAAATACAAGATCCACAGTGAGTGATATATCTTGGGATGACATGAGCCTCAAACTATGTCTTATAATAGTATTGTGAATAGGACACCAAGTTGTAAAGCTCATGAAAGTTTTACAAACCTAGTGTGCAAACCCTAAATGGAAAGAAGCAATGCAACGACCTATAATGAAATGCCATTTTCAGATTCTAAGCAATACAATTTATTGATTACATAATGCAATTAACTGGAAATAAGATGTTTGAATGCAAAGTTTGAATTTTAACAATGCACTGAAATGAAGCAATTTAAGCTAAATGCAATGAATTTGATGAAACAACAAATTAGGAAACTAAAATAAGAAAGTAACAACAACAAACAAAAGTCTAAAAATGAGATTTTAATTTCTAGAAAATGCAAATTAGTAGCTAATAGGGACTCATTCGCCATTAAGGGTGAATGGGTCCTAGTTAAGTTTTTCTAATATTTTTTTGTAGATTTCAAGGTGATTTTTAATGGTTTTTCAAATGCCAGAAGGTTCAGCTTTGGCCTGATCAGGGACTCATTCACTAGTAAGGGAAAATGGGTCTTGGTTAGGTGTTTTTAAACTATTTTTGAATGATTTGTAATCTTTCACTAATTTCTTTCAGTTCTAGGTCTGAGGTAGTGAGTTTTAGTTTCAGATTTTACAAAATTACAATGTGAAAATGCAATGAAAACATGAATGCAAGGACCTATGTTTAAATGCACTTTTTTTTTTTCAAATGCAAATAAATGAGATCTGAATAATATGCGCAATGATCAATTTGATTTTGTATGTTTCAGATTTAGAAAGATGAAAAAAATGCAAATATAAACCCTATATGAGATGTAATCCTGAATGTAAAACAAGAAACCCTAAATAAGATCTAATTCAATGCCAATGAGATACAAATGCAAGATCTAATGTAGGATGAAATGAAAGATTTGAAAATCAAAAAATTGCACAATTCAACGAGTTGGGTTCACCAAAATGTTTAATGGTGGAGAGAGGGTTTTCATCAAAATGAGTTGGTCAAAATGATGAACCACTAATCTTTCCTATTAAAACATTCAATTATGAGGGCTAAAACATGCAAATAACAATAAAAAATTGACCCTAACTATTATAGCAACTATGAGGGGAGTTTTTAGAGATTAAATAGGTGTGTACCTTGCTACAAGAAGCCTAGTTTTAGGGCACAAACGACTCATTCGACTTTAGTGGTGAATGGATCCCTATTAGGGTTTCTAAAATTGAGATTTGGGTTATTTTCCTTGATTTCTACACTCTTAGGTTCCCGGTTGTCAGCTCTCAAAAACTTGTATTTAATTTTGTAGCTTCAATTCTTTGTTCTTGTACTTTGATGGTCAACTTTGCAACTTGACAACTTTTGTAATCTTGCTCTAAACTTCTTCTCCACTTGATCTTCAACCTATAAATATGCAAATAAACACTCAAGGGAAGAATTTTTTTTTGTTTTTTAGTGAATAGGGGTTTTCTTAAGTCAAACCCCTTGTAGGTAATTAAACCAAATGATGAAATGATGTATTTGAAGCATGAACATGAAATATGTAATTGATGATAACTTGGATGTTGTCTTGTAATGAAAATATGCAATCTAACATGTAGTGGCCATGAAGAATGTAGATCTCAATCCTTGAATAAGATATGAACAGTTCTTGTAATAGATCCTCAATGCTACATCAACTTTCTTAGCTCAACAACATGCATGAATGCATTAAACCCTTGACATGATGAAATGATCTTGGATTGCTGCAATAAAACCTTGATAATATACCTTGAAATTTCTTTGAAAATGCTCTTGAAGTGCTCTATAATTCTCTTGTGAAGTTGCTAGGATATCTCTTAAAATTACTAGGAGAAACAATGCGAATTAACCTCAAAATTCAAACAGTTCAAGCTGACACCAGATATAGAGATAAACATTATTAAATTCCTACCAAAATGAAATTCAAAAAGGGTGTCCTTATTAAGGGAGGACCCATTCGCCACCTAGGGAGAATGGGTCTTGGCACTATTTTTTCGGGACCTAACCTTCGGGGGATGAAAAAATATTAAAAACCCATTTCAAATATTCTGAAAAAGGGGGGTCCTATAGAGAGAGGACCCATTCGCCACCTAGGGAAAATGGGTCCTAGCACCAATTTCTATGCCTCAAGTTTCCCAATTAAATGTTATGTAATTTGAATTGTGGGTGTCGAGATAGATCTTCGAGAGGTGTCACAATTAAGGCTTAAAATTGAATTAAAGGGGTTAATTAATTCTAATTAACCACAATTAATTAAGAGTGTAGACACTTAAAAATGACCTAGGCCTGCAAGCTCTATTTTTACCACTTTCATCCTAGCATAATTATGACATTTAATTATGTCCTTGGTCCATAGTCAACTATTAATTAAATAATACATTATTATTTAATTAATTCATGTCTCTTTTATTCTTCATGATTATTAAATAAATAAATTATATTTATTTATTAAATATGTTATTAATTGTCTAAGTCTTCTCTTAATTAAATAAATTTCTTAATTTAAATTACCTTTCTTCATTTATTTCTTCCTAATTATTAAATAAATAAATTTTATTTATTTATTCGATATGTCACTAATTGTTATAATTAAATGAATTGATTAATTTATTTAATTAATTAATCTTATCTTCTAAATTAAATAATTATCTTTAATTATTTGATTGTCAAAAATTAATATTCCTCTCATTTTAAATAAATGAAATTATTTAAAATGTCATCACATTCTTAACTGACAGTCCATTTTGGTAAATAATCTGAAAAATCAATTATTTATTATTTCACAAAATCCATATTTTGAATTAATTTAATTCAAATTGGTAACTTTCTCCAAAAATCAAGTAGGTTTATTATTGATTTTTCAAATCTGATCTTCAGTCCAACTCTTATCTTCTTGATTTTTGAATCTCACAAATCAGGTAGTCTTTATCTTATTGATTTTCGAAAATATTTATTTTTCTAATTAATTATCTCATTTATTCTCCACTGCTAATTCGATTCTCTCGAATGAAATCTCGATCACTCACTTAAGGATTTTACCCTAATCCTGATTAAGGATTATCAGATTTAATCTCGTCCTCTGATTTTAGGTCTCTGTCGAAAGTTGATCTTGTCCGTCCATTCAAAATGGCATTTTCTATAAAATACTATTTTTTTCTCATTTTTAGACTACACACTGACACACTTAGGCATTTTACAGGCATTGTAGCATTTATTGTGATATTCCATTAAGTATTGGCATATTTAGGCATAGGCATTTTTAATCACATAGTCATAGGCATTAGACTTTGATCAAATCCTTCAAAGCTTGTGTAGGACTTCATCAAATATTGCTCGCACGTTCGATCTGAGGGCAACACGTCAACCAACAAGTTAGAAGGTGTTACAAAGGTGAATCATGGAGGTCTCGGCAATTAGCTGGTATAATCATTTTGTTTATGTTTACTTCCATTGTATTTTGTAATTTCTTTGGGTTTCTTAGTCTTTGCTAACCTCTAATATACCTAAAATTAACCCTTAGTTACATTGGTGAACCCAACTTTGTTTCTTTTTATTATTTCCGTATAGTTTTGTGTGTTCTTTGTCATTTTTGCAGGTATAGGTACAAAGCGATGTGGTTGTTTTTTTCTTTCAATTGTGATGCATTTGATGCGTCATGAAGCACACACAGACTCAAACACCGCAATCCTTCTGAGGTGCTGCAATCAAAGTCTGGAACGATGCATCTGAACTCTTGAGCCGTATTTGCAACACAGAGCGATGCATTCATTCTATCATGACGCATTTTGCTGGTAATGTTTTTTGTTTATTTACATTTGAGTCTTTGATGCTTTTTTCTGTTCTTTTTGTTTTGGTCTTCTTCTGCATTCTGCTTAGCATAGGTTTTTGTGGTACTAATTCTAATTTGCAGTGTGTGGCAGTTACTTGTTGTGGGTCCAAGACTAGTGTTTAAAACTTCTAACTCGTGGTCTTGCAGATTCGAATGTCGAAGAATAAACATTAAAACATTGTGCTTATCTTTTTCTTAGATTAGTACACATTTACTTTCAATGCAATTAAAAAGAACATGTCTTCTAATTTGCATGATTGTGTTTGCAAAATGGTAGGTGAGTATGCTCTCACCTTATGAAAACTCGGTGATCAGAAAACTAGACTCGCTTGTATATGTTATTACCCTCACGACTTAGTAATCGAGTATCCTCTCCCCTTGCACTTTCAGGCGATCTTGGGTGTAAGAGAAACAGTTACTAACTCTAGAACTTGGGCCTGGTATGGTGGGAAAAAGTACTCACCCCAGGATGACTCAGACCACTAGCACCCTAAAACTGAGGGACTTCCAGCCAGTATATAAAAGTGGATTCTTAGGGAAAGCCCAAGAATCACGCATGTGGTTCCGATGAGATGGATCTGAAAGGGGACTCTCACCGCATGGATCATGCCCTACGAACAGAATGCCTGTACTAAAAGCCTTTTGTTTTAGAGGCCAACCATTCTTCATCTGTTGCTTGGTATAGTGCAGGGTACAGTATCATGCCCGAAGACACTCACCACTAATCCCCTTGAGTAGAGATAGCAGTTCTTGGGAAGTCACTACCCAATAATTTGAAGTTGGTGTGCTCGAATGATGTTAATGAGCTATGGAGGGGAGCCAATGCCACCAAACTTCTAAGCTATCCGCTCTTGAGAAGGAAAGGTGTTTAGCACCAATCCAGGGTATATCGGTGAGCTATACCAAGTATACAAACCCTTGGCCTATTGGCCCATTAGGATTGTGCTCGTCTCATGTGCATTTGCATACACCAAAATATTGTGCTTGCCAAGTGTTTTCACACATTCAAACAAAACAAAACATCACTATCACAGACCAGAAATTAAAGTCAAACCTATCCAAACTGTGCATAAACATCTTTTACTAGAAGCATAGGGTGGTTAGGAAACTTTCTTCCAAGTCATTTGGACCTTTGCATTTCCATTCTTTAGACATTCAAGTCATCTTAGTCATCACCTTGCATAATTTATCCTTGAAAAAAAGAAAAAAGAAAATCAAAAATATTGTCACAACTTTCATCATAGTCCTCATTTGGCATCTAGACTTGGCATTGGTCATTTTCCTTAGTCAAAATTTTCATATTAGTCTTCATTGTCACCTTGGCATTTGGCATCCTTTCTTGAAAATTTTATCACCTTGCATTAGTCATTTCCTTTTTTTCAAAAGCCATTATCACTTTGGATTTAACATCATGATATCACCACCTTGTCTTCCCTTCAACAAAATATTGATAGGCTTGCTAGTAAAGTTGAATACCAGTTACTCTGTAGAGGTCAATACCAACAAGCCTTCGAATTTAAGAGACAATTCCTCCAAACCAAAAATCAATTACCTTCGTACCAACAATCCATGAGTCCTAGTCCTCCATCCATCTATCCTCATTACCAAAAGTCACTTAACACCATCCATAGCATTAGTCCACAACAAACATCCATTAATCACCCTTATCCTAACTTTGACAAGGGAAACCAACTGTCTACTAGTCCATTTCAAGTCTCCATGTCATATGCTAGTCCTTCACCTATCAATCCCATCTATGTCTACATGCCTTATCAACCATCTACCAACTCATGTCAAGTCCCTACATCATACCATATCGATCTAGTCCAAGTCTCCATGTCCCATTTTAGTCAACCTTACACCAATCTAGTCCAAGTCTCCATGTCATATCCTATGTCGTCACCAACTAGTCCAATCCAAGTCTCCATGACCTATCCTAGTCCTTCACATACTAGTCCAGTCCAAGTCCCCATGTCCTATCCCAGTCCTTCACATACTAGTCCAGTCCAAGTCTCCATGTCCTATCCCAGTCCTTCACACACTAGTCCAGTCCAAGTCTCCATGTCATATCCCAGTCCTTCATACAGTAGTCTAGTCCAAGTCTCCATGTCATATCCTAGTCCTTCACATACTAGTCTAGTCCAAGTCTCCACGTCCTATCCAGTCCTTCATTCATTAATCCTTTTTAAGTCACCCCCTCACAAGCCACATCTAGTCATGGAAATTTTGTCATTACTCAAAGGAACATCCCATTGTCTAAACTTAAGGATACATGTCAAAATGAAATCCCAAAGCATGACCTTATAATGTCACCCTCATGTCAAGAACAAGGTAGCCCATCCCATGACCCTATCTTAAAGTCCATTCAAGAATTCCTTCAAGACAATCATGACATCCAAAACACACCTATCCTTAACAACAATTCTATTTCTAATTATATCATCCATGACAACCCCATCTTTAACCAAGACCCTACCATTGACCAAGAAGTCCAAATCCATGACAACCCCATCTTTGACCAAGACCCTACCATTGACCAAGAAATCCAAAACGATCCACTCCTTGACCTTTACGCCATTCATGAACAAACACTTGCCAATCCTATACAGGCCTCGACTATTGACACTTTCCAAAATGAGACACTTGCCTCCATGACACACATAGACGATATTCCTCAAGAACAAGAGTCTTCCATTATGGACATATTTGAAAATGATCAAGCTATAGCTGAATTTATTGGACTCTATGACACTGACCATAATGATGGCTTCGAAATTGACTTGGAAGCACCAATAGAATCATCTGAACCTGACATGTCACAAGATCAGACCAAAAATATCAGTCAGAAATATGTCCATCATGACAACGAAGTTAAGACACTTTATCAACTAGGGTCATCTTTCTTTATCAGAGCAAGCTTTCTCATAGATGAGAACATTACAGGTAACAGTGTCCACATACATCATGATGGGTTAGCATCTTGCTTTCAAAACAAAAAATACCCCATCGCAAACAAAATTTATCAAAGCATGCATTATCAAGGAAAAGGACTAGGCATACATGAGCAAGGCATTCAAGAACCAATATAGCTTCAGGAAAATTACAGACATCAAGGTCATAGCTATTCCTCAGACAACATATCTAATGATGTTAGTGGAACCTCCTCGATACTGGGGGAAACCTTGTCAGATACAAATGTCAAAATAGAGTCCATGAGAAATCCTTGTCATAAGGTTGTTGCCAACACCCTGTCCATCCACACCATAAACCATCATTCTCAACATCTTAAACCTTGCCTTTGGAACCAACAAAAACAAAAGTCTTACAAAGTCAAAAATCAAATGTCAAAGGCCATCGAACTAGATAAAAAGACAAGTGGAAAAATGAAATTAAAATGGATCCCAAAGACAAATGGATCAAGCAAAGAAAATATGTCAAAAGAAAAAGTCAATCACAATGTGGAGCCACAAGCCAAGAGGACTCCCACATACAACAAATGTCCACCTCCTTCAAAATGGTCATCAACCAAGGCATCTAAGAGTGCTGGTTCCAAATGCCATCCCTCCAAAATATGTCATCCACCATCCCAAGTTTGGAAAATAAAAGATGATTCATCCAAACATCCAAACAATCCTTTCATGTCTACCATCAAAAATCATAATCCTACATCTCGTCTAAAGTCCAAAGGTCCCACATCACAAATCTATCACATCATGGTAGCAACTCTTTACTACAAGGACTCTCATGGCACTCTATTACGATGTGTGTATTATAATAAGTCCAACTCTAGTATCAGAAAGGATCACAATGACATCGATCGGTTGTATGCAAGCGCTATGATCCTGACAAGACAACTCCTTCAACAAGGTCATTATTGGAATATCATGGCACTAGTCTCCACATCGATACCGTCGTTGGATTCAGAATAGTCAGTGGTTATCTAAAGCATCCAGGCTATCCACAAAATCAAAAATACAAAAAAAAATTGAAAAATTTAAAATATCATCACCCTGATGAAAACCTGGCAAACAGGCATCTTGGTGACACCAAAAAAGTCAAAAATTCAAGAAAATTGTAAAGAGAAAAATTTCATCCAATGGTGAAAACCTGGCAAACAGGTGCCCTAGATAAGTACCATGATGAAAACTTGGCAAACATGCGTCATGTGTAAAATAAATCATCTATGTGGACTTTTACACTTGGGGGCAAGTCATCTCATTTCCCATGCCTTCCTCATGAAATTTACGTCCATCTAAGCCCTATCATTTCCGCACATTTTTTCCCACCTACCTTGGTCTTGACATAAAACTGGCACACATAAATCATGCTTTGGGAAAAATTTTGACATGCCTATCATTTGGTCATTATCCATGAAATGTCATGTCATTGCTAACATAATCTCATTATCCTTATGTGACATAGTGCTTGAAAATCATATGACAATTCCCTTGGTCTCATGTCCCCCATCCTTTACCAAGCCCACCTCTCACCCTTTCATGTAGGTCACCTATCTTGGATTTCCCTTGTGAAATGGTCTAAGGATACTCCATCATCCCATCTAGTTCTAACCAAGTCATTCCAAATGCAATGAGCACATCATCCAAGACATTACTTGACTTTGTTCTAGGATCAATTGCAAACCTCGATACTTTTGTCACATTATCGTCATCCTCACATTGTTTTGGGATGTGTCCTTCCCATGTCAAACAACGTTGTCATCACCCGTCAATTGGTATTCAACTTGACTATGGGCACAATCATGTTTGTCATTGGAATCATTCACATGCATTTTTCATGTTCCACATCAAAACATGTCACAAAAAAGACAAAAAAATCATAAAAATTCTTGAAAAAAGACAAAAAAATAATAAAAAGTCCTAAAAAAAGACAAAAACATTGCAAAATGTCTTGAAGAAAGACCAAAAACATCACAAAAAGTCTTGAAAAAAAGACCAAAAACATTGCAAAATGTCCTGAAGAAATGCCTAAAAATAAAAAAATGTCTTGAAGAAAACCACAACAAGATGTCAAACTACTCGAAGAATGCAAACACGAAGTCATCTCTTGTCAGGTTTGTCATGTCAATCAATCCATCTTTGTTATTTGTCCAAACTATGTTGTCTCTACCCATTTGCTATGTAGGCAAGACTCATACTTGAGTCCCTGAGACATTAGGTTAGTCCTTTTAGGTTTGTGAAAATAAAATCATGACTCAATCTTTGGTCATCAAGACAAAGTCATTGGTCGTGTCGAACTACGAGGTCTCTAAGTGTATGACATAGGCAAGACCATCTGTCGATGAGCCCCCGAGGCTGCACTAGGTCAGTCCATTAGGGTTCATGGCACTACACTAACACACAACTCAAAAGTCTATAGGTCAAAACAAATCATTAAAGCAAAGTATGGCAATAATTTATTCGAACATGACAATCATATCACCATGGCATATCATCATATGGACAACACAAGTCAAATTGGGTCAAACTCGGTCAAACTATCAACTCTTGGCTATCTTTCAAATGGATCTTTCTAAAGAATAGCCTCTGTCAGTTATGCCTTAGGATGTGTCCTTCCTAGGTGTCATCATTGTCATTTGACATTTTTGAGGAATCCTCTTCATTTAAGGATCACTCTTTTCAACATCAATATTCTTTAGATGTGTCCTTCTGAAGAACAATCTTTGTCATTTATGCCTTAGGATTTTTCCTTCCTAGGCATCCTCATTTGTCATCTGGAATTTTGAGGAATCCCTTTTGACATTTAGGGATCATTCTTCTTGACATCGACATTATTCAGGATGTGTCCTTCCTAAATTTGGTAATCTTTGGCATTCATCATCTCGGTATCATCAAAACCTTGACACTTGGCCTCTCGACATTATTAGACCTGAATCTCGACATTACAAACATTTTGCATCTAGGCACACTTGGCAAACACTTGGCACTTGTATTTTGGCTTTCATCATGCTACTAGTTTTTTAGCAAAATCCTGACAACGGGATTTAGAAAAGCAGCGACGTATCATGATTTTCTTATCTTGTCTTTTTTCTTTCATCATGTTACTAGTTTTTCAGCGAGGTCCTGACAACATGATTTAGAAAAGCAGTGGCGTATCATAATTGTCCTTGGATTTTTCATCATGTTACTAGTTTTTCAGCGAGATCCTAACAACATGATTTAGAAAAAAAGCGACGTATCATGATAGTTTTATCTTGTCTACAAATTTTTGTTATCATGTTACTAGTTTTTTTAGTGAGATCCCAACAACAGGATTTAGAGAAGCAGCGACGTATCATGACATTGACACACATGTTACTAGTTTCTCAGTGATGCCTGATTAAGGGATTTAGAAAAACAGCGATGTAGCATGATAATGGCTCTATTTTGTATTTTGACAATCATGTTGCTAGTTTCTCAAGGATGTCTTCGAAACAAGATTTAGAGAAGCAATGATGTTTCATGACTTGTCCCTTTTGTCTTTTCTTCTTATGGTTGGTTATGACAAAAAGACTGGGGAAACTATGCTCTTAGTATGAGTCACAATCATCCTTGTATGTGAATGCTTGTCTTATGTGATGGTACAACCTTGTACAGCTTGATCTATGTCATATCATGGTGTTTGTTGGCCAATCTTTCCAATGATGATTAAGAGCAATAAATATTAAAGTCCTACGGTAAGGTTTTGAAGGATTTGGTCTAGGAACTAATTTGCATCTTCTTTAGTCTTGTCATCTTCTCTCACCCATCTCATATAGGCATTGCATCCATATCATCATCCATATCTTTTTCACTAACAAATTTCTTTTGTCTCTTCATATTCTAGTCTTCTCACCAATTTCGAGAGCACACCCGTGTTCTTAGAACCCGTCTGTCCTCTCGAGGGGGCATACCGCTACCTCCATCATCATTCTTTCTTATCCTATTTTGCACTGGGGCATATTTTTGACTTATTTTCTTTGTCACAATGCGACATGCTACATTATGACAAAGAGGGGCAAAATGTAGACACTTAAAAATGACCTAGTCCTGCAAGCTCTATTTTTACCACTTTCGTCCTAGCATAATTATGACATTTAATTATGTCGTTGGTCCACAGTCAACTGTTAATTAAATAATACATTATTATTTAATTAATTCATGTCTCTTTTATTCTTCATGATTATTAAATAAATAAATTATATATATTTATTAAATATGTCATTAATTGTCTAAGTCTTCTCTTAAATAAATTTCTTAATTTAAATTACCTTTCTTCATTTATTTCTTCCTGATTATTAAATAAATAAATTTTATTTATTTATTCGATGTCACTAATTGTCATAATTAAATTAATTGATTAATTTATTTAATTAATTAATCTTATCGTCTAAATTAAATAATTATCCTTAATTATTTAATTGTCAAAAATTAATATTCCTCTCATTTTAAATAAATGAAATTATTTAAAATGTCATCACATTCTTAACTGACAGTCCATTTTGGTAAATAATCTAAAAATCGATTATTTATTATTTCACAAAATCCATATTTTGAATTAATTTAATTCAAATTGGTAACTTTCCTCCAAAAATCAAGTAATCAGGTAGATTATTGATTTTTCAAATCTGATCTTCAGTCCAACTCTTATCTTCTTGATTTTTCGAATCTCACAAATCAGGTAGTCTTTATCTTATTGATTTTCGAAAATCTTTATTTTTCTAATTAATTATCTCATTTATTCTCCACCACTGATTTGATTCTCTCAGATGAAATCTCGATCACTCACTTAAGGATTTTACCCTAACCCTGATTAGGGATTATCAGATTTAATCTCATCCTCTGATTTTAGGTCTCTGTCGAAAGTCGATCTTGTCCGTCCATTCAAAATGGCATTTTCTATAAAATGCTATTTTGTTCTCATTTTTAGATTACACACTGGCACACTTAGGCATTTTACAAGCGTTGTAGCATTTATTGTGATATTCCATTAAGTATTGGCATATTTAGGCATAGGCATTAAACTTTGATCAAATCCTTCAAAGCTTGTGTAGGACTTAGTCAAACATTGCTCGCACATTCGATCTGAGGGAAACACGTCAACCAACAAGTTAGAAGGTGTTACAAAGGTGAATCATGGAGGTCTTGGCGATTAGCTAGTATAATCATTTTGTTTATGTTTACCTCCATTTTATTTTGTAATTTCTTTGGGTTTCTTAGTCTTTGCTAACCTCTAATATACCTAAAATTAACCCTTAGTTACAAAGAGGATCCTAGATAAGTGTGAAAGTGTGTTACAAAAATTTACAACACCATAAATAGGGTACACATTAGTTACATTTCATTAAAAGGGGCTCATTAGGCTTAATTAATTGAATAAACCTTAGAAAAGTATGAAAGTGTGTAACAACACTTCATAACACTTTTGCAAAGGACAAATTAAGGTACGTTGAAAAAAAATAAGGGTACTAGAATAATGTGAATGTTTACAACACATTACAACACTACTCCAAGACATAATTAAGTTAATTCAATGATAATTATTCTCAAATCAAGGAAAATTGACTTTTTTTGTTACTACATTTTTCCCCCACTTTAGTGAGAGGATGACCCCATGTCAAACTCACAATGAAGTAGACATTCAAGACACTTAAGTATGTAGAAATAAAAAAAGATATATAACCTTACCCTATCAAAGGCTAATAAATAACAACAAAAGGATCAAGTACAACCATCCCAATGCAATGTGGAGAGGGGTTGTTTTCCCATAACATACCCTGCTCACTTTGGGGTAGTGGAGCCTTAGTCTATCCACTAGGTGAGTTATCCCAATGAAGTGGAAAATAAGAGAATCATATTGGCCTCTCATGCCATACCAAATTTATCCTCCTAACAACTTCGATAAGGCAACACAATGTAATGCTTTTGTAAATTCTTTTGTAATGTTATGTAAAATTTTGTTAAAGGGGATTTTTCTTTGTTCATGTAAAGTTCTTCTTCTTAGGGAGCATTGTGCCTAATGTCTCCAAGAGAGGAAAAGTCAAGGGTGTCAGATCGTGAGTCATGGGATACCTCATTCACATCATGCCATGATGGTAGATCATACACTCTTGGACGGAATCAAACCTAATGAAACCACCAAGAAGAGGACACATCACAAGAAAAAGGAAAATTCACACCATGAAATTTTTCTAAAAGATGTCATCGATGTATGCCCCCACTTTAAAGTGGTTGCTACACCATCACTGTGAGAAATTTCTTTAAATTTTCCAAATGGTTTTCTTAAGACATGAGAGTTTTCCTCAAAAAACCCTATGCCAAGTCATATGTTTCTGAAATAAGTTGCATCATGAAATAGGAAAGAAAGGGTTGCCCCCAAAAATATAGAAGGGATCTATGGATTCGGGGTCAGTATGTCTTTGCTACAATTTTTTCATAGAGAATGGAATTGTCATCATTCCCCAAATACTCATAGAACTAGAAGAATGACACAAAGAGAGCGAAAACAAAGAAAAATCCTTCGGGTCAACATGGAAGAGACCTAAATGTCTCAACACCTTATGTAATCCCCAAAAGGAAAACACAAGACAAATGACAAATGACTATGAAATATAGAAGATTGAAAGGTACATATAAATGAATGCACAAAAAGAGAGAGGTACATCAAACAAAACATCTCGGGGGATCACATTATGCACATGCAAAAAGAAAACATGAAAAAAAAAGACTAGTAAGGCACATGCGAGTCAACCTAAAGTAGGTTGTTCACATCCCAATCTCAATCACTATAAATGGAAGGAAGAACACTAGACAAAGGGACAAGAGCAAGTGCCAAACTAAGAGAAGTACTGGGTTCAACATTCTTTTTAGGAGATTTATCATTTAAGCTCAAAGAAGAAGAAAACAATGTATTCAACTCATCATGCACTTCTTCATCAATCTTTGCAATGTCAATGTCATCATCTAAATTTATGACAAGAGGTCGAATGACAATATCCATTGAATGTTCTTATTTATGTTGCGGTGAGGGTATATAGTCATTGTGCATTGATTTAGGTAGGTTTTGATTCTGAATTTCTATGTTGCTCTTGTGTTCTTGAGTTTCTAATTTATGAGCAATAGCACATCGCCTATGCCTATTCTCTCTAGAACTTTGACTCCTTTTCATTTTATTGTCAATTTTTGTTAGTGTAAGAGTGGGTTTGTCAATCATAGGTTCCTTCTCTTCCTTGGGAGGAATAGAAGAAACAATAGTAGGTTATTCAAATGCTTTCCCTTTAACTTTGTAAACTTGTTTGACTCTAGGAGGGACAATGGGATTGTTTGTATTGTCTCATGGTCTCTTTTAGGAAATTGTAGGAGCTTTTTCTATAGCTTTTTCTTGTATGTTCGAAAGTTCTTTTGGTTTGATCATTGCTTTGTCAAGGATATGTGTTTCATTTATAGGTTGAGGCATGTTTTGAAGGAATAATTCTACTAGTTTCTTTGCTTTTAACTTTTGATATGATTTAGAAAATAAATCCTCGTAGGGCTTGATAGGTTCCATAGGATCAGGCCAAAAAAATCTGATGAAAAATTCCCTTGAGCTAACACAAGATTAAATCCACTATGATGCACAATAAAGATTTCATTTCCAAATGGAAACTTTAGAAATTTATGCACAACTGAGGGGACTACATTCATGGAGTGAAGCCATGGATAACCTAGCTTCACACGAAATTGGTTTGATTGTAGAATGATGAAAAATGATACATTTAGTGTTTTTGATCAAACCTTTAAAGGGAGATATATCAAGCCTATCATAGGGAAAGAAAACCCATTATTCATCTTGATCCATGATTTGAGTATGTCATATGTATCTTTATATAGTTCATTCACATATAATAATTCTTTAGTGATCACATTCTCTCGACATACGAGATCAATTAATATCCCATTAGTGGGCTTATCATTGATTCAACCAGCTATGTAAAGAAGACCATTAGGTGCACATTTAAGTATATCTTTTTGTGAGAAAGAATATCAAGAGGATTTTTAGTTGAGCCCTTGAGAGGTATAGCTTCAATAAATCCTACCATTCTGTCTATAGGATATGCTTTCATAGCATCATCCATGGCAACATTGTTCTTAGTTTCACTAGCAAGATTGACTATGGCAGGTGTATTATTATTGTTTTCCTTTTTCCAATAGTTATGAATGAAGTGACTAAGACCATAGAAAATTTGTGTTCCATTTCCAATTTTAAGAACTTTCCTTAGATTTTGTATAATGGGAACCAAGCTAATGTCCATGCATTCAGTAAGGTAATGGGCTTGTAAGTTGTTGAATGTTTCATCTAGTTTGTTCAGGACATCTTGCGAGATTTGAAGGGTAGTATATAAATCATGAGCTATGGAGGGTTGATTTACAACACTATTGGGAAGAGAGTCAGAAAACCTAAGATACATCAGGTTGACCAAAATGTATTGTTGAAAAATGGATTCAGTGATAGTGTTAATGGGTGATCCCACAATACTAGTTTACAATTTTTGGCTAAACTGGACACTAAAATAATTTTTTCTAACTAAATCTTCACTTTTGGGCACCTATAGTGGCTAAACTGTGAGGAATTTGAAGATGATGCAAACTAGTGATTTGTGACATTTTGTCTATAGATTTTAAATATATTTTTTTCAAAAAAATTCAAATCAAATTGCACTTATTTTTCCATCTCCTTCAAAAACTAGTTTTTTTCAATAAACAACATTTTTAAGGAGTGTCGCTTACTGTATAATGCATAAATTTTTTTGCATGAAGGATATATATATATATATATTTCTAATTTAAATTTGTAACTATGATATCTAGTGCTTCCAATTGGTTTGATAGTGTTTTATTGAATGTTTTTTCCTTAATCAAGTTTAGAAGTCAAACCAATTACAATTCAAACATAAGCATACCATATAATGCATAATTTTTTTTGTTGGATCAAGGACTTCAATATTTGGTGCACTCATATTTTTTAAAACATTTTTTGATAATCTGCTATATTTCCACATGTGCAGAACAAAGAGCTTGATTTTTGGTGAAAAACCTATGTTTAATAAAACTATAAAAAAATACATAATAAAACCAAAACATATTAAAATTATATTCGTGGGATAGCTCATTCCGAGGACTACCATCATCTAGTTGGGTCTATGAAGTCTACTGCATTTTCATCCTCAACACGAGCTTTGAAGCACAAAATTTTGGACTTTTTTGGTGCAAGAGGGTGAGAAGGTGGGAAAAAGGGGGTTCGAGTTAACCCCTAGGGGTTCGCTCAAACCAGGGTTCATTTGAACCCCCTTTCAAAAAAAAATTCTTTGTGTTTTTTGGCAGGAATGGTGGGACCTTGCAATTAATTGGTTCACTCAAACTAGGGTTCATTCGAACCCTCTTTTGGTTCACTCGAACCAAAGGGTTCATTCTAATGACAAAAACCATTTTTTTTTGCATGGGGTTGCTTTTTACAACTTTTCCTTCCTCACTTGAATTGTAAACCACTTTTGTGGGTTTACCCTAACCTAAATAACACTTTCTAAACTTTAAATTTCAAGGGACATTTTTTAATTATAAAAGATCACTCAAATATTGTTGTTGGAAATCCAAGGTGAAAATTGTTGCAAAAGAACTTAATAAAGTGTTTGAAAATATGAAATTATATGTCCAAGACTATCATAAAGTAATAATATGATTAAAAATTCCAAACATGAAGGAAAAATAAGCAATAACACAAGTAGAGAATAAAAAGTGACACAAGATATAAGTGTCTAGAAACCCTCGTAGGAAATGAAATCCACACCCAAAGAGATCCAATGCTTGTATTAATCTTCAAATGAGATACACCAATACAACACTCCTCTCTGAATTTTGGCAACACTTTGTTACTCTGACAAATTGCAAAATAAACTCTTCAAACCACCATCTCAATGCTCCAATATGTAGAAGTTTGTGGGAGAGAATACCAAAAATCTTATCCTAAAACAAGTGAAACTACATGAAAAACCCATGCTCCCATTAATAGACAACCCATATGTTGGAAACAAGAAACACCGAGAGGGGGGGTAAATCAGTGTTCTGCAAAAATCAACTTTATTATTCTGATCTTTAACCCACTTAAAACATTCAACCAAAAGATAAATGCAAGAACATAAAGAAAACAACCTCAACACCATAACATAGGTATTTTTATGTGGAAACCCTATTAGGGGAAAAACCATGGTGGATGGCCAATCCACAATATAATATGTGTATACCCAAAAAGATTACAATATGGGAATGCACTTGCATTCAGGAACATTTCCTAGAGCTCACTACTCAAAATAGAAAGGCACACTGCCTTACAGATATTTGGATCAAGTCCAAAGAATGAATTGAGTGAATAGCATCTAAAAATGCTTGATTATAGTTCCGGTTAGGTTCAATAGATGATCTTCTATCCTTCTGACTGATTCTACAATTCTGCTCTACTTTGCTCTAACTTGCTTCACAAAATCTATAATGCACAAGTGAAACTGTGCATAATCGCTCAATCACTCTTCTGATATTTGCAAAATGCATCAACACACCTTTCATACATACCAAAATGATATAATCAATCATTTATATATATCTACTACAAAGATTTAGATCACTACAAGTCAGCTTCAATAAAACTTGAGAACATTTACAACTGCCAGCTCAAAACATGAATAAAATCAATGCGCATCAACAACGGTCAGCTACAACTTAGCTTAGACCAAAAAAAAGATTCTTGAACACAAAAACATGAGTAAAAACTCCCAAAATATCCATGACATGATTTATTAATTGGGTCGGCCATAAAACATTGACAAACAAAAATATATTCAATCGGATCTCCAAACTTTCACACAACTTGATACGAGGCACTGGGATTTCCGAATAACACCACATATACATAGATCAACCTCCCATGAGATCCAAAAATCAAAATAAAAATATAAATCTACATGAGAATTGATGAACTCAAAACTATCAGATGCTCTGTTCATCCTGACTATGATCAAACTGCTTGTCGGTACGGCAAAAATATCATATGCGGACCCAATCACTGACTAGGGTTGCCATTAATGACAAAATGAGAAAGCATTTTCAGTGTCTCTTTCCAAGAATCTCCCCCTTTGGCATTGATGGCAACACTTAGTGAAATATGACTAAGTGTCGAATCAGTACCAACATGAATTACACTACTACTACAAAACTTTAAAAAGAAACTTCAAACCTAGCTCTGAAATACAACTCCCCCTAAGATGAATACACCATTTTTCACTGTACAACTCTCCCCCTTTGACATCAATGGAAAAAACTTGGGAATCCCTCAAAAATATCAAAATTTCAAAATTGTACAAGCATGAACTTACAAAAATTTGAAAATGTCTACAAACTCCTTCTTTAACATGCTTAAATTTGTGTCCCAAACCCTTTTGAGACTCTCCAAAATTGTTATGTGACTACAAACTAAATAGGATTGAGCTTCCATAGTCTTAAGATTCATAGGGTCACTAACAACCATAGCATCTTTGGCTTCCTTCAATGCACTCACAATTATGTCAATCTTTGGACCAATTAGTCCTCTGACGTCACATTCTCTCCCTACAATCCTGTCATTTTCGTTATTCAAAATCCTTATTTTGTCAAGTAGAGATATCACTTGACCTTCTTGCTAAGAAAAACCACCAGTTAATGGATCAAAAGCATCAGAAATGATAACCAATTGATTTTCAAGATCCTTCACCTTCTTCTCATTGTCCTCAGTAAATTTGGACAAAACCAAACATGACTAATAGACTTTTCCACCTTCAAATAGTGAGCTTTGAATATTCCTCATACACATGGCTAAAAAAATTTTATCCTTTGTAATCACTTCTTTCAACCAACTAAATCTCTTTCTAGAAAACTCATTTTGTACTTTTATCATAGCTGATTTTTCAAGAGACTCGAAGTGAGTACTTACAAAATTTATGAGTTTCTTCAATTCACCAGAAGAAGAACCAGATGGATCCTTAAAATGAGTTGACATTATCTTCTCTTGAACTTCAGATGCAAGGCTCAATAACTGAATGTATTCAAAGTGAGACTTCAGAATCTCCTCACTAGCCTTTTCCTAGGAAAAAGATGCAACCTTCATTATCTGAATAGGGGACAAAGTGGATAGGTCGATCAGGCCTTCAACCAATTCAGGATCAAATTCTTCCTATTGACCCACCAAAGATTTCTTCACTTCCTTTGCAGTGTCTCTTGCTTCCACCAGAATCTCCTCAACTCGAACCTTTTCTTCTTCAACTTTTGGTTCTTTAGTGATTGTTTCTTGATTATCTTCAAGAGCTTTAACTTCTTCATTTTGCATCTCCTTCTCTTCAACTAACACAACCTTAAGAACTTCAATTTACATAGGTACTTCTGAATTACAATCATCTGGAGGAATCTAACTATCCTTAGCATCTACATTTACGGGATCAACATCTTCAGCATTCACTTCCTCAACATTGATCTAGTTCCTTGACATATATGCTTCCAATATTTTCTTGGTCTCATCAACAACGACATTGGTTTCATCGATCATAAGTTTGTTCACCCTTATTTTTCTCTTAAATTCCTTCTTTTCTTTGTCTAGGAGTGAATTCATCTCTTCAATAGACATTTCTGGACATAGGTCTACAAGTTCTGACCTAGCAGCTACTCTTCTCGCCTCCTAAGCATTATACAAACTCTTGGGTAAACCAAACATAATTTCAACAAGAAATTTATTGAAGACATTCAAATGTTTAATTGTTTCCTCTTCAAGAATTGTTTGTACTGATTCATCAAAACTCTCATACCAAGTGCAGAGGGGTTTGAGGTTACCATCCTTGACAAAAAAATTCTCAACTTCTTCAACTGTCATACCTAGTTTGTCAATTTTCTCCTTCTTCTTTTCCTTTTTTGCTTCACTAGAAGATTTACTCTTGGTAAAATTGGTAGCTTGAGTGCTAGTAGCCTTTATATCTTTCACACATTTATCTGACTCAATCTCCACATCTTTTGAGATGGATTCATAGGTTCTTGTGCTTTTGTACTTCTTCTTCTTACTAGAAGCTTTGTCTTGTGACTGTACATGAGCAGATGGAGAACTTTTTGTTGATCTAGTATGGGAAGAGGATGCTGCTAGACTATCAGATTGGGTTCTTGCTAGTTCTTTTCCTACTTTAGCCTCATCTCTCATCCTTCTGGCTTCATTCAATGATTTTGTAGATAAACCCATTCTTTCTATAATGACTTCCACTCCTTTTCTTACTTGCTTGACAATCATAGGATTCTTCAGCTGCATATGCACTTGCATATTCTTTTCAGCATAGGTACCAAACCTTTCTTCTGCCAGATCCAGAGGATGACTCAATAAAATTTTTGCATACATATTCAAGATGTTCTCCTTGACTTCATATCCCATAGGCATAATACATATTGTTCTGTGATCAATGAATTCCGTTAGGCACTGATCAATATCCACCATGAAGCAAATTTTATCTTTATACTTTTCTACAATTGATGTAGGAATTCTCTCTCTCTCTCTCATGCATCATCTTCTAAAAAAATTTGAAGTACCCCCAGGGAGCAGTATTTTTGGTCTCTCTATCACCAATTCCATAAAATATGTCTCTTAATTTGATGGCTATAGGATGATTAGTTTACCAATGAACTTTCCCAACACCTGGAACTTCACTCATGAAATAAAAGAACAAACAAAGAAGAAAATTACCATATTTGAAAGAGTTCTTCTTTTCTTTCTTAATCTTTCCTAGATTCTCCATCAGCTGACCTCTAAGCAACTCACACAAGTCATAATATACATTTTATTTTACCATCTAGTAAACTGCATAAATGGTCATACCAAATATTGAGTTATCCTAGCTGGAATGGTAGATCTTATACCCAATAGTCATTGATGCAAATTTCACATCCACTTTAATAATATCTTCAATTGTCATTTCCCTTCTATCCCATTGAGCACTTGTTGCCTCAATAACCTTCTCATTCTTCATAGATTTCAAGACTAGCAGACCACTAGAGGAATTCAGACTTGTGACTACACTTATAGCCTCTTTTGTAATCTTGAAAGGTATATTCAGCCACATGAACTCAACATGCACATGACTCAAGATATAACACACCCATTCACTTTCCTCAAATATCAGAAATTTCACAAACTATGTGAACTTCTTCTCTTCTAGGGTTTTATATTATGGCTTAACCATGAAATCCTCTCCAATTATATGGTTGGAATATAAATTCAACATTTGAGAACTTCCTAGCTCTTCAATATTGGCATGAATGTACGCCCTAATGTCTTATGTATGAAAGACACCATATCCTACAAATGAAAACGCACCAAGGGGCTCAGTCTCAATAGACTTATATGGATGCCACTTAAAATTTGGATGGGGTCTATCCTTCACTTCGACTACCAATGGAGTAGAAATCTTTGCAAATTCATAAATTTACAGGCTTTCCAATCAATACCTTTTCTTCATATCAGAATTTGATCGATGAATCTTCTTCGCACTTGAATCTCGCCATAATTCATCAAATCTCACTCCAGGGCTCTCCAAACTTCCAAAATTCAAAGTGACAAATGAAGGATAAAAATTTCCTTTTATCACTCACACACCAAACCCCTTTTTTCACAATAAATACCTTTACCCTAACTCATACAGTTACTCTACATTTGTATTACTGAGACAAATAATCCTTCTATAGATCTTCAATATTGTATAATACTTTCTCCAATTGGTTGAACAACATCTAAAAAGCATCTATGCACTAACTAGATTTGTCCACATTCTAGTATTAGTTACTGGCTGGGTGTTGAGGGATTTTCTTGATAGTTCCCCCTAGGCCAAGGGCCTACAACTAATTCTTGGAGGAATTACTAGAAGCAAGTTCTGGTGTAGGCACATTTCTTTCAACAAATGGATTCTTCTTCACCCATTTCTTCTGCATTTTCCCCTTGATCTCTTCTATAGAGACTTTACCTTTTCCTTTAACATCTAGCTGTGTAACCAAATTTATTGTAGTTGTAAATAGGGTATGTGCAGGATCATGATGGGCCAAAAAGTGGCGATATGATGGGTATGTGGCTAACAACTTTTTTTTACCCAAAATTGATGAAATGAAAAGAGTTTTTAAAGGATATTCTCAACTTTCCACCAATATAAATTATGCTTTCATTTTAATTTAATAAATAATTATTATTCATTTTCTATTTGAATTATGACTAAAGTCCTGATTAATAGGCTGATTGAAAAACATCTATAGCTTTCAAACAGTATCATATTTTTTGAATCCAAAACATGTGTCACATTCTATGCTTCGCATACTATAGGATTAAAAAAAGAATTGAATTTCATGAATTTTTGACCAAGTTAAGGTGGCCAGACATACAAGTTTTTATATTTTTTAAAAGTTGTAATAAAAATTATAATTAATTATTTACTTGGAAAAAAATTACAAAAAAATATGCATCACATCTAGACATGAGTCCTCTACTTATATCTAAAATATTGTAAAAAAAATATTATCATTTTATTGTGGTTAAGGTAATCAAATAGACACCTACTTCTTATTTTTTCCCTAAAATTGAAGTACTACTACATTGAAATTTCAAATTTTCACCAATTTTTTTTCTTTTAAAAAAATTAACTAGCAGTTTAGAAACTACATTCAATTTGCTACAGATTCTATCGTTACATATTTTTGAAATAATATAGATAACTTATTCAAATTTTTACATCAAGTTTCCTAACTTTGAATTTTCTAAAAATTTTACCACTTAAGGGCCCATTTTTTCCATGATGATCCTGCACATACCCAACACCTCTCTATCTAGACCTACTGTTCCATTGATTTTTCCTTCATCTACATTGGTTAGTAATATGCCCAATTCTATTGCATACATATCATCTGGCATCTCTATGGAAGTTGTTCATCACATTTTTTCATTCATTTGACTTATGACCAAACTTATTACAATTAAAGCATTGACCTAAGAATGATGGTCCACTTGTATTCATCCTACTTCTACATTGAGAAGCCATATGACCAAATTTATTGCAGGTAAAAAAATAACCATTGAATCTTTGAGCATTTGGTTGTCTTACCAGATTCCTTCTAGTTCCATTCATCCAATTTATTTTCTTGAATCTTGTTTGGATTTCCTTTATCTAGATCCGGAACTTTCTCCTTCTTCATAGCCAAGACCTCACTTGTCACCATCAGTTCTTTGACCTTTAATTAGTTCATCAAGCTTTGCTGAGCTAGCTTTGAATTTCTCTTTATACTCATTTGCAGTAGTGAGTTCATTTATGAGATCATCAAGTTGTTTTTCAAGCATTTCCTCATTGTTCTTAGACTGCTCCAATTCATTGTCCAATCGGCTACATTGTTCAATTTTTTCTTTCAAGGATTGAGAAGGGATTTCTTCATTCTTCTTTCTATCTTCAATTTCCTTGGTCATTCTCATCATGATAGATTCCATCTCATGCTTCAGCGCAACATTTTCTTTGGAGAACTTCTCACATTCCTCTCTTTTCTCTTTTAGGGCATGACTTAGTTGTTCATCTTCCATGATATTCTTCTTCTTCTTAATTTGATCAAATAATTCATTTCTTTTCTCCCTTGATTAATTGATTTTGTCTTTCAATGACTAAATGAATTTTTCTTCATTCTCAATACTTTCCTATAGTTCATAGTTCTGAAATTTTGACTGGTCAAGATAATCTAGGGCCACCACAAGTTGTTGTTGAAGACTTCTTCTATCTATTGAAAATACTTTCAAAGATCTCCCTAAGCTATTAGACTTCTTTCAAGAAGCTAGCTCTGATACCAATTGTTGGAAACAAGCAACACTGAGAGGGGGGGTGAATCAAGGTTATGAAAAAATCAACTTTATTATTTTGATTTTTAACCCACTTAAAACATTCAACCAAAAGATAAATGTAGGAACATAAAGAAAACAACCACAACACCATAACATAGGGATTTTTACGTGGAAACCCTATTAGGGAAAAAACCACAGTGGATGGAAAATCCACAATATAATATGAGTATATGATGCAGGAGCATCCAGTGGTGTAAGGGAAATCTTGCATCACCCAAAAATAGTTAAATTTCAAGTTTCTCAGTCTTTATATGTTTTTACATTTTTGGATACCCTTTTCGTCATAATGAAATTCCCAACTTACGGTTTTTATTTTCTACTCCTAGGTTGAAAGATATTGTAGTTTTAGTTTCCCAGATTTGCACCTAAAAATCTTCCAAGTTAGATTTGAGGCACTTATAGTTCCCAGAGCGTGTTATTGACTTCAAGACCTTTCCAACGGTTCAAACGGTTCGTGAATCAGAGTCCCGGATCAAAAGTTATGGCCCCGGGAAGTTGGCGCACTTTCTAGAAGACACAATTGCAAATGTTCTTTTGAAATTTAAACTTCAAGTTGTAATCTTTCGGCACCAAACCACCTAAACTCAAATTTGAATGTTGTTTTGGCTCCAAACTAAAGAGGAGCTCTATTTATGGGCGGGTTTCTAATTTTTGGGTAAATTTTTTTGGGGACAAGCTCGCATATTGCGAAAGGGTTATTTTGTAGCTTTCTGTAACTTGCATGTGTTGTAGAACTTGGGGATTTGAGATCCTCTACATGTAAGAAGCTCCATTTTCTGAATAATAAAATTATTCTCTTGTTTGTGGGTTATTTTCTGTGTCTCGGGCTACACCCTCATCAGTATACCCAAAAAGATTACAATATGGGAATGCACTTGCATTCAGGCACACTACCTAGAGCTCACTACTCAAAATAGAAAGGAATGTTTCCTTATAGATATTTGGATCAAGTAAAAAGAATGAATTGAGTGAATAGCATCTACAAATGATTGATTATAGTTCTGGTTAGGCTCAGTAGACAATCTTCTGTCCTTCTGACTAATTTTACAATTCTTCTTTTCTCTGCTATAACTTGCTTCACAAAATATTTAATATACAAGTGAAACTATGTATAATCACTCAATCTCCCTTCTAATATTCACAACAAACATCGAAACACCTTTCATACATACCAAAATGATATAATTGATCATTTATATATATCTGCTACAAAGATTTAGATCGCTACAAGTCAATTTCAATAAAACTTGAAAACATTTAGAACTATCGGTTAAAAACATGAATAAAATCAATGTGCATCAACAACGGTTGACTACAACTTAGCTTGGACCCAAAAAAAGATGCTCAAACACAAAAAAAATTGAGTAAACACTCGTTGAACATCCACGACATGATTTATTAACTAGGTCGGCCACAAAACATTGATGAACAAAAAGATATTCAACTGGATCTCCAAAATTTCACACAACTTGATACAAGGCACTAATATTTCTGGATAATGCCACATATACATAGATCAACCTCCCATGAGATCTACAACTCAAAATAACAATAGAAAATTTGCATGAGAATCGATGAACTCAAAACTGTTAGATGCTCTGTTCATCCTTACTGTGATCAAACTGTTTGCCGGTACAAGAAAACTATGATATGCAGACCCAATCACTGACTAGGGTTGCCATAAATTACAACACTAGAAAGAATTTTCAGTGTCTCTTTCCAACACTATAACCATGGTGAAAATGTGAAATGATCACATGGCCTTTGCATAGACACCTAACCCATAGCCAATCAAAAATAGTCAATATCGAGTGCTTCATAACTCTCTAATGGCTCTGATGGCTTCATTCAAGAACATGCACCAAAATGCAAACTTTGGAACCCCACCATAAAAAACATACAAATAACATGCAAGGACATGCATTGCAAAGCAATCCCCACCCAAAAGTTAGACGCCCAAAGGGAATATGGCCCCTGAATGCTTTGTAATTGTCACCATAGTGGGTCCACCTCTTTGAATGCAATTACAATTTGTCATAGGAAAATAAATAATAATTTTTTTTCCCCTCATGTCCCCTATAACACTTTCCAAAGAATGTGGAGATACATAAATCAACTTAGGATAGCAATTATAATGTCACATATCCTAACATTCTCCCACTTGACATTGTATATTGCAATTACATCCATGATATACAAATAAAATATACTCAAGTATAGTGATCAAGCCCCATGGCCTTCTTGAACAAAGAGAACTTATTTATGGTCACTAGCTCCATGATAGAATCTACAACATTATACAAAGTTTCAACCTTCTCAATCAAGAGCTTACCATTTTTTGGTGTTTTTTCTAGTTGAAGCTTGAAAATCCTCAAAAGGATAACCAATCCTTATTCTGAATAACTTCAATATTAGTGGCCAATGAATAGGAGATGGATATTACACTTTTCTCCCCTACACTCCAGGCTCTAAAAAACCTAGGAGGGTGATCCTATGTGACACTAGATGCATATATTTAACCTATGATGCAAAACAGTGTAAATCAAATAAACTTCATAAAATACAAGGATGTGTATGGCTGCCTCAAATAATGATACACCCCTTGTTCTCACTTCACTACAAGCATGAAGTTGAGGTACAAAAACATAGAACAAAAGAATTTAAAATTTGTTTGAATTTAACAATGGTTTCTAAGAATAGGGAAAGACAATTGTGCAAGACTATTGCCTGTCTTGGGCTATATAGTCACATATCATACACATCATATCATAATACCATAACATAATATTGATGACCTTTAAACTTCCATCGCATTAGATAGAAAAGTCTACTTAAGCCTATCATGAAATTCTACATAGCAATCCACCTAAAAATGCAATACCCTCATTACCTACTTGCAAGCATTTACACCATTCCTTGAATGGAAAGAAAAAAAATAGATAATTCAAACATCAAATGTGTTTGAAGAACCTCAATAAGTTTGTTATTTCAATTCAAAAGGTGTTACATCCAAAACATGTAGACAATCACATAACACTATGCATTCATATCTTTGCATTCAAGTTATAGGAGCATTACAATATAGTTCCTTGATGGTCAAGATCACACCATGTGGTGCCTCCGCACTTCCCCTATGAGAGAGAGGAGATATTGGTGGGTCCCCTATAGGCTATCCCATGGGACGATTAGGATTAACCAATGTCATCTCATCACCATCGTTGATATGTCAATCCTAATGCTTAATGCTTTCTCATGCTAATGGGCCCTGCTCAAAAGAAAGGACATGTGTCACTGGCCCGCTAGCTTAGTGGAATATTTTAATGAATATTGAAACCCAATGGGGGATTGGGGAATGGTTGAGAATAAATCAGATGATCGAACTTCCACCATTTAAATTTCAATCCTGCACATGCACAATGTTAACAACATAAAAAGGGGGACTCAGCTAGGTCAATGAGAGACAAGAACATAAACTTTAAGGAAAAGAATTTAGAATGAAGATAAAATATTAAATCCATCTTAGGAACATGACCAATGTTAAAAGGTCTGGATCCTGCATAACATAAACAAATATTTATAACAACTCAATGGGAAACAACCGAGAATGTTAGGCTCAAGGTGTCAGTAACCTGACGAACTTAATAGCTCAAGTGGAAGCTTAGTAAACTAGAAATAGGTGAATACTAGTAAAAAAACAAATTAGATCATATGCAAAGGGATTGACACTTTTATTTTTTTAAAAAAATTTGAGACACACATAAATCCTATAATAGAAACAAGACTGGAACCCTAAGCCCTAGGACACATCCAAATTAAAAAAACAACCAAATTTTGCATAATTTATTAGTGAAACACAAAAAATTTAGGGGTTCCACCACCATTCACAACCATCTCTCAAACAAAGTGATACTGAACATCAACATTCTTAGTATGAGCATGGTACATAATATTTTTGGCTAAACATATTTCACTTTGACTATCACATCTAATCCTCACTATCCTACAATTAAAACCAATACCATTACCAAGTCTTTGTAACCAAATCAACTCCTTATACGCATGTGTAGTAGCCATATACCTTTCTTTGATGATGGAAAATTCAACTGTAGATTGCCTCTTACTCATCCAACTCACTACACCTCCAAAAAAAATTAAAAATATAGCCATTAGTGGTCTTTCAACTCTCTGAGTCAGCTACCCAATTTGCATCAACAAAAACCTATATGTCTAATGACTTAGCCACATCATTAGTTCCATGATAAACCAAATAGTAATCTAAAGTACTACACAAATATCTAAACACCCTCTTAACATAATTCTAGTTCTCTCTACTAGTGTTAGACATAAACCTACTCAAAACTCCCACTACTTGGGCTATATTTATTCTAGTGCAACCATTATGTTCATCAAACTACCAATGAAACTAGAATAAGAAATGGTAGAAATCTCTTTAAAATCATCATCATAATTAGGACACATCTCTAAACTCAACCTAGTACCAAATAGAAATGAAATATTTACTAGTTTATAGTCATGCATATTAAACCTTTGCAAAATGGTATCAACATACTAACACTGAATTAACTGAATTTTTTATAAAATTGGTCTCTAGTGATCTCCATCCCAAGGATATATTTTGTAGCCCCCAAATGCTTCATATCAAATGTGTTAGAAATATAATTCTTAAGCTCCTTACTCAACACCTTGCTATTACCTATAAACATGTCATCAACCTACAAGAAATTGATTAGTATGTGATCATCAATAACCTTAATGTAAACAAAATGATCCTCCTCATTCCTAATAATACCAAACTTCAATAAAAATACATGAAAATTGTGGTACCACATCCTATGTGACTATTTAAAACCATATAAATATCTCTTTAACCTGCAAACCAAGTTTTATTTTCCTTTCACAACAAAACCACCAGGTTGTTGTATATAAATTTCTTCCTCAAGGTCTCCATGAAGGAAAGCAATTTTAACATCCATTTTTTCTATTTAAAAATCATATGCAGTAGTAATAGATAATAATAATCTAGCATAAGTCAACTTATCAATAGGAGATGAAATTTCACTGAAATCGACTCCCTCTCTAGGAATAGCACTTGACCATCAATATCGCCTTATATTGCTCTAATAGACCATATACTACAAATTTATTTTTAAATACCCACTTGCAACCCATGGACTTCCTTCCTTTGGGAAAAATTGCAAGATCCCAAGTATCACAGCTATCCAAAGCTATCATCTCCTCCTACATGTCCTACATCCAAGAATCAATTTATTATGAAGAAAGAGCCTCCTTGTAGGATCTAGGTTTGTCATTAGTACTCAAAAAAGAAAATACACAATGAAAATTGGATGGGTTGTACCTATCAATTGGATTTTGTTATCTTTTGGATCTTCTCAAGGTAGGAGTAAGGGGTTCTTTCTACTCTTCTTCTTCTACATGCTCATCCTACACATCATCTAAACTCTTTGAGCCTTCTTTTTATTCTCCATCCTCCAATTCATTTGGTTATTCTTCCACATGTGCATCTTATCACTTCTCAACATTTGTCTCGAAGTGCACTATTTTTGTCTTATCTTTCTCATTTGGTTTTTCTTCACCTGAGTAATCCCTAAACTCCTTTAAAATCACATCTCTAAAAAAGTCCATTTTACAAGTTAGTGGATTCCAAAGCTTATAACATTTTATGTTCTCACCATAACCAACAAAGATGTATTTTTGTGATTTTGGATCCAAATTAGAACACTTCTCTTGAGGAACATGAACGAAATCCTCACAACCAGGGACCCTTAAATGTGAAAAAGAAGTATTTCTACCTATCCACACTTCATAAGGAGTTTTATCAACAAGAACTAAACAAAGAGATCTATTAACCAAATAACATGTAGTACTTACAATTTCTACCCAAAAACATCTTTCAATATTAGCACCAATCAACATGCTCCTAGCTCTTTCCATCAAGGTTTGGTTCATTCTTTATGATGCCCCATTTTGTTGAGTTGTATAATGTGTAGCCTTTTTTTGAACAATAACTACATGCTTATAGAATTCATCAAATTCCCTAGAACAATATTCATCCCCATTTTCAGATCTCAACAACCTTATCTTATAATCCATAAATATTTCTCAACTAAGGCTTTAATTTCCTTAAACTTAGTGAAACTTTTAGATTTTTCATGCATAAAATAAATCCAAGTGTATCTTGACACATCCTCAATGAAAGTAACATAATAACAAGAATTTTCCAAAAGAGTCAACATCCACTAGTCTAAACACATATAAATGAATGATCTCTAATAATCTCTTAGCTTTATTAGTCCCAATAGGAAATAATTATCTAATATGTTTACCAAACACACAATTCTCACAAAAATCATTTTTCCCAATAGAATAATTAGAAATATTTTCAACCAAATTTTTATTAAAAATAGTGTTAAGACCCTTTTCACTTATATGACCCAATCTATGGTGCCACGAAATACATGTATTTAAATAGTTCCAATTACCTTGGAAAAAATTGGAGGCATTAGGACTAAAAAAATTCCATACCCAATATCATTTAGCAATCACCAAACTCCCTCTTACCAACCTACAACCAAACTTTTCAAATAGCATATACATTAAAAAAATATTCAACTTGGATACTGAAAGTAAATTTCTTGCAAGTCTTGGAATATGGAAAACATTATCAACGGTTTTAGCCCTTCCATCACTGAAACACAACTATACCTTTCCCTTACCAACAATCTTCTTCATGCTGTTATCACCATGGAAAACTTGTTCCCCATAATATGTTGAATATGAAGTAAACCAGTCCTTGTGAGGAGTCATATGGTAGGATTTAATTGAATCAATAAGATATGAATCATCACTAATAGAATAAACAAAGCATAAAAATCACCATCTTCTTCTATGGAAGTATCTAAACTCTTTTTCTTATTTCTACACTCCTTCACATTTCCTCTCTCACCACAATTCCAACACTTTACTCTACTCTTCCCAAGGGTTTTGAGAAATTTCTTTACATTTCTCTCTTTTTTCCCCTTTAGGCCCTCCTTTTTGTTTGGACCTTCCTCACACATGCAAGACATCTTAGGATCCCACATTCATATTCAGTTCTGTACCACCACCACTTATGGAAATAATTATATTTTCCCAAGATTCGAGTAAAGAAAAAATCATCAAAATAAATTTATCTTCTTCTATCCTAACATCTATAGATGCAAGCAGACTTATAATCATATTAAAAGCATTATATTTTCTGCAATAGAATCACCATCCTTTATTTTCAAAGAATACAAATATTTTTTGAAATATAACTTATTTATTAGACATTTAGTTTGGTAGATTTCATTTATCCTCCTCCACAACTTGTATGTGGTAGATTCTTCTGAAACATTTAGGAGGATAAAGTCTATAAGACATAGTTGAATGGTTCCTTGTGCCTTCTTTTCTACTTTCTTCCAATATTCATTAGATGTTGATTCTGGTTTCTTTTTACTTGAAGTTTCCAAACATTGATCTCTCTGTTCAAAGAGACCCCCCGTATTCAACTTCCACATCTTGTAACAAGTTCCATTGAAATTATCAATGTCTAAATGAGAGGTAGAAGCCATGATTTTCAATCTTCTTCACAAATATGTAAAACCCACAATACATAAGCTCCCACTACAACCAAAACCTTTCAACACTCAAAATAAAGGTGTCTCTCTCTTAATAGAACCATTAGCTCTGGTACCAAATGTTGAAAATCCAAGGTGAAACTTACAACAAAAAAAATTAATAAAGTGTTTACAAATATGAAATTATGTACCCAACATTACCACAAAGTGATAATGTGATTCATCATTACAAACATGAAAAAAAAACCAGTAATAAAAAAAGTAGAAAATAACAAGTGACACAAGATATATGTGGAGAAACCCCTACGAGAAAAAACTCCACACCCAAAGAGATCCAATGTTTGTATTAATCTTCAAATAAGATACACCAATACAGCACTCCTCTTTAATTTTGACATCACTTCGTTACTCTAACAACCTACAAAATAAAATCTTCAAACCACCATCTCAATGCTTCAATATGTAGAAGTTTGTGTGAGAGAATACCAAAAATGGTATCCCAAAACAAGTTAAACTTCCAAGAAAAACCCACACCCCTCTTAGTGGAAAACCCATAAGCATGGTGAAAAATATTTATCCACCCAAATGATTTTAACACAACCCAAATAGAAAAATGTATCCAAAAAATTATTCAAAATCCATATGCAAAAGAATAAACAATATACCATCAAATATGACAAAAGATATACCCTGGAAAAACCCTCAAGATGGAAAAACCTAGCCTCCATAAGAATCCATCTCTCATGTATTATTTAGCAATAAACATTACAATACATCTTTAGAGTTCTCTATGAACACCTTTTAAACATCAATCTCTCTACAAGAAATCAATGTGAACAAGCATGTAACCACACATCCCATGCCATGCTTCAACCTTCAAAAATTCTAACAAGACCTAACCTCAACTAGCCAAAATTATACAAATACCTATGCATTTTCTTATATAGAACAACCTCACACAAAACCACCAAGTGGTACTATATAAAACCATGTGACTAATACCATGAACTTATAAAACCATTAACCCCTCATTTAATATTGGTACTAAGTTTTCCCAATATTAAATATTTTTCCTATGTGTAGCCCCACATTAAATAGTTAAGCCAATGTTACATACAACACATAAAGTGGCCCCAAAAATTCTAGAAGTATGTGATGCATGCATCCCTAGATCCCTAGGTGCACCACATAAAAAATAAATAAATATTACATTATAACATTTTGTAAGTTGGACAACACACCTTTTTCTAATATGAAAATAAAATGCAAGGACATGCATTGCAAAGTGGTCCCTACCTTGAAGTTAAATGCTCAAATGGAATATGCTCCTGGGATGCTCTATAACCATCACCACAGTGGGTCCACCTCTTTGAATGCAATTACAATTTTTCATAGGAAAATAAATAATAAATATTTTTTCCCTAATGTCCCGTAGAACACTTTCCAAAGAACGTAGAGACACCTAAATCAACTTAGCATGGAAATTATAATGTCACCTATCCTTAATTCTCCCACTTGACATTATACATTGCAATTACATCCATGAGATACAAATAAAATATAATCAAGTACAATGATCAAGGAACCTAGCCTTCCTATACCAAGAGAACTTATTTGTAGTTATTGGCTTCATGAGAGAATCTGAAACATTATCCAAAGTGTTAACCTTCCCAATCAATACCTTACCATTCTCAACCATCTCTCACACAAAGTGATACTAAACATCAACATGCTTAGTACAATCATGATCTACATAGGATTTTTTGCTAAACATATGGCACTCCAACTGTCACATCAAATCCTCATTTTCCTACAATCAAAACCAATACCATTACCAAGTATCTATAAAAAAACCACTTCCTTAGAGGCATGCATAGCAGCCATATACTCTACTTCAGTGGTGGGAAATCCAATTGTAGGCTTCCTCTTACTGATCCAACTCACTGCACCTCCAAACAAAGTAAAAGCATAGCTACTAGTGGAGCTTCAACTGTCCAAGTCATCTACCCAATCCACATCAACAAAAACCTATATGTTTAATGACTTGAACAAATCATCAATACCATGATAAAAAAATAATAATCTAAAATACCATGCAAATATCTAAACACTCTCTTAACAAAATTCTAATGCTCTCTACTAGGGTTAGACATAAACCTTCTTAAAACTCCCACTGCTTGTGCTATATTTGTTCCAGTGCAAACCATTGCATACATCAAACTACCAACGTCACTAAAATAATAAAAAATTTCTCATCTCTTTAAAATCATCATCAAAATTAGGACACATTTCTACACTCAACTTAGTACCAACTAGAAATGGAATATTTACTAGTTTACAATGATGCATATTAAACCTTTGTAATGGTATCAACATACTTACTCTAACTTAGCCAAATATTTCTATCAACCCAATCCCTACTAATCTCCATCCCAAGGATATATATTGTAGCCCCACAATCCTTCATATCATATATGCCAAAAAGTTGAGTCTTAAGCTCCCTAATCATCACCTTGTTGTTACCCATAAACAACCTGTCATCAACATACTAGACAATTATTAGTATTTGATCATGAATAACCTTAAGATAAACACAATGATCCTCCTCACTCCTAACAAAACCAAAATTCAATGAAAATTCAACAATGTTGGTACCACATCTTGGGTTACTATTTCAAACCATATAAAGATCTCTTTAACTTGAAAACCAAGTGTTCTTTTTCTTTCACAAAAGAACCATCGGGATGTCACATATATATTTCTTCCTAAAGATCCCCATGCAAGAAAGTAGTCTTAACATCCACTTTCTCTATTTCAAAATCATATTCAATAGCAATATATAATAGGAATCTAATAGAATATAACATAGCAACAAGAGAGAAAATTTCATCGAAATCAACTTCCTCTCTCTAGCAGTAGCCCTTGGCCACCAATTTGGCCTTGTATTTCTCTAACCAACCATCTGCTCAAAATTTTATTTTTAAACACCCACTTACAACCAATGGGTTTCTTTTCTTTTGGAAAACTCACAAATCCCAAGTACCACAACTATCCAAAGCTATTGTATCCTCCTATATGGCCTACATCCAAGACTCAAATTATTCTAAACAAAGAGCCTCCTTGAAAGATCTAGGCTCATCGTTAGTACTCAACAAAGCAAATAAACAATGAAAATTGGATGGGCTATACCCATCAATTAGATTTTTTTATCTTGTGGATCTTCTCAAGGTAGGAGTAATGGGTTATTGCTTCTCTTCTTATACATGCTCATCCTCCACATCATTTGAACTCTTTGAACCATATTCTTCTTCTCCATCATCTATTCCATCTAGTTGTTCTTCCATATGTGCATCTTCCTTCTTCTCAATCTTTTTCCCCTTAGTTTTTTTATTTAGGTTTGAATGATGTTAATTGATGTGATGTGTTTGTTTTTGTATTTGTAAACTAGTTCAACTATGTGAGTATAAAAAAAATCACTAATTTAAAAAAAAATATCTAACTAATAAACAAAAAGTAGAAGTATGAGAGAAAAGAGTTAAAAATTGAGGAACCTAGCTTTCAAATATGGGATCAAACTAATTGTTCAGGGGCATGGGATCCCTAAATTAAAGAAAGGGGAGCCAAAACCAGAAAGTGAGGAACCTAGCATTTAAATCTAGATCAAACTAACTAGTTAGAGGTGTAGATTCCCTAGAATGAAAACTAAGGTTTCTAAAATATCAAAACTAGTAAAGGTGTGTTACAGTCTATGGGTGCTTCCATATAAAATCAACTTTATAAATTTTTATATTGATGAATAATTGATCTTTCCCTAATTTGATGAAGAATGTAATTTTTTTCTTGATCTTGATATTAGGTCTTCAATCTTCTCTAGATTCAATTTATATCTATAACTTACAAGAAATAGAGGAGAGAAATGGTTGTGTTGTATAGGGGATTTCATAATTGAAACCCCATTTTGGTATTTCCACCCCACAATGGCTATGATAATGTTGGATTAAGAGTTCTTACCCTATGTCAAGTAGAGGAAAATGGCTAAATAGAAATGATACATCGCAAAGCTAAAAATTACCATTCAAATTTTCCTTCCTTGATGGATTGAAGTCATGATGCCCATCTTATACAAGGAGAATTTGATAGTTTATTGAAGATCCTACAAGTTTTAGTACTCATAATAATAATAATGGAAATGAACATAAAACAATCTTACATATGATCTGGCATGAACTTGATGATGCATTACAAATATAATCTTGACTAATACATATATTATAAAAATGTTTCTTATTCTACTCTTAAATTGTCCTAACTTCTTTTTAAGATGTACTCAATTTATGAAAAGTTTCATTAGGTGTTCAAATGGTATAAAATATTTGTATTTATATGCATTTCTTTAATTTTCATAATTTTTTTTTAAAGGCCAACAAATGAATTTAAATTTATAAATATATTAATACTGAAAAATAAAATATTAAAAATTGGGACAAAATAGGGCATTCAAGGGAAAGGGTGCCCTTGAGGAGGCCTATTTTGACTTAAGTTCTTGTTAAATAAATAATTAAATTTAATTCTAAAATTTATCACATGTTTCTAAAAATTGTAATAAAATAGGGAAATAATAAAAATAATTAGCTCCAAGCACATAAGGGGGAGCTAAACATAGTATGAAAGTGTGAAGGTGTGGTAGATGAAGGAACAAAGTTATAAGAAAGTCCTAAATTAGTGTTAAGAACACTAGTATATTACGTGGTAGATTCTATGACTGTAGGGGTGATAGTTGGAATAAAAGGTATGGTTGTAGGAGAGGAAACTAAATTTCCAATTTGATTTGGAGTATTGGTTAGCCTTTGAGTGCAACTAGTTATTGTAGGGATGTTTGACTCTAACTTTTTTTCCTCGAGTCCTTTTTGTAGTGTTAATGTAACTAGAGGTCTAATGATTACTTGAAAATGTTGAAGAAATTTATTAACAAAATGTCTAAAATAAGTAATTGAATTATTAGGTAATGAACATAGCAATTCCAAGGCTATATATTTTAATTTCCAAGGAAAAAATCTAGATAAGAGACCATCTTCAAAAAGGAAATCACTACATAAAGAAATAAAAGTTGATACATGATTATTGGGATCTCCTTTGCTACTTTACTTCTTAAAGTTAGGTATCTCAATGTTTTACAAAATAGGTATTTTTAAATTTTTGAATGATAACAGACTACATGTAAGATATTTGCATCATAAAAGTGACCAAGATTAAGAGTACATTTAACATATCTTAAAATTATTTGTTAACTTTAAAATGAGTTTGTTGTTGTTTAGACATGTATCTAGTAACTTAAAAAACACTATAAGAGATATCATATTGAGTAAGTGTTAAATAATTCAAACTTCCAACTAATTTCCTATCAAAGTAGGATCAACAAATGGAGTTTCCATATCAACCATTAATTTAGTTCCTAATTCAATAGGGTTAGAAACACACTTTGCATCATTCATTTTAAATTGATCTAATAGATCTTGACCATAGCTATATTAAGAAATAAAAATGAATTTAGGTGTTTTCCAAACTTGCATACAAAAATAATAATGTAATAAGCCTAAATTAGTCATTTTAAATTAATGTGATAGAAGAAAATTAGAAGGAAATATTTTTATGTGGTTTAAAGGATCACATAAAATATGGATTATAGTTATTCCAACCACAATCCTTGTTACAAGCAATATTACATTTGGCAAGACACGTTAAAGAGAATTTTGTGGCTAGTAGATGAAAAGCGATTATAAATATAAGAAAAAGGAGATATCCTACACATTCATTACCTCAATCTACTAGGTTAAATCTGGAACGTAGATTTTTGGCACCCACTTGCTTTCTATCACTTCTAGGGTTTTTCACCTAAAATGAGAAAGATGGGACAAAACTGCAATGTTACAATCAAAGATTAATGCTATATGGATGGAAAAATGATGCAATATACCTAGATGCAATGTTTGACTGCAAGAAACTAAGAAGATTGAATGATTAATCAATGGAAACTAAAGGAAAATAACTTGTTTAAAAACACATTGTATAATGCAAAAACACCTAGAAATGAATGCAAAACTAAATAGAAATGAACCAAAATGAAAGTGTTCACCTAGAATCTTGATTAAGGCTGGAAATTACATTTGAAATGCTGCTAATTTTGGTTTTCAGGCTTGGTGGGACTCATTCGCTATTGTGGGAAAATTAGACCTTGTTCTACAAAACTAAGCCGAAACCTGTTTTTGACAAAAGGGTATCTAAAAATGCAAAAAACCAAAAACTGACCCTGGAGTGGGACTCATTCGCCACTCATGGTGAATGAGTCCACTTTTGAATTTTTTAATCATCAAAAGTGGAATCTGTATCTTTCGGTCTGCATTTTGATTCTCTACAGGTGTCTGCGTCCAAAACTTTGATTTATGGGTATAAAAATGAGTTTTTGTTGATGTTCTGACTTGTCGAATGAAGATAAGACTTTAGCAACCTTTCAAATTGATCTCCAATGATTTCCAGGCTTCCAAGAGTCCTAAATCTGCAAACAAACAAGAATAGAAGAAAAAATGTTGAATGTTAGGGCATGGGGGTTTGTCTTAGTCAAACCCCTTTTAGGTAATTAAACAAAAATGATGAAAGAATGGAATGAAAAATGCAACAATGGAGTTGATTATCTTTCCATGATGTTTGATCTTGAATGTCTACAACAATAGTTGAAGAATCAACCCTTGAATGTCCTATGAAACTAACTTGTTGACTTGCAATAATAAAACCCTAGCTTGCTTGACTTGATAGATGATGAATGAATGATGAGAGCTATATGAATGAGTTATGAGATGAATGGGTGGTAAAATGAGGGAAAAAAAATTATTTATACACACTTGTGCCTTACTAATCCAATAATACCTCATCACAGGTTGACATAAGATATTTTAAAATAAAAACCCGAAAGGAAATTTAAAATGTTTTGAATTTTGAGCCAAGAGGGACTCATTTGCCACCCATTGCAAATGGGTCCCACTCTATGCTTGTAAGTGGGTGTCGGGAATTAAGTCACATTTAATGTTATTTTTTGGGTTTACATTCAAAAATACACTTAATTAAGCCTTATAAGGGCATAAAGGGGTCAAATAATTATAAGAAAGGTGTAAATAGTGAAATTATTCCTGGAAAAGCGAGAAATATTGTTACAAGACTTTACAACATTCAAAATAGGACTTGATTAGTGATGAAAAGGTGATTTTTAGGTGAATTGTAATGAAAAGAGTCTAGAAAAGTGTAGAAATGTTTTACAACACTTCACAACACCTTCACGAGACATCATTAAATGCATTTTATTTAGTTTGCAAAGGTCCAAGACCTAGTGTGGATGCATAAAATGCCTCACAACACTTGAATCAAGGTCTCATTAAGTCCAATTATCATAAATTATTCCCATGTCAAGCAAACGATCATTTATTCTACAACACATTTAGCCCCCACTTTAGTGAGAGGATGAACTTGCTTCAAACTCACACTAAAGTAGACATTCAAGAGAGATCAAAGTGTCTAGATGAAGATGACAAAGAATGAAAAAGATCAAGGAGGTTGCACAAGCCCCCACGATCCAATATCCTAAGTCAAACCATCAAGATACATAATCATGCAATGGAAAGGACTAAAGGAAAGAAAAATAGGGTGGAAAAGATGCACTAACTCTGGGGCCACAGAACACTAGGTCATCCATAGGGTGAATAATCCTAAAGAAGTAAAAAGGTGGATGAAGCTTCGACCATTTGTCCAACTAGTTGTGGATCAGATCTAGGTTGTTTGTCTAGAAAATGTTTTTGAATGTTATGTAAAAATTTTAAAGGGGATTTTTCTTTGTTCATGTAAGATCTTCTTCTTGGGGAGCATTGTGCCTACTATTTCCAAGAGAGGACAAGTTGGGAGGTTAGATCATTATCCATGGGATGCCTTGTTTGCATCAGGCCACTTAAGTTGATCATTATACCTAGTGTTAGATCATTATCCATGGGATGCTTTGTTCACATTAGGCCACTTCAGTTGATCATACACTCTAGAAAGGAATCAAACCCAATGACACCACCAAGAAGAGGACACGTCACAAGAAAAAGTAAATCACACCATGAAGATTTTGTGAAAATATGTGGTCCATGTATGTCCCCACTTTGAAGCGGTTGCTAACACCATTACTGTGAGAAATTGCTTTAAAGTAGAAGAGAATATGAGAGCTTATTCAAAAATCCCTATGCCAAGTCATATGTTTTCGATAAGTTGCATCATGAAGAAAGGTATTATGTCACATGCAAGTCAATCTTAAGACATGTCATCCACATCCCAAGTTTACTCTTATATTTCCATGAAAATTTAACGAGTAGCTGAAAGAGACAACAAGTGACATACAGGGGATAGGGCTATCTAACTCTTTTCCCCCACTTAGTGTAGGACAAGGGTGAGCCTAAATTGGATGATAGTATGCTTCCCCTTACAAGGGATGTGAAACATTTAATAGTGAGAATGCTATGATCCTACAACTATTACATGGCAAGGAGCAACAACTTATATTATTTATGCATCGATTTATGATGTACCAAGGTTAAAGGTTGCTTGGAAGAATGGTTGGTGATAGTATGGATGTTGAGTGAAGATTTTTTGGATGGGTTGATGGATATGAAAGGATAATCATGAAGACTATGAGTTGGAAGAATGAGGTAGAGTGTATTGTGAGCTTTTTGTTTGTGTAATGATGGGTAACGAATTATAGGATTCTTAGGTGTGTCCAAAATAACTTCAACACACATAGGGGGATGATTAATGGTTGGATTGTGTTGAGTATCAATAGTGGTGATATGAGAAGAAGGTTTTAATTGGTTGTCTACTTTCGCTAAGGTATCATTCTTATGTGCCATAATATCAACCCGAGGAGGAGAGCTAATATGTTCATCACATTTCATAATTGGATTTGGCAAGATAACTTCATCGCTCATAAGAAAGGCATCAAGAGAAGGATAACTAGGAGTTTCATGGTTATCAATGATTGGAATTTTTGGTTCGAATAGATCTTCCATCACAATCTCTTCTAACACTAAACCATCTTCTTCATGTGTAGAGAAGATATTAGGAGAAGAAAAGGGTTGATTATCATGATTATCTACACTGACATCCTCATGTCCTAGAATTTCTTCTTGACTAGGAAGGGTAGGATTTTCATAGCTCTCAATCATACCCTCTACTCAAATGTGTTTTTCATGATCGGTCACGATTTTATCCTTATTCACTAAAGGATTTTCACAAATAGGGGAGGTGTTTGGAGATGAATGGGGACTTGGTAAGGTAGTTTCAATGATTTCAGCTTCGTATGTCATAATGTTGTTGCAAGGGGGAGAAGAAGGAAGAAAAGCATGACCTTCATGATCTTCAATGATTGTTTCTTCTTTCATCAAGGTACCTTCATCACCGATGGGAGAGATATCAGGAGAAGAACAATTATGATTATCATGATTATCAATGCATGCATTTGTTTGTGTCAAATCCTTAGTGGATGATCTTCGTGAGAGGAAGTCCTTAAGGGCTTCATCCAACATGTCTAAATCATCACTACTAAAGGGATTAGATGTTATGGTTTTTCAAAATTGAATCATTTTTTGAATTGGATCGTTTGATGTTTGATGTTTTTTGTTGTCATTTGCTAATGAATCTGATCTAAATGAACTAGGAACTAATGCTGAAAATGAAAATTGCAAGAGTCTAAGTGTCATGAATATAAAAAATGCTTATTTCTAATGATTTAAATGTAAGAGAAGCTATGCAAATGCAATTTAAAAACATAGGATGAAATGCAACTTTTCAGATCTCAAACAAAGTAATTTACTAATGACACTATGTAATAATCTGAAAGAGGAAAGATTGGAAATGCAAATGTGAATTTGAACTATGCATGAAATGAGCTAATATAAGCTAAATCTAATGAAATGAATTATACAAAAACTCAACCAATTGATATAGATAACCAATGGTAGCAAACATAAGCATAAAAATAGGGTTTTCAACTCTGTAAAAGGCAGTTTTAGGGGTCAAAAGGGACTGATTCGCCTAGGGTGGCGAATGAGTCCCAGTATGGAATCTTTTCAGAATTTTCAAGAATTTCAAAATGATTTTGATGTTTTCTGAGTTCTATGATGCAGTCCTAAGTTAAAAATGAAATTTTTTAGAACTTATCAATGATTAAAGATGCAAAAAGGCAACCTATTATGCACTTTTACTCATGCAAAAATGAAACCCTAGAATGCAAGCTAACTAATGCAACATGAAATGAAAGAAAATATAGGATGATTAATGGACTCAAAAATCAGAAAAGAGGGAATTCAAATAGAAGGTTCACCAAAATGGAACATAGATTTTGGGCACCCACTTGCTTTCTATCACTTCTAGGGTTTTTCACCTAAAAGGAGAAAAATGGGCCAAAAATGCAATGTTACACTCAAAGATTAATGCTATATGTATGGAAAAATTATGCAATATACCTAGATGCAATTTTTTAATGCAAGAAACTTACAAGATTGATTGATTAATGAATGGAACCTAAAGGAAAACAACTTGTTTGAAAACACATTATGTAATTCAAAAACACCTAGAAATGAATGCAAAACTAAACAAAAATGAACCAAACTGAAAGTGTGCACTTGGAATCTTGATGAAGGCTGGAAATTACATTTGAAATGTTGTTGATGCTATTTTTTAGACCTGGTGGGACTCATTCGCCATTTTAGGTGAATTAGTCCATGTTCTGCAAAATTGAGCCAAAACCTGTTTTTGACAAAAGGGTATCTAAAAATGCAAAAAACCAAAAATTGGCTCTAGAGTGGGACTCATTAACCACTCATTGAAAATAAGTCCACTTTTGAATTTCTAACTATTCAAAAGTGGAATCTGGAGCTTTCGGTCTGCACTTTGATTCTCTATAGGTGTCTCCTTCTGAAACTCTAGTTTATAGGTCTAAATATGAGTTTTTATTGATATTTTGACTTGTTGAATGAAGATAAGACTTTATAAACCTTTCAAATTGATATCCAATGATTTCCAAGCTTCCAAGAGTCCTAAATATGCAAACAAACAAGAATAGAAGAAGAAATGTTGAATGTTAGGGCATGGGGGTTTTCCTTGGTCAAACCCCTTTTAGGTAATTAAACCAAAATGATGAAAGAATGGAATGAAACATACAAAAATGGAGTTTATTACCTTCCCATGATGTTTGATCTTGAATTTATACAACAATAGTTGAAGAATCAACCCTTGAATGTCTTAGGAAGCTAACTCGATGACTTGCAATAATAAAACCCTAGCTTGCTTGACTTGATAGATGATGAATGAATGGTGAGAGATGTATGAATGAGTTATGAGATGAATGGGTGGTAAAATGAGGGAAAAAAACTTATTTTTACACACTTGTGCCTTACTAACCCAATAATACCTCATCACAGGTCACCAATAATACCTCATCATAAGTCGACATAAGATATTTTTAAATAAAAACCTTAAAGGAAATTTAAAATATTTTGAATTTTGAGCCAAGAGGGACTCATTCACCACCCATGGCGAATGGGTACCACTCTAGGCTTGTAAGTGGGTGTCAAGAATTAAGTCACATTTAATGTTTATTTTCAGGTTTACATTCAAAAATACACTTAATTAATCCTTATAATGGCATAAAGGGGTCAAATAAAGCATAAGAATGGTGTAAATAGTGAAATTATGCCTAGAAAAGTGTCAAATATTGTTTCAAGACTTTACAACACCTCAAAATAGGACTTGATTAGTGATGAAAAGGTGATTTTTAGGTGAATTTTAATGAAAAGAGTCTAGAAAAGTGTCGAAATGTTTTACAACACTTCACAACACCTTCACAAGACATCATTAAATGCATTTTATTTAGTTTGAAAAGGTCCAAGACCTAGTGTGGATGCATAAAATTCCTCACAACACTTGAGTCAAGGTCTTGATTGTAGATTGTAGTACTATTAGTTTTTCTATAAAGTTCCATAGCATTAAATTATTCATGGGAGATTATCACATTGATAGCCCAATGTATGTTATGTCCATGGGTGCAACATATATTATTTTTAGAGTACAATGGCTTACTACATTGGGAATAATTGAGATTAACTTCCAAGAACTTTTCATGAGATTTCAATTAGAAGGAAAGATATTAGAGTTAAGAGGGCTAAAGGAAAAGTCCCCACAAATGCTAATCTATCATCAAATGCAAAAGTTTCTCAAGAAAATATTTGATTAATATGTGGCATAGTTATGTTCATTATAAGTCTCTAAATCTAATGCTCCCACCCATCCAAATTTATAAGAAATAATTGATTTCCACTCAATTATTTTCAGAGATATTCCTAAAGAACTTCTTCCTAAGATGGATCATAATCATGCCATACAATTATTTCTAGGGAACCAAAAACCCAACATAAATCCTTATAGGTACCCACACATACAAAAAAGTTAGATATAAAATATTGTTGAGGAGATGTTAGAGGAAGGAGTTATCAGGCATAACCAAAGTTCCTACTCCTTGCCCGTGGTGATGGTGCATAAGAAGGATGAAACTTGGTGTATATGCCAAAACTATAGAGTGCTCAACATGTGCACCATTAAAAATAAGTTTCCTATTCCAATCCTTAATGTTTGTCTAGATGAATTAATGGAGCTATGCATTTTACAAAGTTAGATCTTAGATCGGGTTATCACCAAATTAAAGTTAAGGAAGAAGATATTTTTAAGAAAAAAATTAGGATGCATGATGATAATTATTATTTTTCCATGATGGCATTCCATCTTACCAATGCACCATCTATATTTCAAATTTTGATAAATTTAATCTTTAAGAAATTCTTGAGGAAGTTTGTATACTTATTCTTTGATGATATATTGATTTATAGCAAGAAATGAGAAGAACACTTGCAACATGTAGATCAAGAATTACAAGTTCTTGAAGATCATCAACTCTATACGAAGCCATCCAAGTGTAATTTTGGTCTTGAATGAGGCACGAAGCACTTGGGGAACATACTTTTACATGGAGTAAAGGTGGATCCTAACAAAATTAAGGCTATCATGGAATGGTCTATTCCCAAAACCATTAAGAAATTGAGGGGTTTCTTGGGATTGAATAGATACTATAGTATATCTATAAATAATTATGATTGTATAACAACACCCCTCAAATATTTATTAAACAAGGTTTCTTTTCACTAGAACAAATACACTAATGCAATATTTGAAATGTTGGAGTAGGCTATTATACAATTCTAGTGCTTTTCACTCTAAATTTCACAAAGGATTTTATTGAGGAATGTGATGATTCAAGAAATGGTATGGGATTAGTTCTCAAATAGGAGGGTCAGCCCATTGCTTTTGAGAGTCATCAATTACAGGGTAAGAATAAAGTCAAACCTATTTATGATAAGGAAATGCTAGATATTCTTCGTGTAGTAAAACAATGGAGGACTTATCTAATGGGTATACACTAAGGCTAAGACAAATAATGATAGCCTAAAATATTTTTCGAAACAAAGATTATCTTTTGAAGTTCAACAAAAATGGGTGACTAAGATGTTGGGATATGATTTTGAGATTGTATATAGGGGAAGGAAAATGTTGTGGAAGATACACTATCGATGAAGGATGAGAAGGATGCATCCTTATTGTATTTCATTTCAATATTACAAGAATATTGGGTAGTAGAATCCAAATGAGAGTGGCATAATGATGTTTCTACAAGTAATCTCATTCAAAATTATAGAGTAATCATAGTAGTTCATATAAAGTTTTAATGGAAGGGAGATACCTTTTGGTATATAGAGAAATTATACCTTTTCTAGAATTCCTCTCTCAAAAAATAGTCTCATAGAGCTTCATGAGTCTCCAGTTGATGGTCATTCCATACTTTTAAAGACATATCATTGGGTAAAGAAAGAATTCTTTTGGAAGGCCTAAAAGGGGATGTTCAAATATTTGTGGTAGAATATTTTCTTTGTCAAATAAATAAATGGGAGATAATTAAGACACCTAGTCTTTGCAACTCTTAGTTATTCCTAGCCAATGTTGGGAAGAGGTCTCCATGGACTTCATCACAAAGCTTCCAAATCTAATGGTAAGAATGTCATCATGGAAGTAGTAGATCACCTCACTAAATATGCATACTTTTTTGTATTATCATATCCTTTTACAACAAGTATAGTGGAAAAATAATTTTAAGAGAATATCCAAAAGATACATAGTATACCTAAGGTTATTGTTAGTGACCATGATCCTATCTTTACCAATAAATTTTTGACAAATTTATTCTCATGTTTTGGTACTCAATTCACTCATAGTTCTTCATACCATCGTCAATCTGATGGGTAAAATAGGGTTTTTAATAAGCATTTGAAATGATATATAAATTGTTTCACTTCAGATAAGCAATCTCAATGGGTATATTGGCTACCACTAGTAGAATGGTGGTATAACACTTCTCTGCATAGATCATCAAAAATTTCTCCATTTATGGTATTGTATGGATATCATCCTCCTTCAACATATCATCATTGTTATGGAGGACCACACATTTCATCAACAATAAGTAATTTTAAGACTTAAGGAGAATCTAGCCATGATACAAAAATGAATGAAGCACCAAGTATACCAACATCATAGTGACATAAGTTTTGAAGTTGGGGATTGGGTCTTCTTGAGATTGGAGCCTTACAAGAAAATGTCACTAAAGCAATAGACAAAGAATAACAATTTATCTCCAAAATATTCTGGCCCATATCAAATCTTGTAAAAGATAGGTAGTGCTTCCTACAAGCTCGAATTACCATCAACAAAAAAGATACATCTAGCTTTTCATGTTTCTTGTTTAAAGAAGGTAATTAGGAATAATATCTCTACTTAGCTAATATTACCCAAGTTTGATGAAGAAGGAAGAATCACATTGGAACCAGATTTTATTCTTCAAAACCACATAAGGAATCTAAAGATTGGGACATTCACTCAGTATCTCATCCAATGGAATAATCTACCAATTGAAGATACCATGTGGGAGGATGAGGAGTTTATCTAGAAGCATCCAAACATGATTATCCTTAAGGACAAGGATTCTATGAAGAAAGGGGGCATGATATGCCCTTAATATTAGATTACATCGAGTAATGAACAATCCACTTTTGGCTATATTAACTCTTAATTAAGTCATATTAACATTATTATATTTTTAATTAAATGATTAGGTCATCATAGGGCTTATATAGGGTTATCTAAGTCAACCTAGGTGATATCTTAGGCATAAATAAATTATATATAGGAGGTACCTAGGGAGTATTATTTCATCATCATATATTGTTAATTTTGTTCTCATTAGAGATATTTGGAGCTTTTTCCCCTAAAAGTGGTTTGTTATTTTCATTTATAATTGATGTAGGAGCATCCAATGGTGTAGGGAAATCTTGCATCACCCAAAAAAAATGTTTTCTTTTTTTTCTTTAGTTGTTTTGAGTTCCATGGTGGCACTTAAGGGGTATAGCACTATCAGACATAAAAAATAGTGAAAAATAAGCAATTACTATTTTTAGTAAGTCAGCCTAAATGGGTTTGTATGGATGTGAAAATCTACCTCAAGGAGCAAAGCTGAAAAAAATATCTGGTCATGAAAGAATCACCTCAATACCCTGCATGGTTTGGGAGAAATTAAAGTTTCTATCCTAAGAAATTTCTCCAATACAACTTCAAATTCAAATATAAAACATTAGAGGCCCCAAAACAACTCAAAAAGTGGCCAAACAAACCTATGGTTTGTTCACATGTTGTAGAGCTTGTCGAGAGCTTTCCAACGATATGCAACAATAGAAAATCGAACACCTGGATCAAAAGTTATGGCCCTGCGAAGTTGGTCCTCGAAAAAGTAAATTTCATAAAATTTTCTTCCTAAGCCAAAAATCAAATAGTGGGACATTTGCCACCAAAACAAAAGGGGAAATTTGAAATTTCTAGAACATTCTAGGGAAATTATTGGGGAAAATGAAAAGGGTTAAGTGGGGGTTGTAGAAGGTTGTCTTGATAGTGCAAATTGTGGCTCTGATAGTAGATTTTCTTTTCAGAGTTGAATTTTTTTGTAATAAATCAAGCCCATGAGGTTGTAGCATGTAATCTTTCATTCTATAATTTCATTTTCTAAAAATAATTGAAAGTGAGCTATTTTTTTGTCTCACATCTTTTGTGTTGGTATCTGTTGTTGTGATTTTTGTGGGTTTTGGGCAGTGTGGCCATCATCAATAATAAATTATTTGTAGCACATTTCCTACCATATTATTTTAGTCTGCAAATTATTTCATTACAGTTTAATAAATAAATTTGGATTAGTTTTACTTCTATGAAAGCCTTGAGATGTAATAAATCAAGCCCATGAGGCTGTAGCATGTAAGCTTTGATTCTATAATTTCATTTTCTAAAAATAATTGAAAGTGAGTCATTTTTTTGTCTCGCATCTTTTGTGTTGGTATCTGTTGTCATTTTTGTGGTTTTTTGGTAGTGTGGCCCTCATCAATAATAAATTATTTGTAGCATATTTCCTACAATATTATTTTATTATGCAAGTTATTTCATTACAGTTTAATATATAAATTTGGATTAGTTTTACTTCTAGGAAAGCCTTGAGATGTAAAGAAAGAATTAATTTTCGAATACCATTCTCTAGGATATTGTTTTATCATAAATTAATTTATTTAATTTAACAAAAAATTAATCATTAATTTCCCTAATAAAACCAAAAGGTTGAGACATCTAAATTTCTTCATGTAAATCAGCCTATAAGAATGCACTTTTAACACACGTTTAATTTAATAGTTGACATTTTGAATATTGGAGCAAATTTTTCATTATAATCTAGGCCTTCTGTGGAATCCCAATCCTAGCACCTGCAAAACACAACGAACAAACACATTGTTAGGTCCAATACAAGTGAGAACAAGGATTTCCCATGAAATCCACTAGCAAAGCTCAAAATAGGAAATAAAATTGAAGAACATAGTAATAAAATAATGAAATACTAATTAAGCAAGAAAACTCTTGATCTCATGGGGGAGTTGGTGCCAATTTGATGTGGAAATTGGCCCTTTCCCAACTCCTATGATGCAATTTTGATGAGTGATGAAGAGTGATCCACTTTGTTGAAGATTCAAATGTGCTCCATGATAAAAAACCTGCATAACCTAGCTAAGACTTTGATAGAATTGATGAAAAATGGATATGAAATTGAGTAAAGTAAGTTTACTCAAATTGTGGATGATCAAATAAGGAGAGAAACCTCTTATTTATAGAAAGACAAGATGGAGAAATGCCCAAAATGAAGCAATGTGGGACTAACTTTCAACCAATGGCCAGGTGTCATTTGTTAAGATGAGAATGGATGAAGGATATGCACATTTTGATGAATGTTCCCATAAATGTAATTAGGTGGATTTTGAAAATATTTCAATGACATGTAAGAGGGAAAAAATAATGTCTTAAATGCCACTTGGCTCAATGCACAAGGACATGTAAGATGAAATGAATGTCTTGTTGGAAGGACAAATCCACTTGGATGGATTTCAAATTGGAGGAATATTCCTCTATTATGCCATGTTGAGAGAAAATAGGGATTTAATAAATGAATTAAATCTATTTTCATGTGCAAGTGGCAAAAGCTAGAGGATGGGACATGGATTAGGATTAAATTAATCAAGCGTTAATTAATTTAATGAGCGATTAGATGATGTGACCCATTTGATTTAGATTTATGGATTAAAATAAATCAAAAGGAGATGGAAATGATTTAGACTTAGTTAAATAAATATTTTGATTTATTTAACCAAAGGGAGGTGGTGTTAGATTAAATTAGATAAATTTTTAATTTATTTAATTTAATAGGTAGATTTTAGAGATTAATTAAATAAAATTGATTTATTTAATTAAATAGAGAAACAAAGTTAATTAAATCAAATTGATTAATTTAATTAACAAGAGAGAATGACTTAATCAAATAAATGATTATTTATTTAATTAAGGGAAAAAGAGTGATGACAAGCTAAGAGGGTGATTCAGGATGAAATGGTGTTAGTTAATCAAGATCAAGTATGTCGATATAATTTCAATGTCTACATTTTGTCCCTCTTTGAAGCAAAGTACTCGTTACCTTGATTCAAAGAATAAACTCTCTCGACCAAAAGTCAAAAAATTTGCAATTTCAAAATTTTCCCCACTGCTCCCCTAGCGAGAGAAAATATGTTGATATACTGCCCCCTTGAGAGAGCGAACAAAAATTCTAATTTTTGTGTGATCTCGTGAAAAAGAGGGACAAGCTGCCCGATGGGTCCAGAAAGGCTCTAGGAGGTCAAAAAATGGTGCAAAACAGCCCTTGGATGGGCAAAAATGGGATCAGGAGACCCAGACCCCACTTGGATGACTAAACAGGGTAAAAAACCCTAATTTTTAGGCTTAAATAGGCCTTGAGGGGCTACTTCCAATTCATTTTGGCATTCATCCTTAAGAGATTTTGTAAACTTGAGCTCCGACCTTCATGAGAGATGGCACAATGACAGCTTCCCATGCACATTTCCGATATGGTATAGATGCATCAGAGGCTTCCCTGCACTAGACCACCGGTGAGTCAACTTGACGAAAGCTTGCTTTTTTGATTTTCATGTGCATTTATTATGTTAGGAAACTAGGTTTTTAGTAGTAGTTCTAAATTGCACCGCTAGAAATTTTAAACAGCGCCGCTCGACATGAAACTGCTACGTCATCGTGAGTAGCGATGCCATGACACAGTTTGGAGTTTGGGTTCAAATTCCAAACTGAGGTGCCTTTGCAAAGTGCACAACCATGATGCCCTTTAAAATTAGGGTTTTTTCTTAAACTGAACCACCCTTGCAAACTACAACGTCACGATGAAGTTTAGGAGTTTGAAGGTTCTAGCGGTGTAGTTTGGAGTTTGCAAACTACACTGCCTTCATAGGCAGCGACACTGGAGTTACTTCAGAATGCTGAGACAAGCCACAATCAAGATTTTTTTGATGAATTTTAACATGGTGACTTTCCTGATGCAGGAGGAGGTGAGGGAGATCTATTCACGTGAGCATAGGTCTCGAGAGCTTTTTGGTATTTTGGTTGATCTTCCCGAGTGACAACAAGAGCACCTAGGGCGGATTGGTCTTTGGTATATCGCTTATGCGTGACCCATGAGGACACACTTATGGATACTAACAACACTCACTGAGAGATGGCACAACGAGACTTCCTTGTTTCATCTCCCAACAAGCGATGCTATAGTCACATTAGAGGATGTGTGGTGGATCCACAGATTGGGGATCTATGATGAGTAGGTTATATATGACATGGGCACCGAGAGGGAGGCCTGATACGATGTCATGGGCCTCAATGAGATTGTATTTTGTGAGGGCCAGATCAAGCTAGAGAATCATAGGCCTTTTGTTGATGATTTTTGATTAGTTATAGCAACCATCATATAAGGTCTTGTTGCACTGGATCGGCGGGGCTGATATTTCAATTCTAGATGGGGGTTCGCTTGGGAGCTCATGGTTTGGTGACATACACTATTTGCATGGGTGTCAGTTCTTCTAGCCTCACTATATAGAGATTTACATGAGTTTTCCTATTTGGGTGGCCGAGCTCTTGAGGTAGGGATCACACTTCTGCATATTTGGGCTTGGGAGGACATCATCGTGTTTTTCCGCGAGTTATCCTATTTACAATGGAGCTAGATGATCCAGTTTTGTGGAGGTATAAAGGGGGTGTTTCTTTCACCCACATAGGACAACACAGGATTCCCCATTGGAGGAGAGTCTTGGATGATATGCAAGTGTTCATATGGCAGCCATACCTTGGATGGTCCACATGGTTTGATGATGTTTAGTAGCTATTTTTCACTCGCCTAGATAGACTGATGCAGGATAGAGAGCATACAATACTCAGGATGTACTTGTTGGGCAGAGTACATAGACAGTTCAGATAGCCATAGGATAGGCCTGATGATCAATATGTGGCCCTTTTTGCGAGGATGGTGAGCCAGAGCTCCTACGGCCATTATACACCTACCCACAAGGCAGTTTAGGATTTCATGCAGCTAGTGCCCAGGCCATGGCCATATGATCAGGGTCAGGTGGATGCAAGGACCATGTAGGCATATAGAGATTGGTTTTAGCTACCACTTAGACTTACAAATCTGGGGACAACATCTGCTTGACACAAAGCCAGAGGCAGGGGAGCAAAATGAGGCCGAGGGGAGGGAGAGCAGGACTAGGGAGATGGCGGGCCACCACTGGTCTAGCTAGTTTAGGATAGGGGCTATAGGATCTACCTCGATAGTATGATCAATATAAGGGACACCAGGATAGGATCCCAACACTTCCCAGAGATGGGGGCCAAGATCAGCCAGCTGTGTAGCCATCTCTCTAGCCAAACCCTAGAGATGGGCATATTTTGTAGTTACAAGTAGAGGTTCAGGCACTATGGATCAAGAGGGATCAGCTATGGGTAGAGCGGGATCAGGAAGTATTGCAAAGATGGGCCAACAACAAAAAATTGAGAGCATGTCTTCTTCTTCCTCCCAAAGCACAATATCACTTTGGTCTTATAAGGAGGCCATCCAGGAAGCTGATTATTACAGGCTACATTATTATCAGGTTGTACCGCAAGCAACCCAAGAGCCAGACTTCTCACAAATGATAGGCCACAGACCTGTAGAGGATCACAAAGAGAAAGAGTAGGTGGCGAGGGCAATAGCCAGTAGGGTTAGGCCATTTTGATCTGAGATAGGATTTTTTTTGTGCCCCATGGGCTCATTTCTGATAGCCCATTGGGCTCATTGTACTCTATTGACATATACATGTACATTGATCCAATTTTTTTTGTACCATGACAGTGCAGTTATTTTTTATGATATATGAGATGATTATTTTGATCCGATGTGATGCAATATGTCCTATCTTAATTTTATGCTTTATGGATGGGTCTTATTTCTATATACGATGTAATGATGTTTTATGTTATGATGGTATGATGATGATACCTATATGATTCTCATGATATGATTTTATGATGTGATGCAACGATTATGTGATGTGTATTATTTTCTATGTGATGATGCAATTGCAATTTTTTTTCTCTTTTCATTTCATGATGTATGTAAAATTCTATGGTACACAAATGCTTATACTAATAGATCTATATTATGTTGTGATGGATTATGGGATGATATGATATGATGATTTATGATGTATGTAATAATGCATGTATGATGTGTGCTTATGACGATGTGATATAATGATGATTATGTTATGCAAAATTATGTGTGATCTATGACCTTATGATGTATATTTGATGGCATAATGGATGTTTTTTATGACATGTTCTATATGATTATGCTTATGATGGTTTGTTAATAATGCTTACTTACATGTTATGCTCGTATGTTAATGGATGACTATAATATCTGTGTTCATATGGGATGATTTATGAAATTTTTATGGAAATGAATGCAATGTTATGATTTATGAGATGCTTAGAATAACCAATCTATATTATCCATGTGAGATGATCAATGTTTCCTATATAATATGATATGTAGTATGCTGATGGTTTTTTGGATGCAAGATGGATGCATTAGCGATGTTTTATGATTAACTGTCATGGTACCATGTTAGCATGAAAGAGGATAGAAGAAAGCAAGAGATTCCAACAAGACAAGACAGATGATGATGATAGTGATGATGATGCATATTGAGGAGTTGGGATTTTCAAAGGGCCAAGTACCTTATGTTTGATAACACACATAAGCACGATGCATCAAGGTATAAAGAACCAGGATGGCACTGCACCTAGTGTGATGGACTTTGAATTGACAATCAGATAGGAGAATTCCTATTCACACCTAGCATATGGAACCTTATCCAAAATGCAGTTAAAATATCCCAAACATCTCAAACCAAAACATAGCAATGAAATCCTTCCAATGTGGTCAACAAGATACTTAAAACATCCCCCCTACACCCAAACAAAGCACTAATGACTAAGTTATATTACAAGAATATCCAACAAGCACAGAAAAATAAAAAGATAATGATCGTTGCCCCATTCTTATCTCTCTAAATCCCTTTGTTTTGGACATGATCGAGAGGTCATCAAAATGAGTGCAAAAAGATAAGTCAAAAGATAAAGATAAAGTAAAAAAACAAGTAAATGTTCTTCAATACCACTAGCCATGACTAAACTATGGTGATGCTTGATGTTGATGTCGATTGTAGGAAGGATGCATCCTAGGACATGACGATATTAGATTATTTGATATGGTACTAATTGGATGATAGGCTATTGACACAAAGAGTTGACCAACTTGTTTACGTACTGACCTAGACTTGAGACTTTGACGTTTTGAGTTTTCACTTTTTTCATCTGCTAGACCTGTTTCTGACTATTTTACCAAAGATTGAGGATGACAATTGATTTATTATGAGTGGATGTTTATTGTGGGTGAAAGCAGGATGAAGATAGATGGATTTTTTCAAATATTTGGACATTTTTGGAGTTTTGAAATGTTTCGAGGTTGTTTTTGGTTTTTTCAAGATGTTTTACAAATGTTTTGATTTTTGATTTTCCAATTTTTTTGGGTTTTCCAAGAATTTGACCAAGAGACTAACGTAAAGACCTATCCTATTGGCCTCAGGGATTGATCAACTAGATTAGTCTTGTCTACGTTTTACACACAGAGACCATGTAGTTTGATTGGCACAAACTCAATTATTGATGAGATATGAACAAATGGATTGCTAGTTTATTATGGCAGACTCCTAGAGGACTGACCTAAGTGTCTCGGGGGTTGATCAACCAGATCAACCTTGCCTACGTTCAAGGCTCAAGGACCTGGAGTTCAACAAGGCAACTTTTTTAAAAAAAAATTGAATGACTTTTTGACCTATTTTTAGATTTTGATATGTTTTCTGATGTTTTTGGATTTTCTTGGTTTTATGATGTTTTTGGATTTTCTAATTTTTTGAATGTTTTTGGATTTTCTGATTTTATAAATATTTTTAGATTTTCTAATTTAGGGGCCTCAAGAACATACACAAATCTGATCCAATGAGAATGTGCCCCCAACATGATGCAATAGACTACTCCAGTAGAGGCAAGACAAACTAACCTTGAGAATGGGTCGAGTAGTGCTAGGAGGGATCATGACACTAACATAGGACCAAGCTATGATGTAGATGGATGATGGATGATGACTTGTGAAGATCACGGTGGGTGGAAAGTGCTTATTTACACAAGGTGCCTATTTTTCAAGTTTTCATGAAGGTACTTAACCAAAGTGCCACCGAAGTGGTTTTCACTAGAGGATGATTTTTCTCTTTAATGTTTTTAATCCTTTTTCTATTTTTTTGAATTTTTGTATTTTTGTATTTTTTTGTTGTTACCAAGAAACCTGTTTGCCAGGTTTTCACCAAGGTAACAATTTTTTCAAGACATTTTTTGATTTTTGATTTTTTTTTATTTTATGGTTCTATACCTCAAAAGATTTAGGCATAATTTTTTTTAAGATGGGAGCTGTTGATGGGCTCTTACAGAGGGTCGCCTTTTGGTGTTGATAACTGATATGCCCCTAATTTGTAACTTGTTGTGATGACAAATGGGACCAACTAGTTGTGTTCAAATTTTCCTTTGTTGTCTAGATTTGGAATGTTCTTTTGATTCTCCTTTAGCACCAGTTCTCTGACTTGGAAGGTCCTGCTCCTAATTTTCTTGTTATAACTTCGCTTAAGTTAGTTTTGATATACCTGTAGGTGGTTGAATTCCTCCATCCATCGTTCATCTAGTGACTCTAGCTCATTCTATCTTGATACTCGGTATTCTTCATTTGTGATGAGGTTTTGTAATGATATTCTTAGTGACGGGAGCTCGATCTCGATGGGTATTATGGCTTCTGATCGATAGACTAGAGAGAAGGGGGTGGCATGTGTGTGTGTGTGGATGCTAGTTCGATAGGCCCAGAGGGTGGGATTTAGCTGTAGATGCCAATCATGACCTATGTCATTAACTATTTTCTTGAGGATTTTTAGAATGGTTTTATTGGTGGTTTCTGCTTGGAAATTTCCTTGGGTATAGTATGGTGTGGAAAAATGACATGTTGGATCTTAAGTTTATCGCATGGGTCACAGACATCCTAATTCTTGAATGGTGTCCCATTTTTTGAGATAATGGCTTGTGGAACATGGTAGTGGGATATGAAGTAGTTCAAGATGAACTTTGATATTTTCTTTCCAGTTATGTAGGTCATAGGTATGGCTTCCACCCACTTTGTGAAATAATCAGTGGTGGTAATGATAAATTTGTGGCCACTAGATGAGGTTGGAATGAATTTTCCAACGAGATCCAACCCCCACTGCAAAAAGGGCCATGGCATGATAATGGGATGAAGCTCTTGAGCTAGAGCATGGATGAGATCTCCATGTTGTTGAAACTACAAGCATTTCCTAACATAGTCATGTGACTCTCTTTCCATGGTGAGCCAATAGTACCCTATTCTTAGCAACTTCTTGGCCAAATTTATACCACTCAAATGGGAACCACAAATTCCCTTATGCACCTCAGTTAGAGTGGTCAAGGCTTCCTCATAATTCAAACACCTTAAAAGGGTTCCTTCTATACTTCGATGATATATAGGAATCTCCTATGATCACAAAGCAGGATGTATTTTTGATAAAGGTTCTCTTTAGGCTCAATGGTAGGTTAGTGGGGAGGACTCCAATTCGTAAGTAGGTATAAATGTCATGGTACCAGGGATCACCGAGGCCAACGATTTTGCACATGAATTCTGACTCTGGTACCTCAAATGTAGGTACGAGAAGTTGTTCTACAAAGAATTCATATTTTGGGACATTGCGAGGGATGTCTAGTAGGAATCCAAGCATTTCCTTGGCATCTATTGCTCTACTATTTGTTGTAGGAATATGTTCAAATGTGATATCAATAAATGATTCCTTGAGGTTGTCTACCAACTTTTTATATGGAGTCAACTTATCATCCCTTGTTTCATACTCATCATTTACTTGATTTATTATTAGCTGGGAGTCCCCATATACCTTGAGGTCCGTGATGTGCCACTGTACCAATATCCTGAGACCTATGGTTAAAGCCCCATATTCTGCAATGTTGTTAGTGTAGGGGAATGCCAACTTGTAGGATCTAGGTATGCAGTCTCCTTGTGGGGTGATGAAGAAGACACCAACTCTTGATCAATGTTGCATGTAGGAACCATCAAAGTAGAGTTTCCAATGGTTGGTTATGCTGAGATTCAAGATGGATTCATTTGGAAACTCTGATATGAGTGGATTCTCTAAATACATTGGTGCTTATGCAAGATGATCTGCGATCACTTGGCCTTTGATTTCTTTTCATTCCACATACTCGATGTCGTATTTAGATAGAATCATGACCCACTTTTCCATCCTTCCTGTGTGCATTTCCTTTGACAGTAGGTACTTGCGATGAGGTTGATTTTGTTTTCCAACATGTAGTGTCTAAATTTTTGTGAAGCAAACACTACTACTAGACAAGATTTTTCAATGAATGAGTAGTTAAACTCATACGCAACCATTGTGTGGATGATGTAATAGATAGCCCTCTCTATACCATTTTCATCATGCTGAGCCAAAAGAGCACTGAGGGCTTCTATTGTTGTTGATACATAGAGGATGAGAGGCTTTCTTGGGATTAGTGATATGAGAACCAGAGGTGTGAGCGGATATTCTTTGATTTTTTTGAACACTTCATCACACTTTTCATTCCATTTGTATGCTACCCCCTTCTGGAGTAGCTAATAATATGGTTTATGCTTGTCTGCCAGTTGTGCTATGAATCTAATATTGGGATGAAGCCTGCCTTGGAGGCCTCTCAACTATTTTAATGTTTCGGGTGCCTCCATCTCGAGGATTTCTTTTACCTTGGTGGGATCTATTTCAATACCCCTCATTGACACTATGTATCCTGAGAAATTTCCTAATTGTACGCCGAAGACACACTTCTTTGGATTTAAATGAACCTTGTATTCCTGCAGCCTATCAAAAATGGCACTTAAGGCTGCTATGTGATCTCTACTCTTTCTGGATTTTTCTAGTATGTCATCAACGTAATCTTCCATAGTTTTATAGATCATGTCATGGAAGATTAATGTCATGGCCCTATTGTAGGTGACTCCAACATTCTTTAAACTGAATGGCATCATGTTCCAGTATTATGTCCCCCATGGACAAGTGAAGGTCATTTTATGCTAGCCTTCTTTGGCAATCATTATTTGGTTGTACCTAGACAAATTGTCCATCAGAGAAATCATTTCATGTCCCATCGTCATGTCTACAATCATTTCAATGTTAGGTAATAGGAAATCATCCTTCAAAAATGCTTTGTTTAGGACTCTGCAATTTGTGCAGATTTGGATTCCCCCATCAAGTTTTGAAATAGGAACGAGATTTGATACCCATTCCAAGTAGTCGATTGGTCATATGAATCCTACATCAATTAGCTTCTTTAATTCCATTTTGACTAGAAGGGTGATCTGAGGATGCATTTTTCTCAATTTTTGTTTGAAAGGCTTCACTTCAGGATAGACTGCAAGATGATGAACCACAATCTTTGGATCAAGCCTAGGCATGTCTGCATAACTCCATGCAAAGTTAACCTATCTCTCTCTTAAGAAGGCTTCTAGGAGCTCTTTTTCTTCTGATAGTAATGAATCAACATAGAATGTGATGTGTTCTATCTCCTCTAATCCCAAATTGACTGGGTTGCATTTTTTGGCTAGAACAACTAATTTTTCTTGATGTAGAGCTCTGAGAGGAAGATTGAATCCCCCATCCTTGGGTGCCTCAGAGAGGTTTTCACTATCGAATGCATCCTTTCCGTTTACTATTTTTAGGTCAAAGAGTGCCATAGTGTGATTTTCACTCAAGGACTAAGAGATTATTCTTAGTTTTTCACTTTTGCGACTGAGAGATTCAATCATTTCTCCATAATATGCATGTGTGTCTAGATCAATGATAAATCCTACTTTATGATCCCCATATGGAATATCATCCTGCAGTCCGATGAATTCTAAGAGTGCCTCATCATTTTTGAATGTGGCAAGAATTGGCGGTCCTCGTTGGTCATGATCGATGAGTTGTGGGTAGACTAGGTGGATTTCATGGTTTTGGTTTTTAGAATCATAGTATAGGGTGTTTCTCATAAAGAGGTTAGAGTCTTCAAATAATGTGGGTATACCTCTCTCAGGTTCATCATCCTCACTACTACACACATCTATGATATCAAAGGTGAAGTTGTCTATGACTTGACCTGTGGACACTGGCAATCATTGGGCAGTGACTGATGACCTAGGGGATAGTGCTGATATCTGAGGAGGTGGCCTATTCCTTCTAACTGGGGTAGATTTTCCATGTATGGTGACCCTAGGAGGAGTACAACCAAGGCCAAGATTCTTTATGCGTTTCTCCATGATAATGGGTTCTAGGAGACCATTATCAATTTTCCCAATCTTCTTGTTTCTGTCATAACCCATGGTGAGCATCATTTGTAGGCCCTTATTGTTGTCATCCATAGGTAGATTTGTACTGGCCTGTTGTCTTGGTATAGGAGATGAGACAGATCCTCTTCTATTATCTCTTGGCCTAGATCTCCCCAACTTAAGAAGTTGGAAGAGCCTGTTGTGAAGGTTTGAGATGATGAAGTGTCATTTGTTTGGGGTCATCTGCGTGATCTAGGAGATTGAGATAACTCTCCCACCACAAAGGAATTTTTTAGAATTGAGTAGTCTCTACACCCATTGTCCCAGATAATGACTTTGATTTTGGAGATGGCAGGGATGGTGGGTGTCTCTATCACATAAGTGGAAGCGAGAGTAGTTGGGTCAATGTATGGAGTTGAGTGACTTTCATCATTCTTGGGAACTTGTGGGACTTTGTAATATTTGGCTTCCAAGTTTTTGCAATAGTAAAAAGGTTCAGGATCTCCATGGACAATGACCTCTTGGCCTTGGTAAGGAAACTTCACACACTAGTGGAAGGTGGAGGCTACAAGTTCAATTCCATGAATCTAGGGACATCCTAAGAGGATGTTATAAGGTAATTCGAGGTCAAATACTTGGCAAGTTGTTTCCATGATAGCCAACCCTACTTGAATAGGGAGTTGAATTGTGCCATGAGACACTCTTTCTTGATCATCGGAAGCTATGATGGTAATGCCTCTAATGTTAATTCCCTCCTTCTAGCACCAAATGTGGAACTCCAATCCTAGTACTTGCAAAACACAATGTACAAACACATTGTTAGGTACAATACAAGTGAGAACAAGGATTCCCCATGAAATCCATTAGCAAAGCTCAAAATAGGAAATAAACTTGAAGAACACAATAATAAAACAATGAAATCCTAATTAAGCAAGAAAACTCTTGATTTCATTGGGGAGTTGGTGCCAATTTGATGTGGAAAATTTCCCTTTCCCAACTCCTATGATGCAATGTTGATGAGTGATGAAGAGTGATCCACTTTGTTGAAGATTCAAATGTGCTCCATGATAAAAATCTGCATAACCTAGCTAAGACTTTGATAGAATTGATGAAAAATGGATATGAAATTGAGTAGAGTAAGTTTACTCAAATTGTGGATGATCAAATGAGGACAGAAACTTCTTATTTATAGAAAGACAAGATGGAGAAATTCCTAAAATGAAGCAACATGGGACTAACTTTTAACCAATGGCCAAGTGCCACTTGTCAAGATGAGAATGGATGAAGGATGTGCACATTTTGATGAATGTGCCCATAAATTCAATTAGGTGGATTTTGAAAATATTTAAATGACATGTAAGAGGGAAAAAAGAATGTCTTAAATTCCACTTGACTCAATAAGAAAAGGACATGTAAGATGAAATGAATTTCTTGTTGGAAGGACAAATCCACTTGGATGGATTTCAAATTTGGAGGAATATTCCTCTATAATGCCATGTTGAGAGAAAATAGGGATTTAATAAATGAATTATATCTATTTTCATGTGCAAGTGGCAGAAGCTAGAGGATGGGACATGGATTAGGATTAAATTAATCAAGGGTTAATTAATTTAATGAGGGATTAGATGATGTGACCCATTTGATTTAGATTTATGGATTAAAATAAATCAAAAGGAGAAGGAAATGATTTAGGGGTATGTGTAGGATCATCATGGAAAAAATAGGCTCTTAAGTGGCAAAAAAATTAGAAAAATTTGAGTTAGGAAAGTTGACTTAAAATTTTGAATAAGTTATCTATATTATTTCAAAAGTATGTAAGAATAGAATCTATAGAAAATTGAATGTAGTTTCTAAAATACTAGGTTTATTTAAGAAAAAATATATATTTGTTGAAAAATTGAAATTTCAATGCAGTAGCACTTAAATTTTAGGGAAAAAATAAGAAGTAGGTGTATGTCCAACCACCCTAACCACAATAAAATGATAGTATTTTTTTATAATATTTTAGATATAAGTAGAGGACTCATGTCCCGATGTGATGCATATTTTTTTGTAATTTTTCCCAAGTAAATAATTAATTATGAATTTTTATTACAAATTTTAAAAAATATAAAAACTTGAATGTCTGACCACCTTAACTTGGTCAAAACTTCATAAAATTCATTTTTTTTAATCCTATAGTATGCAAAGCATAGAATGTGACACATGCTTTGGATGAAAAAATGTGATCGTTTGAAAGCTATAGATGTTTTTCAATCAGCCTATCAATCGGGACTTTAGTCATAATTCAAATAGAAAATGAATAATAATTATTTATTAAATTCAAATTAAAGCATAATTTATATTGGTGGAGAGCTGAGAATCTCCTTTAAAACCCTTTTCATTTCATCAATTTTGGGTAAAAAAAAAGTCATCAGCCACATGGGCCATCATATTAGTTATATACACCACTTTTTGGCCCATCATGATCTTGCACATACTCTTAGACTTAGTTAAATAAATATTTTGATTTATTTAACCAAAGGGAGGTGGTGTTAGATTAAATTAGATAAATGTTTTATTTATTTAATTTAAAAGGTAGATTTTAGAGATTAATTAAATAAAATTGATTTATTTAATTAAATAGAGAAATAGAGTTAATTAAAACAAATTGATTAATTTAATTAACAAGAGAGAATGACTTAATCAGATAAATGATTATTTATTTAATTAAGGGACAAAGAGTGATGACAAGCCGAGAAGGTGATTTAGGACGAAACGATGTTAGTTAATTAGGATCAAGTATGTCGGTGTATTTTCCATGTCTACATTTTGCCCCTCTTTGAAGCAAAGTACTCGTTACCTTGATTCCAAGAATAAACTATCTCGATCAAAAGTTAGTTTTTTTCTGATTTCAAAATCTTCCCCACTGCTACCCTGTCAAGAGAAAATATGCTAATATACTGCCCCCTTGAGAGATCGGATGAAAATTCTAATTTTTGGATGATCTCACAAAAAGAGGGACAAGGCGCCCTACTAGTCCAGAAAGGCTTCAGGAGGTCAAAAACAAGATAATACGCAAAAAATGTTGTGAAACGGCCCTCAAATGGGCAAAAATGGGATCAAGGGACCTAGAGCCCACTTGGATGGCTAAACAAGGTTAAAAAACCCTAATTTTTAGGCTTAAATAGGCCTTGAGGGGCCACTTTCAATTCATTTTCACATTCAACCTTAAGAGATTTTGCAAACTTGAGCATTGACCTTTGTGAGAGATTGTGCAACAACAGCTTCTCATGCACATTTTCGATAGGGTATGGATGTATCAGAGGCTTCCTGACACTAGACTACCGATGATTCAACTTGACCCAAGATTGATTTTTTATTTTCATGTGCATTTATTTCGTTAGGAAACTAGGTCTTTAAGAGCGGTTCTAAACAACACCGCTAGAAATTTTAAAAAGTGTCACTCAGCATCAAACTACATTACCATCGTGAGTAGTAATGTTGCGACGCAGTTTGGAGTTTGGGTTCAAATTCCAAATTGAGGTGCCTTCGCAAAGTGCACCACCGCAGTGCCCTTTAGAATTAGGGTTTTGTCTTAAACTGAACTGCCTTTGCAAACTACAATGCCGTGACAGAGTTTAGGAGTTTGAAGGTTCTAGCAGTGCAGTTTGGAGTTTGCAAACTGTGCCACCTTCATAGGTAGCAATGCTAGAGTTACTTCAAAATGCCGAGACAAGCCACGATCAAGATTTCTTTTGATGAATTTTAACATAGTGACTTTCCTAATGCAGGAGGAGGTGAGAGAGATATATTCATGCAAGCATAGGTCTCGAAAGCATTTTGTTATTTTGGCTGATCTTCCCAAGCGACAGTAGGAGCACCTAGGGTGGATCGGTCTTTGGTATATCACTTATGCACAACCCGTGAGGAAACACTTGGGGATGCTGACGACAGTCGCTAAGAGATGGCACAATGAGACTTCCTCATTACAGCTCCCAGCAAGCAATGCTACAATCACATTCAAGGATGTGTGGTGGATCCACAGATTGTCGATCTATGACAAGCAGGTTATATATGACATGGACGTCGTGAGGGAGGCCTGCTACGATGTCATGGGCCTTGATGATATTTCATTTTGTGAGGGCCAAATTGAGCTAAAGCATCATAGGCCTATTGTTGATTATTTTTGATTAGTTATAGTAGCCATCATATCAAGTCTTGTTACACCAAATCGATGGGGCCAATATTTCACTCATGGATGGGGGCTCACTTGGGAGTGCATGGTTCAGAACCAGACATTGTTTGCATGGGGGAAAGTTCTTCTCGCCTCACTATATAGATATTTACATGAGTTTTCCTATTTGGATGACCATGCTCTTGGGGCAAGGATCACACTTCTGCATATCTGGGCTTGGGAGCACATCACCATGCTTTGTCCACAAGTTGTCCTAGTTATGATGGAGCCAAATGATCATGTTGTTTGGTAGTATAGAGGGGGTGTTTCTTTCACCCACACGGGACAACATGAGATTCCCCATTAGAGGAGAGTCTTGGTTGATATGAGAGTGTTCACATGATATCTGTACCTTGGATGGCTTGCATGGTTTGACAATGTTCAATAGCTATTTTTCACTCACCAAGACATACTGATACAGGGTAGAGATCATACAATGCTCAGGATGTACTTATCAGGTAGAGTACAAAGACAGTTTATAGAGCCATAAAACAAGCTTGATGATCAATATGTGGCCATTTTTTTATGAGGACGGAGAGCCAAAGCTTTTGGGACTGTTATATACCTACCCACGAGGTAGTATAAGATTTCATGCAGCTGGTGGCTAGGTCGTGGCCATATGATCAAGGTCAAGTGGATGCAGGTACCACGCATGCATACAAAGACTGGTTTCAGCCACTTCTTAGACTTACAGTTTTGGGGACACCATCTGCTCGACATAGAGCTAGAGGCAGGGGAGCAGGAGGGGGCCGAGGGGAGGGAGAGCAGGACTAGGGAGATGGCAGGCCGCCACCGGTCTAGCTAGTTCATGACATAAGGCCACAAGATTAGCCCCAATAGGATGATCAGTATCAGGGACACCAGGATAGGATCCCGACACCGTCCAGAGATGGGGGCCAACATCAACCAGCCATGCAGCCACCTCTCCATCCAAACCCTAGAGATGGGCATATTTTGCAGTTATAGGCAGAGGTTCAAGCACTTAGGGCTGAGAGGGTTCAACTGTGGGCAAAGAGGGATCAAACAGTCTTGCCAAGATAGGCTGTAGAGTTACAAGAATTGGTAGAGATGGGTCAACACAACAGATTCAGAGCATGCTTCCCTCTTCCTTCTAGAGCACAGTATTGCTTCGGTTTTATAGGGAGGCCATCCAGGACACTGACTATTACAGGGTGCATTATTATCAGGTCATACCGCGAGCAGCCCAAGTGCCAGACTTCTCACAAAGGATAGGCTACAGACCTACAAAGGATCAGAAAGAGAGAGCAGGCAGCAAGGGAAGCAGCCAATAGGGTTAGGCTAGTTTGATCTGAGACAAGATTCTTTTTGAACCCCATGGGCTCATTTTTGATAGCCCATTGGGCTCATTGTACTCTATTGACATACACATGCACATTGATCCAATTTTTTTTGTACTATGACAGTGCAGTAATTTTTGATGATATATGAGACGATGATTTTGATCCGATGTGATGCGATATGTCCTATCTTAATTTTATGCTTTATGGATGGGTCTTATTTCTATATGTGATACAATGATGTTCTATTTTATGATGTTATGATGATGATATCTATATGATGCTTATGATATTATTTTATGATGTGATGTAATGATTATGTGATGTGTATTATGTTTTATGTGATAATGCAAATGCAATATTTTTTCTCTTTTCATTTCATGATGTATGCAAAAAGCTATGGTATGCAATTACTTATACTAACAGATCTATATTATGTTGTGATGGATGATGGGATGATATGATATGATGATTTATGATGTATGTAATAATCCATGTATGATGTGTGCTTTTGATGATGTGATATAATGATGTGAAATGATATGATGATTATGATATGCAAAATTATGTGTGATGTATGACCTTAGGATGTATATGTGATGGCATAATGGATTCTTTTTATAAAATGTTCTATATGATTATGCTTATGATGGTTTGTTAATAATGCTTACTTACATGTTATGCTTGTATGTTAATGGATGCTTATAATATATGTGTTCATATGGGATAATTTACAAAATGTTTATGTAAATGAATGCAATGTTATGATTTATGAGATGCTTAGAATAACCAATCTATATTATGCAATGATGAAATTAAATGCATGTGAGATGATCAATGTTTCCTATATGATATGATATGTAGTATGCTGATAGTTTTGTGGATGCAGGATGGATGCATTAGCCATGATTTATGATTAATTGTTATGGTACCATGTTAGCGTGAAAGAGGATAGAAGAAAGAAAGAGATTCCAACAAGACAAGACAAATGATGATGATAATGATACTGAGGAGTTGGGATAATGTTATCGGTGATGATGATGCATACCGAGGAGTTGGGATTTTCGAAGGGCCAATTACCTTATGTTTGATTACACACATAAGCATGATGCATCAAGGTATAAAGAACCAGGATGGCGCTACAGCTAGTGTGATGGACTTTGACTCGACAATCAGATAGGAGTATTCCTATTCACACCTAGCATACAAGACCTTATCCAAAATGCAGTTCAAATATCCCAAACATCTTGGACCAAAACATAGCAAGGCAAGCCTTCCTATGTGGTCAAAAAGATACTTAAAACATCCTCCCTACACCCAAACAAAGTATGTATGACTAAGTTATATTACAAGAAGATCCAACAAGCACAAAAAATAAAAAGATAATGATTGTTTCCCCATTCCTATCTCTCTAAATCCCTTTGTTTGGGACATCATCGAGAGGTCATCAAAATGAGTGCAAAAAGATAAGTTAAAAGATAAAGATAAAGTAAACAAACAAGTAAATGTTCTTCACTACCTCTAGCCAAGACTAATCTATTGTGATGCCTAATGTTGATGTCCATTGTAGGAAGGATGCATCCTAGGAAATGATGATATTAGATGATTTGATATGGGACTGATTGGATGATAGGCTATTGACACAAAGAGTTGACCAATTTGTTTACGTACTGACCTAGACTTGAGACTTTGACGTATCGAGTTTTCACTTTTTTTATCTGTTAGACTTGTTTCCGACTATTTTACCAAAGATAGAGGATGAAAATTGATTTATTATGAGAGGATGTTTATTACGGGTGAAAGCGGGATGAGGACATATGGATTTTTTCAAATATTTGGATTTTTTTGGAGTTTTGAAATGTTTTGAGGCTATTTTTAGTTTTTTCAAGATGTTTTACAAATGTTTTAATTTTTTATTTTCCAATGTTTTGGGGTTTTCTCAGCTTTTGACCAAGAGAGTAACCTAAAGACCTATCCTAGGGGCCTCAGGGGCTGATCAACTAGATTAGACTTGCCTACGTTATACACGCAGAGACCATGTAGTTCGACTGACACAGACTCAATTACCGATGAGATATGAACAAATGGACTACTAGTTTATTGTGACAAACTCCTAGAGGACTGACCTAAGTGTGTCGGGGGTTGATCAACCAGATCAACCTTGCCTACGTTCAAGGCTTAGAGACCCGTAGTTCGACAAGACAACTCTATATTTTACTTTTTGACTAAATTTTTGACCTGTTTTTGGATTTTTTGATTTTCTTAATGTTTTTGAATTTTCTAATTTTTTGAATATTTTTTCATTTTCTTATTTAGGGGCCTCAAGAACATACACGAATCTGATCTAATGAGAACATGCCCCCAACATGATGCAATAGACTACTCTGATAGAGACAAGACAAACTAACTTTGAGAATGGGTCGAGTAGTACTAGGAGGGATCATGAAACGAACACAAGACCAAGCTATGATGGATGGAAATATGGAATGTGATGGATGATGGAAGTGTAACATATGGATGATGAATCATGAAGATCCTAGTGGATGGAAAGTGATTATTTACACAAGGTGCCTGTTTTCCAGGTTTTCACCAAGGTACTCACCTAAAGTGCCACCGAAGTGGTTTTCACTAGAGGATGATTTTTCTCTTTACTGTTTTTAATCCTTTTTCTAATTTTTTTGAATTTTCTGATTTTTGATTTTTTTTTATTGTTACCAAGATGCCTATTTGCTAGGTTTTCACCAAGGTAACCACTTTTTCAAGACATTTTCTAGTTTTTTTTATTATATTTTCTAGTTGTATACCTCAAAAGATTTAGGTGTAAAATTTTTTAAGATGGGAGTTGTTGATGGGCTCCTGCAGAGGCTCACCCTCTGGTGTTGATAATTGATATGCCCCTGATTTGTAACTTGTTGTGATGAAAAATGGGCCCAATCAGTTGGGTTCAAATTTTCCTTTGCTAACTAGATTTCTGATGTTCTTCTGATTCTCCTTTACCACCAGTTCTCCAACTCGGAAGGTCTTACTCTTGATTTTCTTGTTATAACTTTGCTTAAGTCAGTTTTGATATACTTTAAGGTGGTTCAATGTCTCATTCTGTCGTTCATCTAGTAACTCTAGCTCATTCAGTCTTGATACTCGGTATTCTTCATTTGTGATGAGGTTTTGCAATGATATTCTCAGTGACAAGAGCTTGATCTCGATGGGTATTATGGCTTCTAATCTATAGACCAGGGAGAAGGGGGTGGCACCTATGGGTGTGTAGATGCTAGTTTGATAGGTCCAAAGGGTAGTATTTAGCTGCAAGCGCCAGTCACAACTTGTGTTATTGACTATTTTCTTGAGGATTTTTAGAATGATTTTATTGGTGTCTTCTGCTTGGCCATTTCCCTAGGGATAGTATTGTGTGGAAAAGCGATGTTGGATCTTAAATTTATCACATAGGTCATGGAAATCCTAACTCTTGAATGGTGTCCCATTGTCTAAGATAATGGATTGTGGAACAACATAGCGGCATATGAGGTAGTTCAAGATGAACTTTGACATTTTCTTTCTAGTTATGTAGATCATAGGTATGGCTTCCACCCACATTGTGAAATACTTAGTGGCGGTAATGATAAATTTGTGGCCACTAGATGAGGTTGGGGTGATTTTTTTGATGAGATCAAGCCCCCACTACAAAAAGGGCCATTGTGTGACAATGGGATTTAGCTCTTGAGTTGGAGCATGGATGAGATCTCGATGTTGTTGACACTATAAGAATTTCCTGACATAGTCATGTGCCTCTCTTTCCATGGTGGGCTGCTAGTACCCTATTCTTAGCAACTTCTTGGCCAAAGTTATACTACTTGAATGGGAACCAGAAATGTAGTTATGCACCTTAGTTAGAGTGGTCAAGGCTTCCTCATATTTTAAACACCTTAACAGGGTTCCTTATATACTCCTACGATATAGGGTATCTCCTAGGATCACAAAGCGGGATGTATTTTTGATAAAGGTTCTCTTTAGGCTCGAAGGTAGGTCAGTGGAGAGGACTCCTATTCATAAGTAGGTATAAATTTCATGGTACTAGGGATCACCAAGGCCAACAATTTCACACATGAATTCTGACTCTAGTACCTCGAATGTAGGTATGAGAAGTTGTTCTACCATGAATTCATGTATTGGGACATTGCGAGGGATATCTAATAGGGATCCAATCATTGCCTTGGCATCTACTGCTCTGTTATTTTCTCTAGGAATTTGTTCAAATGTGATATCGATAAATGATTCCTTGAGGTTGTCTACCAAATTTTTATATGAAGTCAACTTATCATCCTTTGTTTGGTACTTGTCATTTACTTGATTTATTATTAGCTAGGAGTCCACATATACCTTGAGGGCCATGATGTGCCACTATACCAATATCCTGAGACCTATGGTTAAAGCCTCATATTCTGCAATGTTAGTGCAGGGGAATGCCAACTTGTAGGATCTAGGTATGCAATCCCCTTGTGGGGTGATGAAAAAGACACTAGCTCCTAATCCATGTTGTGTGTAGGAACCATAAAAGTAGAGTTTCCAATGGTCGGTTATGCTAAGATTCAAGATGGATTCATTGGGAAACTCTTATATAAGTGGATTCTCTAAATACATGGGTGCTTCTGCAAGCTGATCTGTGATCACTTGGACTTTGATTTCTTTTCATTCCACGTACTTGATGTCATATTTAGATAGAATCATGACCCACTTGGTCAGCCTTCTTGTGAGCATTTACTTTGACAGTAGGTACTTGAGGGGGTTGTTCTTAGTGATGAGTTTGATTTTGTGTGCGATGTAGTGTCTAAATTTTTGTGAAGCAAACACTACTGCTAGACAAGCTTTTTTAATGAACGAGTAGTTTAAATCATTCCCAAACATTATGTGGCTTATGTAATAGATAGCCATATCTGTCCCATTTTCATCATTCTAAGCTAAAAGAGCACCGAGGGCTGTTGCTGCTACTGATACGTAGAGGATGAGAGGCTTTCTTGGGATTGGTGGCATGAGGACCAGAGGTGTGAGCATATATTCTTTTATTTTTTTGAAGACTTCATTACACTTGTCATCCCATTTGTACGCTACCCCCTTGTGGAGTAGGTGAGAATATGGGTTTTTCTTGTCTTCCAGTTGTGCTATGAATCTGTTGATGGATTGAAGCCTGCCTTGGAGGGCTCTCAAATGTTCCAATGTTGTGGGTACCTCCATCTCGAGGATTGCTTTTACCTTGAAGGGATGTATTTAAATACCCCTCATTTAAACTAAGTATCCCAACAACTTTCTTGATTGTATACCAAAGACACACTTCTTTGGATTTAAACAAACCTTGTATTCCCCCAGCCTATCAAAAATGGCACTTAAAGTTGCTATGTGATCTCTCCTCTTTCTATATTTTTCTATTATGTCATCAACATAATCTTGCATAGTTTTATGGATCATGTCAATAAATATTAACGTCATGGCCCTTTAGTAGGTGGCCCCAACATTCTTTAAACTGAATGGCATCATGTTCTAGAAATATGTCCCCCATGGAAAAGTGAAGGTTGTTTTATGTTGGTCTTCTTTGGAAATCATTATTTAGTTGTACTCAGAGAAACCATCCATTAGAGAAATCATTTCATGTCCTTTTATCATGTCTACAATCATGTCAATGTTAGGTAACAGGAAATCATCCTTTTGACATGCTTTGTTTAGGTCTCTGAAATATGTGTAGATTCAAATGCCCCCATCAAGTTTTGAAATAGGAACTAGATTTGATACCAATTCCGAGTAGTTGATTGGTCATATGAATCTTGCTTCAAGTAGCTTCTTTAATTCCATGTTGACTAGTAGGGTGATCTGAGGATGCATTTTTCTCAAATTTTGTCTCATGGGCTTTGCTTTAGGATAGACTGCAAGATGATGAACCGCAATCTCTGGATCAAGCCTGGGCATGTTTGCATAGATCCATGCAAAGTTAACCTATCTCTCTCTTAAGAAGGCTGCTATGAGCTCTTGTTCTTCTGATAGTAATAACTCAACATAGAATGTGATGTGTGGTGTCTCCTCTGTTCCCAAATTGACTGGGTTGCATTTTTTAGCTAGAACTGTTGATTTTTCTTGATGTGGAGCTCTAAGAGGAATATTGAATCCCCCATCCTCAGGCACCTCAGAGAGGTTTACACCATCAGATGTGTCCTTTATTTTTACTATTTTTGGGTTAGAGAGTGCCACAATGTGGTTTTCACTCAAGGACCTAGAGATTATTAGTTTTTTTTCTTTTGAGACTAAGGGATTCAATCATTTCTCCATAATATGCATGTGTGTCTAGCTCAATGATAAATCTTGCTTTATGATCCCCACATGGAATATCATCCTACAGTCCCATGAATTCTAAGAGTGCCTCATCATTTTTTAATGTGTCAAGAATTGGCGGTCCTCGTTGGTAATGATCAATGATTTGTGGGTAGACTAGGTGGATTTCATGGTTTTGGTTTTTAGACTCATAGGATAGGGTGCTGATCATAAAGAGGTTAGAGTCTTGAAATAATGAGGGTATACCTCTCTCGGGTTCATCATCCTCACTACTACACACATCTGTGATATCAAAGGTGAAGTTGTCTATGATTCGACCTATGGACACTGGCAATTGTTGGGCGGCGATTGATGGCCTAGGGGATAGTTCTGATATCTGAGGAGGTGACCTATTCCTTCTAACTAGGGTAGATTTTCCATGTATGGTGACCCTAGGAGGAGCACAACCAAGGTCAAGATTCTTTATCTGTTTCTCCACGATAATGAGTTCCAGGAGACCATCATCATTTTTCCCGATCTTGTTTCTATCATAGCCCATGGCGAGCATCATTTGTAGGCCCTTACTACTATCACCCATAGGTAGATTTTTTGTCAGCCTATTGTCTTAGTATAGGAGATGAGATGGATCCTCTTCTATTATCTCTCACCCTAGATTTCCCCAACTTCAGAAGCTAGAAGATCTTGTTGTGAAGGTTTGGGATGAGGAAGCGTCATTTGTTTGGGGTCATTCATGTGATCTAGGAGATTGTGGTAACTCTCCCACCACAAAGGAATTTTATGAAATTGAGTAGTCTTCACACCCATTTTCCTAGATAATGACTTTGATATCAGATATGGCTAGGAGGGTGGGTTTCTATGTCGCATAAGTGGAAGCGAGAGTAGTTGGATTAATGTATGGAGTTGAGGGACCTTCAACATTCTTGGGAATTTCTGGGACTTTGTAATATTTTTCTTCTAGGTTTTTGCAATAGTAAAAAGGTTGAGAATCTCCATGGAGAGTAACCTCTTGGCCTTGGTAAGAAAACTTCATGCACTAGTGGAAGGTGGAAGCTACAACTTGCATTCCATGAATCTAGGGACATCCCAAGAGGATGTTATAAGGCAATTTGAGGTTGAGAACTTGGAAGGTTGTTTCCATGATAGTTGGCCTTACTTGAATAGGGAGTTGAATTGTGCCCTGAGACACTCTTTCTTGTTCATTGTAAGCTCTGATGGTAATCCATCTAATGGTAATTCCCTCCTTTGAGCACCAAATGTGGAACCCCAATCCTAGCACCTACAAAACACAATGAACAAACACATTGTTAGGTACAATATAAGTCAGAAAAAGGATTCCCCATGAAATCCGTTAGCAAAGCTCAAAACAGGAAATAAACTTGAAGAAAACAATAATAAAACAATGAAATCCTAATTAAGCAAGCAAACTCTTGCTCTCATGGGGAAGTTGGTGCCAATTTGATGTGGAAATTGACCCTTTCCCAACTCCTATGATGCAATTTTGATGAGTGATGAAGAGTGATCCACTTTGTTGAAGATTCAAATGTGCTCCATGATAAAAACTTGCATAACCTAGCTAAGACTTTGATAGAATTGATGAAAAATGGATATGAAATTGAGTAGAGTAATTTTACTCAACTTGTGGATGATCAAATGAGGAGAGAAACCTCTTATTTATAGAAAGACAAGATGGAGAAATGCCCAAAATGAAGCAATCTGAGACCAACTTTCAACCAATGGCCAAGTGCCACTTGTCAAGATGAGAATGGATGAAGGATGTGCACATTTTGATGAATGTGCCCATAAATTCAATTAGGTGGATTTTGAAAATATTGAAATGACATGTAAGAGGGAAAAAACAATGTCTTAAATGCCACTTGACTCAATGCACAAGGACATGTAAGATGAAATGAATGTCTTGTTGGAAGGACAAATCCACTAGGATGGATTTTAATTTTGGAGGAATATTCCTCTATTATGCCATGTTGAGAGGAAATAGGGATTTAATAAATGAATTAAATCTATGTTCATGTGCAAGTGGCAAAATCTAGAGGATGGGACATGGATTAAGATTAAATCAATCAAGGGTTAATTAATTTAATGAGGGATTAGATGATGTGACCCATTTGATTTAGATTTATGGATTAAAATAAATCAAAAGGAGAAGGAAATGATTTAGACTTAGTTAAATAAATATTTTGATTTATTTAACCAAAGGGAGGTGGTGTTAGATTAAATTAGATAAATGTTTAATTTATTTAATTTAAAAGGTAGATTTTAGAGATTAATTAAATAAAATTGATTTATTTAATTAAATAGAGAAATAGAGTTAATTGAATTAGATTGATTAATTTAATTAACAAGAGAGAATGACTTAATCAGATAAATGATTATTTATTTAATTGAGGGATGAAGAGTGATGACAAGCTGAGAAGGTGATTTAGGATGAAACGGTGTTAGTTAATCAAGATCAAGTATATTTGCATATTTTCCATGTCTACACCTTCCATTTGGAAGAAGCCTTTAGCAACTAATGTAGCCTTAAATTTTCTAACGTCATTATGTTCATTAAAATTAGTTTTATACAACCATTTACATGAAACAAGATTTTTGCTTTGAGGAAAATTAACTAAAACCCAGGTTTAATTTGGAATTAATGTGTTATATTCTTATTGCATAGTCAATTTCGAATGAAATTGAATTTTAGTTTGTTCACAATTTTTAGGATCATGTGTATCCATAAATTTAGACATTAAAGCACAATTGCAAATTTTTTCTTTCCTACCCTTAGATTGATTCATTCTATTTAAAATATCCTCACTTTCTTGTATACTTTTTTTAAACCATTTAGACTTTCTTTTAGATGTAGGAGTATCATAACTTGAAGAAAAATCAACATGATAAGGATCAACATAGTCATATTCACAATCACTTTGACTAAGAGATGCATTAGAATAGTTTAGAGAAGGAGGATTATCCTCAATAACAACTTTATTTTGACAAGATTCATTGTTATGCACTTTAGAACAATCATGAAATCCATTTTTAGAAATACATACATCTCTAGCAACTTTAACTTTAATAGTAATGGGATTATAAACTCTATAAGCTTTAGAATGTTCATTATACTCAACAAAAAATGTTAAGATTTAGAATTTATTTTTTCCATGTTTTTTAGGTTTATGAACATAAGAAATTGAGCCAAAGATTCTTAAATGCTTAAGATTAGGATTTTTACTAGACCAAACCTCTTTAGGAATTATATCTTCTAAAGCTTTGGTAAGAGTCCTATTAATGAGATAAGTAGCAAAAAACATTGCTTCAGCCCAAAATTTGTGACATATTTTTTTGTATGTAATATACATCTAGCCATTTCAACAATAGTTCTATGTTTCGGGTATTTGCAGGATCATCAAGGAAAAAACAGGCCCTTAAGTGGCAAAAAAATTAGAAAAATTAGAGTTATGCAACTTGACGTAAAAATTTGAATAAGTTATCTTTATTATTTCAAAAATATGTAAGAATAGAATTTGTAGCAAATTGAATGTAGTTTCTAAACTACTAGGTTTATTTTTAAAAAAATATATCTATTTGGTGAAAATTTGAAATTTCAATGCAGTAGTACTTAAATTTCAGGGAAAAATAAGAAGTAGGTATCTGTCTAACCACCCTAACCACAATAAAATGATAATTTTTTTTTATAAAATTTTAGATATAAGTATAGGACTCATGTCTTGATGTGATGCAAACTTTTTTATAATTTTTTTCCAAGTAAATAATTAATTATGAATTTTTATTACAACTTTTAAAAATATTAAAACTCATATGTCCACCACCTTAACTTGGTCAAAACTTCATGAAATTCAATTTTTCTTTTTAATCCTATATTATGCAAAACATAGAATGTGACACATATTTTGGATTCAAAAATGTGATACCATTTGAAAGGTATATAGATGTTTTTCAATCACTATCAATCAGGACTTTAGTCATAATTTGAATAGAAAATGAATAATAATTACTTATTAAATTCAAAGTAAAGCATAATTTATATTGGTGGAAAGCTGAGAATCTCCTTTAGAAACCCTTTTCATTTCATCAATTTTGGGTAAAAAAAATTCATCAGCCACATACCCATCAAATTGCCACTTTTTGGCCCATCATGATCCTGCACATACCCTTTCCTTTTCACTACACCATTTTATTGAGATGTATAGGTAATTGTTAGATCATGTTTAATATGAAAATAATATAAATAACCATTAAAATTATTATTCACATATTCTTTATCATTACCAATTCGAAGAATTTTGATTTTAAAACCAAATTACCTTTCAAAAAAATTATGAAATTCAAAAAAGATATCAAGAACTTGATCCTTAATTTGAATAAAATAGATCCAAATTCTTCTAGAATAATCATCAAGAAAATTAAGTGCATACCTTGGTACTTGGATGGAGTTATTTGCCATGGGTCCTAAAAGGTCAGTATGGAATAGGTGCAACTTATGATGTGCCCTCCATATTTAAGCTTGTGGAAAGAGATCTTATGAATCTTGCCACTCTTGCATCTTTTGCATACAATTTTAGATGGAATAATGATAGAAAATATTTATACCATATTATGTTTTTACATTAAAGAAATATTATTAGCATGGATATGACCAAGTCTTTCATGCCAAATATTGAAATCAATGGTATAGAGTATAGAATATTTAGAATGAGAAAACTCATAAAATTTGAACTAATTATCATTGTCTAATTTAGCATGAGAAATGAATATACAAATTTTTTTGGATAAATCAAATAATACAAATCTTTATAAAAATTTATTTTGTAATCATGGCAAAGCTTAGTTACTAAAATAAAACTAGTCTTTAATTCAAGAACATATAAAAAATCATGTAATTTTCCATTAGGTACATTCACATCTTAAATTGTTTATTTTGAATCCACAAGATAACTGAGAAGGGGTGTCAATCAATTGTAAATTAAAACATAAAAACCCTCATTAACATTCAAATACTTATTAGTTTGTAATCTGTTAAACTGATTTAGCATGAAAGTGAATAACAAAAAAGAAACACATCAACACTATACATAATAGAACACCAAATTTACATGCATAACCCAAGAAGGAAAACCATGGTGAGAATTAGTTCACAATATGAAGTAATTGCAACACTGAATGCAATAGACTCACTATGAGAGGGCTCACTTCCCCAGAAAAATAAGAGCTCACTACAAGATTAGAAAGAAAAAGATGGAATATTTTTACAATGAGAAATCCATCTCAAAGCAAGAGAAAAGATCCACCACTACATCACTAGATCATTCACAACCTCACTGAAGAATGTAGACACCTTCTGCTCACTGCTTCCAATAGTCTTAGGCTTCAAAGATCACAAAAAAATTTACACTTTCACACTTTACATCACATTTTGCATAACCCACACTACATAACCTAATCCTCCATCAACTCAACACACACATATACCATCCACAACCTTGAGAAAAATTTCCAAGGTTAGCTATGTACCTCAAATATGCAAATTCAAAATAGGTTAGTGCTGGATGAAAACATTCCCATAGTGGAAAGGAATGATGGTGAACCACATCAAACCTTAACTTAGAACCAAATCTACATAAACATGCCACACCATGCTTCCACAAACACTAAAGTAGATCCACAGTTAGTGTAAACACCCAAGGTCAACCGAACCCATGTTAACACCATTAAACATCTAATTACATGCTTCCTTTGATCTAATGATGACTCACGGACCACACACACCACTTAAATTTTTTTTGGAATATTCCATCAACAACTTGAAATACAAAAAATCCTTTGCAACAACATTCACCTAAAGAATGTAATCATTATGTACAACCAATTAACCTTCCACATACTATAACTTATGAACCCAACCTTGCAAAGCATCAAAACTCAAACAAATATGAAGGAAGATAGATATAAGAAATAAAAGCACACTTCTAGATCTACAAGATGAGAAACCACAATGTGAGGAAATGTGGATCAAAACTATTGCCCTCAAACAACACTACTTCACAATTCACACAATAGTGAAAACAACTTCTTCTTTCAAACAATCTATAACATGAAACTCTAGATATAACACCTTTGAACACCTCTAATCAACATATCCAAACCACTCAAGAATAGCTTGAATATAGAAGAAATGTAGAGCACTACTTTGCAACACAGAACACCTCTCTGACACACTATTTCCTCTTTTATTCAAATTTTCTTGAAAGCACTTAGAAACCAACCAACATAAACACCATCTCAACATATGCAACATGTTCTTAGTATCCCAAAAACATAGGAGGTTGAACAAGAACAAACACATGCTAATCAAAGAAACTTTAGAGGTTGATATTAGTGAGACTACTAATTTGACAACATAATGCAACCAATAAAAGCAACTCCATAGGTCAAAATCAATGCAATGAAACTCTATTGACATCAACGACAACACAAACCTCCAAAAATATCCCCCTTTTTCATTGATGGAAACACGTGATATGAAAAAATTTCAACAACTTTGATCACCAACACATATTGCACATTAGTTCACACTACTCCCCCTTACACAAGAATCTATTATTTTACCAATAATTTCTCTTTCACCCAATAAACATATACGATTTGCACCAATAACCAACTCTGTCTTTATGATATCTCACTGGAATTCTCTTCTCATTTCTCCATATGGTTTTTCAGTTAAATATCCCCCCCTATGACATCAATGGCAAAGGGAAACACATATTTTCTTTTATTTTCATCTCCCTTTGACATTAATCAAAAGTAATGTATTTCCTTTCATCATCTCCCCATTTTAAAATAAAGGGCAACATATGCAACCAACAGACAAACTCTCACTCTTCCTCAAAAGGAAATTCCTTTGATAAACAACCTCTGCAACCAACTCTTCTCCTTTTTTTGTGTATATCCTTTGACACAAATGACAAAGGACAACCACTACATTCTTCACTCTTACTCTCTTCCTACACAATGACAACACTTTCTCCCCCTGAATCTAGAAACCAACAATACCACTACCTACTCCCCCTGAGAGGTAGCCACCAACATTAGTCTAGAACATGGAATGAGTCTTGAAATCCATTAGACTGATGCATATCCTTATGCATCTAATTGAAAGAAGGAGGAACAATAACCCCTAACTTCTCTTGGAGATACTCAAATGTATCCTTAGGAAGAGCCTTCATGGAAATATAATTTGTAACTTGATCCTTTGTAGGCATACACTTTAGGTTCACTTAATTCTATGCAACCTTCTCTCTTAAGAAGTGATACTAGATTAAAATATGTTTTGTCCTTGAATTCTTTACCAGTTTTTTTGAAATATTGATAGCACTTGTATTGTCACATAAGATAGAAATTGGTTCATCATATGAAACTTTGATATCCTTCATTTTTTTCTTCATCCATAATACTTATGTGTAGCAAGATGCTACTACAATGTTTTCTTCTTTTGTAGTAGATAATGACATTCAATATTTCTTTTTTCTTGGCCAAGACACCAACCTACTTCAAGAAAAGAATGCACCACCACTTGTACTTATTTTTTCATCAAAACAACCTTCCCAATCTGCATCTATATAATCACTCAAAGATAAATTAGTATATGTGGGATACCACAAACCATCTTCAAGAGTTCCCTTCAATTATTTGAATATCCTCTTCACTGCTGCCACATGTGACTCTATGAGATCTTCTTGAAATATAGCCATAAGAAAAATTGCATGCATGATATCTAGTCTAGTAGAAGATAAGTATAGAATTCCACCAATCATTGATCTATACTTGCTCTTATCAGCCTTAGGAGATTCATCATTCTTCCTTAACTTGCAACCAATAACCATGGGAGTGCATAGCAATTATTATCTTCCATTCCAAACTTCTTCAGAATTTCCTTGGCATATATCTATTCGAAATGAAAATACCTTTTTTCTTTTGATTGATTTGTGTCATAACCTAATTTTTATTGCATTTAAATTATAATATGATGAATTGAATTATTAAGGAAATTCAATATGTTGAATGAAAAATTTGATATTTTTGAAATGTTTGAAAGAAGTTGACAATCTTTTGACTATGTGATCTTTTGAACTATCGTATACTTTATCATGATTGAACATTACTGGTGAACTGTATAAGTGCAAGTGTTTCCAAATGTAGTAAAACATGTTGAGGGACGAACACAATTGACGTAGGATCATTTAGCGAGTTTGAATGATAAGCTTGATGGAATCTGGGTGCACACACCACAAACTGGCATGATCTCTCCATTTGAAATCTCATATAGGAGATTATATTGATTTGATTCAAAATGATTCAATGATTGAAAAAAATAGGCTTGTGGAATGATATACATGTGATTTCTTATTTACTTGTCTATTTTGATCTCGTGTATTCAAAAAACTTAAAAGAAAATGATAGCATGGTTAAACACATATGTATGTATTTAAAATGGCATGCTTGACGGATAAGAAAACCACTTCATTTAAAAAATATTATTCGAATAAAATAAAATTTTATTCTTTGCTTAAAAGTGATTGAATACTATATTGTTATAAAAGAAAAGAAAAATAAATATATATATATATATATATACATATTCCTTATAAAAATTGAATATGGGATCAAAATTATCAAAACCATAATGTTGACTTCAAATAATAACTAAATTAAGACATAATGAAATAGTGGCCTTCATTCGAATTTCAGGCCAAGATATTCAAATTCTAGTAGTGGGGTAGCTAAATTAATGACAATTATGAAATGAAATAGCTCCCATAATGCAACGAACATGGTTTCCATTTTGGAGTATGAATTACTAGAAGGAAATCGAGTAGTGGTGATGAGGATTTAGGCAAAAAAAATGAAAGTGAATCAATTGAGCTGGGGAAAGAAGGAAAAAGTTGAGGAAAAGCCATGAAACAAAGGTAAATCAGTTTTTGTTGGAATGCATGCTTGATTTTTTAGTAAAATCTATTCGGAAACTTGCCATTTACCCTTCAATATGTCAATTTCTTTTGAATCAATGGTAAATCATATGATGTCCCAAATAATGCATGTGTATTTTACTTAGAGTCAGTTCATATTTGTATGAAATCGATCATTTTCTCTATTTAATGATGAAAAGGCCTTATTGGCCATCCTTTGCATGCACTAAACATGTTCATATTCATCCTATCGACATAATAGCCAAACATGGTTTTGCTCTGTTTGATGTATCATTGTCACCTGTATTTGTTATTTCTTGCATGTAAGTCTAATTAGCCATTCTCATGGCTATTTGTATGAAATACAAATAACAAAAGTATTGTTCTATTCTAAACAATTATAATGTTGTAAATCGTTTCCCTCAAAGGGAAATGATTATTGTTGGCATATAGTTGTCATTAATGTCAAAAGTGCACTTCATGCAAAGGAGATTGTTGGAATGATGAAAAAGGATGAATGTGAGAGTAGTGGATCTGATGGAAAATTAGGCTATAGATTCGATATGGGTTTTACGGGAGCATTCCAGTTATGTGCTCTGTAGGTCCAGAAAGTGAAGGATACACCCAAAAATGAATTATATTTTCCTTAAGGTGTTTTAGGGTTTATCAATTAAACCCTAGGTTGTTTACAGTCATGGCATCCTTAATATGTTCTATTTTAGTGTTTACTGTCAATTGTAGGTAATCAGTTGCATTAGTTGAACCTTAGGTCATTGAAGTTGTGAGGGTGATCAACCCCTCTACCTAGCACTTTAAGGGTATACATTCCCATCAGTTCAATGAAAGTGAATGATGTCATGGGGTTCAAAGTTTTCCTAACCTATGTCACGAGGTTCTCAAGTTTTGAAACCTTTTTACTTAGTGATCTCTTTATTGTTGGAAAGAGTGAATGGAGTTGCGGAGTTCCAAGTTTTCCTAACCTATGTGTCGAGGTTCTCAAGTTTCCCTTCTGATGTAGTGATCTCTATATTGTCAGGGGGTTGTGGGTTTTTAAAACTTCACAACCTATGGCAAAGAGGTTATGAAGTTTAGGTTTGTAGTGACATTATGATCTTGCTTGATGAACAATGAAGACTGATTATTGGAGATTGAGCAGTGCTCACAACATGCATGGTGGGACCTACAGAGGCAACATTAATACTTCCTAAGTTTCACACAAATTTTAAGAATGTTAATCTGACAGCGGTGATTTAAATGTGCTAACAAGATCAATGGATAACTCACCTCCTTCTTGTGAGGTGTGTGGAAATTGGTAGACCTCGCTTATGACAAGCAACCAGTAGATCAATGCCAACATAAAAGTTAGTGGAAGGTGATGTCAGGTGTGTACACACAGCAATAGCCAACTCATCCCATTGAAATGTGAGTGGGGCCTGATAAAGACCCATGAGATATGTATGTAATGGTGAGGATTGATTGGTTATGATCAAATGGTGTTTGGTGCAGAATCCGGTGGGACTCGATAGGATGGTATCAATAGTGGATTTTGACGTAGGCCGATAGGTGGTGAAGAGTGATTGCTCAACAGATCAACTCACATCATTGTTGTGAGTTGCATGGTGATGACATGGATGACAAAAGACAACCACCTGCTAACCCTGCTAGGTTTTTGTTGGCCCATTGTTTGAGCTCGTGAGGTCAGTGGAATTTGGACTCATGTCTTGGTCGACCCCGCATATGAAAAGCAGTGTATGAAGGATAATATCAAAGGAGAATATTTAAATGACTGATTATCGAAAGGTCATGATTTAAAGTTGCAACAGTGAATCGAAAGAGTAGTATTAGGGTGTGAAAGAAAAAGATCGATGGCTAGAATACAAAGATAGAAATCTAAAATGGATATGACAGTGTGAATAAGGATTTTAACTCGTAACTGACATGGCAATGAGATTTAAATACTCTTTCTATTTCAACAAAAATTATAATGTGATTTGATGTATAGGGAAATGGTTTAGATGATTGTAGAGACAAGAATCAAGATTAGATCAAATGTACAAAAGGATGCATTGAATGCATACTCAATTTTTTGGGTTTGACAGAGAAAATGAGGAAAATTCTCTATAACTAAATTAAAGGTCGGGTGACTCAATTTAGAGTTTTGGTGATAAGCATGAAAGATGTGTGTGTTGCTTAAGAAAAAGGAAGATTTCTAGAGAAGTTAACGACTAAGGGAAACCCTAATAGCATGTGACGGTTGAGTGGATGATATTGTATATCCTAAGGTAATAACTGTAGGTTGGAAAAGAAGAAAAACAATTAGATATTGTCTAAGTGTTTATGTCAACAAGTGATTAGTAGTGTGAGAGAGAGAAGTATGCAGTGTATAGAGTGATAAACAAAGAGATACACAACATTACATAGCAGAAGAAAGTGTATAAATAAGATAGAGTGCAGAGAGTGCAACTTCAGTAGCAGTAGTGTAAGTTATAGAGTGTGCAACAATTCATTGAATGTAATGGTGCATTTTTAGTTTGAGTAGAATTTAATTGTATGAACATATGAATTTGTAATTGTGTTGAGGTTGTAGCCTCATTGAACTGAGTTGTAGCTTAGACTAGGTGATTGTAGTCTCCTTGGAGTTGTAGCTCCTAAAATAGGGTGTTGTAGCATCCTTGAAGTTGTAGCTTCTAAATTAGGGAGTTGAAGCTTCCTTGGTTTGTATCCCTAAACATTGTAAAATAGATTTCATTTGTGACATTGTATTTGAGTAGTAGCCTCAAGCTACTTTTTATCACTATGGCTTTTCCCATCTTGGGTTTTCCATGTATATATGGTGTTATGAGTTGTTGCCTTATGTGCATGTGATTTTTATACTAGTTTATATTTTAATATGCATATCTAGATTATAATATTGAATCTAAAAATAATTTTTCAAGTCTAAAAGTTTTTATATCTACTGATTCACCCCCCTCTCAGTAGATCATTGTGTTCTAACAATTGGTATCATAGCCCTAGGTTCCCTAGGAGAAGTTTAATCAACTCGAGAAAATCTTGGATATGTGAACAAAATGGCAAGTTAGGAAGGTTCAAACAAGCCACCTAGATTTTATGGAAAAAATTATACCTAGTGGAGCTCATTAATGGAAGGATAGTTAGTTTCTCTTGGAACTGAAGTTTGGATGTCTGTCGAGACCAAGTAAACTATTCCTGCTACTATTCCTATTGATCCTACCAGAAAGAAGGATTATGAGAGCAGTAAGACAGATTGGTTTATCATTATGAACAATTTGTCTAATTTTTTGCATAGAAAAGTTATGCATTGTAAAACTTCTTATAATCTCTAGGAAAAATTAAAGAAGATCTATGAAGGCGACACCAAAGTGAAGCTGAAAAAGCTACAAGTGTTGAGAGAAAAGTTTGAAGGCTTGAAGATGTCTGAAGAAGAGAAGATCATAGACTATCTTCAAAGAGTTGATGATGTGGTAAATTCCATTAAAGGATATGGTGTCTGAAAGAAGAAGATGTTGTGTTGAAAGTTTTCAGGTCTATGACACCTAAATATGACTCCAAGATTTTTTCTATCAAAGAAGGAAGAGAAATTGAAAAACTCACTCTTGATGAGGTGTATGGAATAATTACTACATATGAGATGAGAAGTCTAGATGTTGGGTCATCTAGGAGAAAAGTTGCATTTAAGGTTGTCAAGAAAGGAAAAGATGAAGCTGAAAAGAAAGACAAAGCTATTGTCATTGCATCTGATTTTGAAGAAATTGATGAGCAAGAAGAAAACTTCATAAGAAGACTAAGGAGAGGATCCAAAAAGTACTAAGTTAAGCTCTCTTTTATTTTTTTTAATTGTGGAAGAATAGATCATTTTGCTTCAAAGTGTCCTTATGGAAAGGAGGATACCTCCAAGCAAGAAGAAGATAGTAAAAAGAAGAAAATGGTTTATCCAAAAAGAAAGAATTTTGGAAAGAAGAAGAAGAGCCTATACATCAATGAAGAAAGTGAAGTATTTGATGCTAGTGATAGTTTAGAAGAGGATGATAAAGACTGTGCCCTTATAATGAGAGAAAATAGAAGAGAATTGCTTTTTATGGCTAAAGAAACAAAGGATCAAAAAGATGCATAGTTTGAGGACTTACATATAGAAGAAGAGGAAGAATTTGTTGATCTTGAGGGAGAGTTAATTAGTGCTCTTGAAGAACTTGATGAGTTAAGAGATAAATACGATGATCTTAAGAAGGAAAACAAGAAACTGAAAAACAATTCTCAAAAGGAGACTGATATAGTAACTCAAGAACTTGAGAAATCTAATAAGGTGATAGTTAGTTTAAAAGTTCATATAGAAGAACTCAAAAGAGTTGAAGATGTTGAGAAATCTAAATTGCAATCAGAGATGGATACATGCTCAAAACTTGAGGCATAAATAGTTTCCTTAAGAAAAGAATTGGAGAAAGCTAATGAGAAGATCAATAAAGGTTTGAAGTTAAAAGGTGGTAATAATATTCTAGATGAATTACTAGGTACACAAAAGCTAGCTAATAAAGAAAAATCAGGCTTGGGACTTGAAAAGGGAAAAATTGTATTTGTTGATGCTTCTACAAAGCTCTATGAAAGATTTAGAGCAGAAGAAAAATCAGTCCCCAATGGTGAAAATTTTGGCAAAAGAGAAGCCTCTGAAGATAAAAATAATTCAACTGTTGGTAAGAAATCTAATAAAGAGAAGAATTTGGTTGTACTCAAGGAGGACAACCAGATAGTTCCTGATCAAAAAAGAGGATGCAAAACATAAAAGAGAAGATAATGATGGATTCACAAGAGTATGTCGTCCAAGGAGGGCTAGACAAAGAAGATATCCTCTTTCAGCTAAAGGAAACTGCATGACCATGTGCTCATCATATTCAATGGGTATTGTTATACTTGTAACAATTTTGGTCATAGGGCTAGAGAATGTAGAATCATTCCAAGGAAGAATAAAAATTTTGTAAGCAAGAATCCATTTGCTCCCTTGGTTGATATGAATATAATTTGTTATAATTGTAACAACTTTGGTCATATAGCTAGAAACTTTAGAGAAATATTTATAGTACCAAATGTAAAATTTGAGAAGAAATCCTCACCTGCTAAAGAAGAAAAAGGAAATAAGACTCTTGAGATAGAAGAAAAGGAAATTGAGAAGAAGCCTAAGAAGGTATGGAAGGAGAAAGAGTTGGATTATTGTACCACTTAGTCTATGATTTCCCAAATGGCGTTACATGCAAAGGAACAAGATTTGTGGGTCATTAGTAGTGGTTGTTCCAAGCACATGACTAGAGATAAAAGGAAATTCATTAAGCTTGAAATGAGAAAAGGAGGTTCAATAAGCCTAGATGATAATATTGTTGTTAAGATTCGTGGTAAAGGAATCATTAGCATAGATGGGAAGAACAAAACTAAAGATGTGCTATATGTAGGTCTAAAACATAATCCTCTTAGTGTCAACTACATGTGTGATAATGGATATAAAGTTGTATTTGATTCTGAAGGCTACAAGATTAGAATGAATGGTAAAACAAATTCTCAAGGGATAAGGACTGATAGTAATCTCTATAATCTATGTGAAGTGGAAGGCCAAACATGTCTAATTAGCCAAGCAGATGAGAGTTGGTTGTAGCATAAAAGAATGGGACATGTAAACTTTGACAATTTGGTAGAGATAAGTTCAAAAGGATTAGTAAGAGATATACCTAAGATTGTAAAGATTGAAAATAAAATATGCCAAGGATGCCAAAAAGGAAAGAAAACAAAGTTTAAGTTTCCTACAAAGGATTATTCAACTTTGAAACCCTTGGAGATAATTCATACTAATCTATGTGGTCCAATGAGGACAAGGGTTTTTCAAGGAGAAAGATATTTCATGCTGCTAATTGATGATTATACCATAATGACATGTCACATTTTTGAGGGAGAAGGTTGAGGCTTTTGAAGCATTTAAAGGTTATAGGAAGCTGGTAGAAACTAAGATTGGGAGAACAATCAAGTGTCTTAGGTCAAATGGAGGTGGAGAATTTATGTCAAGTGAATTCATGAAATATTGTGAAGATCATGGAATCAAATACTAGTATTCAGCTCCAAGAACACCACAACAAAATGGTGTGGTAGAGAGAAGAAACATGATTGTGAAGGAGATGGCTAGAGCCATGTTGAACGAGGAAAACTTGACGCATACATTTTGGAAAGAAGCAGTACAAACTATTGTATACATTAAAAACAAAGCTCTTATTAGATTTAACAGTGGTAGAACACCATATGAATTATGGTCCGGTAGGCCTGCATCAGTCAAATATTTCAAAATATTTGGCAGTAAATGCTATATCAAAAGAGAAGTTGAAGACTTGGGAAGTTTTGATTCAAGATGTGATGAAGGGATATTTTTAGTGTATTCTAGCCAAAGCAAAGCTTATAAGTGTTATAATAAGAGATTGCATAGAATTGTAGAGAGTGTACATGCTAGGGTTGATGAAAGTACAATTCAAGGTAATCCTAGTAGAAAAAACCTTGAAATTGAGTCAGAAGAGGATGGCATAGGTGCATGGGTTGAAGAAGAAGAACAAGAAGAAGAGAATGAAGAAGTTGTTGAATGTGCTCCTACAAAATATGCACAAAAAGATCATCCTATAGATCAAATAATTTTGATAATAATGAAGGTGTGCAAACTAGAAGAAGGCTTGCAAATAACAAGGAGCAAGTGAAAATTTTCCTCTTATCACAAATTGAACCAAAAATATTTGATGAAGGGAGTAAAGATGAAAGCTAGTTAAAAGCAATGGAAGAGGAACTCAATTAGATTGAAAAGAACAAGACATGGGAATCGGTTCCTAGAACATCAAGAAAGAATGTAATAGGCACCAAATGGGTATTCAAAAATAAGTTGAGTGAAGATAGAGCAGTGTTTAGAAACAAAGCAAGGTTAGTATGCAAATGATATGCTCAAGTAGAAGGTATTGATTTTGAAGAAACATTTTCTCCAATTTCAAGATTAGAAGCTATTAGGATGTTTCTTTCATTTTCTATGTACAAAGGATTTAAATTATATTAAATGGATCTCAAATTTTCATTTCTAAATGGCAACCTTGAAGAGGAAGTATATATTGAGCAGCCAGAGGGTTTTTAGTTGTCAAAGGATGATGATTATGTCGGCAGATTTAGAAAAGCATTGTATAGTTTGAAGCAAGCCCCAAGAGCTTGGTATTCAAGGTGTGATCATTATCTACAACAATAAGTATTCAAGAAGGGTTGTGTTGATAGCAATTTGTATCTCAAATATGAAGGTGTGCATATGATCATTGTTGTAGTGTATGTAGATGATATTATATTTGGTGGTAGTAGTGAGGTAATGTGCAAAGCATTTGCTACAAACATGCAAGATGAGTTTGAAATGTCCATGCTAGGAGAACTCATATTTTTTCTTGGTTTGAAAATTACTCAAATTGATAAAGGTATATTTATACCACAAACCAAGTATGCAAAGGAAATGCTTAAAAAATTTGTCATGGAGGATTATAAACCAGTCAGTACTCCCATGTTTACTAGCTGCAATTTGAGAAAATATAGTGAGTCACCTAATGCAAATCAGACTACATATAGATCTATGATTGGACATCTACTATATTTAACTACATCTATACCTAATATAATGCAAGTGGTTTTTATGGTAGCTAGGTTTTAGGCAGAACCTAAAAAATCACATGTCAATAAATTCAAGAGAATCTTTAGATACATCAAAAGTATTGTTGACTATGGTTTATGTATCCCAAATGCAAATATTTCACTTTAATAGCTTACACAAATGTAGATTGGGAAGGAAGTGTGGATGATAGAAAGAGTAGTAGTGGAGGATCCTTGTTTTTTGGAAAACAAACTAGTTTCTTGGATGAGTAAAAAGAAAGAGTCTACCACCCTTTCTACTGTAGAAGAAAAATATGTTGCAATAGATGCATGTTGCACTCAAGTCCTATGGATGAAGTAGACATTAAAGGACATCAAGGTAGAATACAATGAGCCTATTTTGATTCTTTGTGAAAATTCAAGTGCCATTAACATCTCAAAGAATCTAGTGATGTACTCCAAAACCAAGCATATATCAATCAAGTATAACTTCATTAGAGAAAAGTTTGCATATAAGGAAGTCAATATGGAGTATGTTCCTACCAAGGGACAAGTGATTGATATATTTATAAAGCCTCTTCCTACAACATAGTTTGAATATTTGAGGTAGAAGATGGGAGTATTTTCTCCCATCACATATCACTAACCATTAATGATAGGGTATCTATTCAAGGCGAGTTTCATTGATCACTTCTTTAACCCTAGTTAAGAATAATGTGATCAAATCATGTAAAATCTTGTTTTACAATTTCGAACGATTTGATGGTTGAAGAGTTTGTCAAAAATGGAGCATTTCCTTAGGGTGAGTGTACCCTTTTCCATTGATTTCAAAGGGGGAGAAAGTGATGCAAAATAGAAGCTTGATGAAAAGAGAAGGGGTATGTGTAGGATCATGATGGGCCAAAAAGTGGTGATATGTAAGTGATATGATGGTCCATGTGGCTTATGACTTTTTTCTTACCCAAAATTGATGAAATGAAAAGGGTTTTTAAAGGAGATTCTCAAATTTCCACCAATATAAATTAAGCTTTACTTTGAATTTAATAAATAATTATTATTTATTTTCTATTTGAATTACGACTAAAGTCCTGATTGATAGGCTAATTGAAAAAAATCTATAGCTTTTAAACAGTATCATATTTTTTGAATCCAAAACATGTGTCACATTCTATGCTTCACATACTATAGGATTAAAAAATTAAAAAAATGAATTTCATGAATTTTTAACCAAGTTAAGGTGGTTAGACATACGAGTTTATATATTTTTTAAAAGTTGTAATAAAAAAATCATAATTAATTATTTACTTGGAAAAAAATTACAAAAAAATATGCATCACATTGATACATGAGTCCTCTACTTATATCTACAATCTTATAAAAAAATATTATCATTTTATTGTGGTTAGGGTGGTAAGACAAACACCTTATTTTTTCCCTGAAATTTAAGTACTACTGCATTGAAATTTCAAATCTTCACCAAATAGATTTTTTTTTTGTTTTTAAATAAACCTAGTAGTTTAGACACTACATTAAATTTTCTATATATTATATTCTTACATATTTTTGAAATAATATAGATAATTTATTCAAATTTTTATGTTAAGTTTCCTAACTCTAATTTTTTCTAAATTTTTTGCCACTTAAGGGTCTGTTTTTTCCATGATGATCCTACACATACCTGAAGAGATGTATGTAATAGGGGGAGTTGTTGTGTTATAGTGTGAATAATCAATGGTGTAGAGCTTCAGTGGTACCTGGATGAGCAATTAGATTTTTTCCATCAATGCCGAAGGGGGAGATTGTTGGCATGTAGTTGTCATTGATGTCAAAAGTGCACTTCATGCAAACGAGATTGTTCACATGATGAAAAAGGATGAATGTGAGAGTAGTGGATCTGATGGAAGATTAGGCTATAGATTTGATATGGGATTTTCGAGAGCATTCCAGTGATGTGTTATACAGGTTCAAAAAGTGAAAGATACACCCAAAACTAAATTATATTTTCATTCAGGTGTTTTAGGGTTTATTAGTTAAACCCTAGGTTGTTTACAATCATGGTGTCCTCAATATGTTCTTTTATTTTGATATTGACTATCAACTATAGGTAACTAGTTTCATTAGTTGCAACTTAGGTCATTGAAGTCGTAAGGGTGACCAGCCCCTCTCCCTAGCGCTTTAAGGGTATAAATTCCCATAAGTTCAAAGAAAGTGAATGAAGTCATGAGGTTCGAATTTTTCTTAACCTATGTCATGGGGTTCTCAAGTTTTGAAACCTTCTGACTTAGCAATCTCTTTGTTGTCATAAAGAGTGAATGGAGTCACAGAGTTCCACGTTTTCCTAACCTATGTTGCAAGGTTCTCAAGTTTGGAAACATTCCAATGTAGCCATCTCTATGTTGTCAGTGGGTCATGAGTTTTTAGAACTTCACAACCTCTGGAAAAGAGGTTCTAAAGTTCACGTTTGTAGTGACATTGTGATCTTGCTTGATGAATGGTGAATATTGATTCTTGGAGATCAAACGGTACTCACAACATGCATGGTGGGACCTATAGAGGAAACATTAATACTTCCTAAGGTTCACATAAATTTGAAGAATGTAATCTAATGACAGTGATTTAAAGGTCCTGACAAGATCAATGGACAACTCACATCCTTGTTGTGAGTTGTGTGGCATTGGTACACCTCACTTATGACAAGCATGCAACATATTGACAATGACATACGAAGTTTCTGGAAGGTGACGTTATGTGTGTACATGTGGTAGTAGCCTACTCACCCTGTTGAAATGTGGGTGGGGCCTGATCAAGACCCACGGGGTATGTGGAGAATTGTGAGGATTGATTGGTTATGATTGAATGATGTTTGGTGTAGAATTTGGTGGGAGCCAATGAGATAACATCGATATTGGATCATGAAATAGGCCGATAGGTGGTGAAGAGTGATTTCTCAACAAACCAACTCACATTGTTGTTGTGAATTGCATGGTGATGACGTGGATGACAAATGGCAACCACCGACTAACCCCACTAGGTTTGTGTGGGCCCATTTTCTGAGCTCGCGAAGACAGCAAAATTTGGACGCGCATCTTGGTGGACCTCGCATATGACAAGCGGTGTATGAAGGATAAGAAAAAAGGAGGAGATTTAAATGACTTCTTATTAGATGGTCATGATTTAAAGTTGCAACAGTGAATGGAAAGAGAAAGATCAGGGCACGAAAGAAGAGGATCGATGGCTAGAATTCAAAGATAGAAATCTAAAACAGCTACAACAGTGTGAATAAGGATTTCAAATGGTAATCGACATGGCAATGAGAATTAAATACTCTATCTATTTCAAAAACAATTGTAATGTGATTTGATGCACAAGGTGGTGGTTCAGATGATCATAGAGACAAGAATCAAGATCAGATCGAATGTACAGAAGGATGTATTGAATGCATAATCAATTTTTTGGGTTCGATAGAGAGAATGAGGAAAATTCTCTATAACCAATTTAAAGGATTGGTGACTCAATGTAGAGTTTTGGTGATAAGTTGGACAAATACATGTGTGGCTTAAGAAAAAGGAAGATTTCTAGAGAAGTTAACGAGTAAGGAAAACCCTAATAGCATGCGAGGGACGATTTGGATGATGTTGTATATCCTGAGGTAAAAACTATAGGTTGGAAAAGAAGAAAGATAATTAGATATTGTCTAAGTGTTAATGTCAGAAAGTGATTAACAGTGTGTGAGAGAGAAGTCTAGGAGTGTATAGAGTGCTAAATAGAGAGATACATAGCAGTACAAAACTGTAGAAGTGACGTAGAAGCATTTGGAAGTATTCAAACAAATTGAGAAGTTGACAGTAAGTTGTTGAGTTCTAGGGAAGCAGATTAGAGATTACCACATTTTACCACATTTGAGTGTTAGAGGTTGTGGAGCAGGAATTAGTTATTGGACACCATGAGCTATGACATATTAGAAATTCAAATCATTTGGATTTGTTCCCGAAGAGATATCATTATCAAAAGATTACATGTGTTCACAAAGAATAGCTGATAGCGTTCAATGAAGTCTAATTAGTTTGTGGAGCAATTGCATGACTTGTGGAGCCTAAAGTAATATTGTTCAAAGAAGTTAAGGACTTGGCTGACCTTTAGAGAAAACCGCACAAAGTTTTATGTATTTGCGAAGCAATGCCTTATTTTTGGGGCCGACCTATTTGAGTCTGCACATTATCTTACTAGCCATTGAAATTAGGCCAACTTGATAATAATTAGAAGGATTGTTACTTGGAGGGATCAATAGAGGGATTGATAGTACAGAGTTATGAAGCATGGTGATGAATTTTTTTGATCTTAAAAGATCACAGAGTAGAGGAATTATGGAGTAGAAGAAAGAGTTGATGGAAGAATGTTATTGTATGAATTATTTGTAATCCCTAGGTTGCGGCCTAGCATTTGTAAAGCCCGAGTGGCATATGTAATGTGTTTTTGTGATCATAATATAAGGAGGAATGAGCTATGAAGGCTAGGTTTTTTCCCTGTTAGGGTTTTCCCAGGATATATCTTGTGTCGTGTTCATGAATATCTTTAACTTTCTATTGATTAACATTTAGCTTCCATTTCATATCTATTGTGATCATGGTGTTAGTTGATTAGGCTACAAGGCTAGATAGTCCTTCATTGGACCCTCAATCCTTGACTACATCAAGAAGTAAGATAGAATGCAAAGAGTGAAGCTTCAGTAGTAGTAGTGTAAGTTACAGAGTGTGCAACAATTAATTGATTGTAATGGTACATTTTCAATTTGAGTAGAACTTAATTGCATGCACATATGAATTTGTAATTGTATTGATGTTGTATCCTCATTGAACTGAGTTGTAGCTCAGACTAGGTGAATGTAGTCTCCTTGGAGTTGTAGCTCCTAAAATAGGGTGTTGTAGCATCCTTGAAGTTATAGCTTCTAAATTAGGGAGTTGAAGCTTCCTTGGGTTGTAGCCCTAAACATTATAAAAGATATTTCATTTGTGACACTAGATTTGAGTAGTAACCTCAAGATACTTTTTGTTACCATGGTTTTTCCCATCTTATTTTTTCCATGCATATCTAGTGTTATGAATTGTTACCTTATGTGCATGTGATTGTTATACTAGTTTATATTTTAATTTGCACATCTGGAATATAAGATTGAATATGCAAATAATTTTTCAAGTCTAAAAGTTTTTATATCTAATGATTCACCCCCACTCTTAGTAGATCATTATGTTCTAACAATTGTTTCCCCATTTTATCTTTCATAGTTGATGTTCTCTTTGTCAGCTAGGTTGAACAAGCTATGTCGCACCAAATGGGTATGTGGGTTTTGATTATCATTCATAGAGTAAGGGTTAATCATTGTTGTTATGTAAGCATGTTGCATTGTTCACCATGAACTATGGCTTGAATGATTATATCGTTCTATTTTTATTCCATTATTTTGACATGATATTTAAGATTGATTAACTATTTATCATTTGATCACTGATTTAATCATTCATTAGAATGATTCCCATTATCGTTTATTTCATTAGATGCTCACAATGTTAATAATCACCAATCCTTATTGTATGCACACTATCTTTCCCTAGAACAAGACTCGTATCGTTCCATAGAACAATCACCATGAATAAATATTACCAGTTTGTCATCGAGCAATGTATGTTGTTGATTAGAATTCCTCAAAGTTTGGCTATTAATAATGTTAATGATAAAATCGAACAATTTTTCAATTGTGAGTCATTCTTTAGAACGAAAGTGGCTTGAACATTTATCTTATAGCAGCCACCAATAGAAACATGGGTTTTTCTATAACCCAAGCAATAAAAATTATCTAAATTCTTATGATTTTTTGGCTTTAAAATGAAAAACATTTCATTTGATTCTTTTATTTGCACAAAAGATAATAGTATTGTTTAAATATTTGTATACCCAGTGTTGGTGTAATTAATTATTTAATTACAAGTTTTGTATAAGTTTAATTAGGTAATATTTAAGCCATAGGTTGCATAATTAGATAAATCATTTAATAATGGGGTAATTCCCCCTTCCTTGTTTGTAGGAGATAAGATTCTTTCTAGAAGATGAGTTGTCCTTCTAGAACTTATCTCTATCTTTTTATCATTTCCTAGATAGGGTTCACATGTTGTCACATGTAGTGTGATTTTAACACTTGGCAACATCTTATGCATTTTCAGTTTTTGCTCATGCCTATATATTCAAGGCATTTTGTATATTTGTAATCATCTCATATTCAATTTGGCATTCTTGCATCTTAATGATAGCATGATATTTCTACCATTTCTCTCTTGTGGAAGTTATTTTGTCTTGCAGGTGATTCTGGGGTGTTTAAGGAGTTCACCTAAACTCTTTCATGGTATCAAAGCTTCAGTGTTGTAGACTTCTTCCCAGATATGAGGGATCAATCTTGGCATGAAAGTTTTTCTAGATGCAAACAACCTTTTTATTAAAGCCATTTTTCACTTTTTTGCTTCAGAAATCCAGCTTCCACTCAATTCTAGGAAAAACGATTTCTGGGTTTTCTAGCCAGGGTCGAAATATGAACTAGATATCTTTTAGATTTTTGATATCTTGCACACATCTGAAGAAAATAGCTGTACAAAAAGTGGCACGCATCATTTTTCTCCTAGTTGAAGGTTAAAAATAAATAAAAAATTGTTTTTTGCTTGCTGGATCAAAAAAAAATTCTGGGTTTTTGTTTTTGTCTACTCATTGTGAACAGATTTTTCAAAAATCAAATCGAAAGTAAACATTTTTGCTAGAAAACCTGTTTCCTGAAGGCTAAATTCATTTTATTTTTTAAATTCACAACTTTTGGCCATGGTGTCAGATTTTCATAAACGAGATATCACCGGAAAGCTGGTTTCGTCATCTTCATAGATCTTAGACCTATTTTTTCTAGTTTTTTCACCAGGTATCTGAATTTTTGTCAGAACTCATCCTTTGCTTTCTAGGTTATTTTCTTGGGAAACGTGTAATTAAGATTTTTTTGAGATCAAAGGGGACTATTTTTTGCATTTGAGAGTATATACTGCTATTTTTAATGGATTCACAAAATATTGCACCCCTTACTCCATTCAACTACTTTGGTTGGAAAAAACAAATGGAGATTCTTTTGAAGCACAAAGGGTTGTAAAGAGTGACCATGGGTACTGAAGTTGAACATGCAGGTGCTACTGAAAAGAGAAAATGGTTTAATAGGTGTGATGAATCTTTTGGTACTTTATGTTTGTCTATTTCTCTTGATCTTCTTTTTCATACTGAGTCTTGTACTTCTCCAAATCAAATCTGGACTACTTTAGAGTCTTTTTTGGGAAGCAAGATACTATGAAAGGATTCCAGTTGGAGAATGAGCTCATTAGATTAAATCCTAGGGATTTTGACAACATTCAAGATTTTTTCACAAAACTCAAGTCTCTTCATTTGCAGTTGACACATTGTGGTATTCAGAAGCAGGACTCTCAGTTGATATTGTCCATTCTTTCTAAGCTTGGACTAGAATATTTATTTTTTGTCTCTACCTTTTATGCCACTCAGGATTATCTTGGTACAAGATTCACTATGCCTTCACTTGATGACTTTGCTTCATCTCTCACTCAAGAGAAAGCTAAGTTAGCTAGCATGGGCATGGTGAAACCTTCTTCATCACAAACATTCATTGCATCTTAGGAGCCAAAAGATCAAAAGGCTTCTTCAGGAAAAGGCAAGAAATAGAAACAAAAGGATTCCAAATCTCATGATCAACGAAAGGAGTCCTTAGATTCATCCTCCTCTGCTAAGGGGAAATCATCTAAGAAGGATAAAGTTACATGTTCTTATTGCAAGAGGGAAGGACATGCATAACATAGATGCTACAAGAAGGATATTGATGAGTTGAAATATCTTCTTTAGAAACATCAAATTGATTTTCCTTCTAGGATTTCTGCATCATCTTCCTCCCCTCCTTCTTCTTTAGAGCAACTTCACACATGCACAGTTGGTTTGCATACCACATAAGTTTTGAAGAGACATGCTCTTTGTTCTTATTCAAGTCATGAATCAGGAAGATGGCTTCTAGATTCAAGAGATTCTCATCATATGGCATCTTTGTAGTCTATTTTCACTTCCTTTGATCCTTGTGCTATGTCTCCTATTTTGATGGGAAACAATACATACATGAGTGTTACAGAGAAGGGGTCTATTAGTTTTGGGGACAACACTTTATAGGATGTCTTGTGTGTTCCTCATTTGACAAAAAACCTTATTTCCATATATCATATCACACATGGAGGCAATGGGAGATTTGTGGAGTTTACACCTAATTTTTTATCATCAAAGACTTGGAGAGTAGAGTGATTATTGCTACTGGGGTGGTGGATCACTCATCTTTGTTGTATTCATTTGCAGATTTTGCTACTCATAGTGCTTCTATTCCTATAGTTGTTCCTCACACTTCTAGTGTGAATCATCATTTAGAGGAGACATTTTTCTTCTTGAACATTGGTGTTCTCTCTTCGGATCCAATTCTTGAGCCATCCATTCCATCTCCTCCTTCTTTTGTTGTTGATACTTCTATGACTACAGATGTGGTTTCTTCTGTTTTAGTGCAACAGGGTGTTGTTGATCATTCATCTTTGAGGATACTCTTGAGTCTTCACCTTCTCTAACTTATTCATTGGTTAAGGTCTCATCTACTTTAGTGGAGAAATATTGGGCTACACCTGCTTCACCTTTAGAGATTGCTTTCTCATGGCCTTTTCCCTCTCACTTCTCTCAGGAGATGTAGTTTCTTCAAAATTATTGGAGCTACTTCATTCTGGGGGGGCTATGTGGCCTCTTTCTTCTTCTCTTATGGGGATGTTCTTTTATGTATCTTTTTGATTGATGGTGTCCTTGGGGGGTCTTATGGAGTCCTCCATCCTTTACCACTTAGCTAGTTTTTTGCATTCTATTTTGGGGAGGAGTTTTATTCCCATGTGGTTTTCTCCCTTACCCCATTTGGTTTAAATTGCATTACATTTGTAAATGAGTACCTAACCAAGCCTTGTTGTTGGGACTCATCTTTGCATAATAATTTTCTTCTCCCTAAGTTACACTTATGGGGGGGTGTTGGTGTAATTAATTATTTAATTACACATTGCATAAGTTTACTTAGGTAATATTTTAAGTCCTAGGTTTCATAATTAGATAAATCATTTAATAATGGGGTAATTCCTCCTTCCTTGTTTGTAGGAGATAATATTCTTTCTAGAAGATGAGTTTTCCTTCTAGAACTTATCTCTATCTTTTTATCATTTCTTAGATAGGGTTCACATGTTGTCACATGTAGTGTGATTTTAACACTTGGCAACATCTTATGCATTTTATGTTTTCACTCATGCCTATATATTCAAGGAATTTTGTACATTTGTAATCATCTCATATTCAAATTGGCATTCTTGCATCTTAATGATAGCATGATATTTCTACCATTTCTCTCTTGTAGAAGTTATTTTGTCTTGTAGGTGATTCTGGGGTGTTTGAGGAGTTCACCCAAACTCCTTTACTCAGAATGATAGAAAATTTGATCATTTACATGTTGTATTGGTTAACCTAAAATTGTTAATGAGATGCATTGGCACATTAACTTCTAAACTTCTACAAACAACATGTATTTATTACAACCAATGTACTAGTATGTAGTAATTGTTTCAAACATAATTGTTCTTCTTTCTTTGAATAGGGCATTTTTACATCTCGTATAGCAGTCAAATGATATGACAATCTATAACATTACTTTGAATGAAAGCAATCTATTATAATGATTATTTCAAAATGTATGCACAAATATTTATTAACTTGAGTTGGCACATATATGTGTATGCACATAGACCTTCATCTACGTACATACACATACTTGTAACATACTTTCTTTTGTCACTTATTTTATTCATTTTCTTCTATATTGAATACTAAATTATGTTAAATATGAAGTGGAAGAATACATTGAATGTAATCATTTGACACTGTATGAACTGAATGGATAATATATTGAATAGATCCACTGAATCATCTTTCTAAATTTTACTAAGTTAAGGGATTAAGTAGACTAAATTACTTTTCTATTAATATTTTTTAATAGAATATTCTCTTTTGTTAGTAGAATAGCAACACCTAAGTAGACTAAAAAACCTCAGGGTAGATGCTTCTAGAGGGTAGGTAGTTGCTAAGGAATAAACTTGTGTTTTTTGAAAGTTACCTTTTGGGATGGATGTCGAGATGGAGCACATAGGGTATAGGTTTTTCTTTATCCAAAACCTATCATTTTTCATTGCAAATTCATTTTAATTCTTGGACAAGAAATTATCCCATTATGTATTATGGACTTTGTGATAACACTCTTTGTCATTCCTAATATAGATCTTGCATTTTTATCATCATAGATAGAGATGCATGTTGATGTTTGGGCACACACTAGATTTCACCTTGCAAATTGTTCTCTTGCTATACTTTTTGTGCAAGGTCGGGTATTCTTCACGTAGGAAGAATTTTGGACAAGTGTAAGCTTCGTGGTTGGGTGGTAAAGTGCTTTAGCTATGTTCTTGTCCAGCAAAGGAGGCGAGTGTCAAAAGGAAACCTTGGATTTTTTTAAGTTATCACACGATTATGATGTAACGTTGATGTAAATTATATATTGTATTGACTTTGTGGCCCTAATAACCAAGTCAGCTTGGATATTGTGATTGACATTTGGAAATGAATATATATTTGAATCATATTTTAATTATACATGTGGTTCTATGATATGAAATAGTTGCTTAAGTTATCAATGTAATTAGATTTCCACAATCCATATGAATTTAAATCTAATTGCTTCTGGATTTGATTGTGTGCTAGTCTTTTTTCATCAACGCTAGGTCTATAACTTTCTTTGCAAGCTTAATCCTTAACAACTCTAGTTTTTTGGATTTGAAAGAAATTTCCCTCCCATGAAGAGTATCTATCAATGTAATTAGATTTCCACAATCCATATGAATTTAAATCTAATTTCTTATGGATTTGATTGTGTGCTAGTCTTTTTTCATCAATCTAGAAGCAATTAGATTTAAATGCTTAAGTTATGTTTTTTTAAAACTAATAATCATAAGTCCATTTGCAATAATATATTTAAGTAATAATTAGAATGATTTATTACATTTGGTATCAGAGCTTAGGGTTCAACTCTAGGCCTTTTGAGTCCACAATTGTCGTGACTAGGGGATAGTTGAACCTTGACCAATTTTAGTTGTCCTAAGGATTGACCAAACCTATATTGAATATAGGTATGGGAAGGTCTAATTTAGGAAGAAAGAAAGGGAAGACAATTAGGACCTTGAACAAGAAAGTCGTAGTTGAAGAAAACACCAAGACAAATGTTAAACTCAAGATTCAAGATGATGAGACTCTAGCTCAATCCCTCACTCGACTTAAGTTGGAGAGGGGAAAGAAGATTGAGGATTTGAAGCAAACTCCTAAGATTAAGAAGCTTTCCGCAATTAGATATTAGCCTCTAGGGTGTGGAACAAACACACCCTTATTAACTAAAGAGGCAAAGGAGAGTTTGCATGCTCAACCCTCCTCTTGTAAGAAAATTGATGTAAATTATGATGAGGACCCAGAGGAGTGTTCTCTCTCTAAGAATGAGAAAATTGACTAATTTAAAGAAGAATATTTTGTACATAAGGACCAACTGACCCACACTTAATATAAATAAAGCAAGATGTGTTTTTGGTGTGTTCAAGTGAAGAACTCAAAACATGTTTATTTGTGAATGAATGTGTTTGTCTTTAATGAATGATTGATATGTGCATGTGTATGAAATTTTATGTGAATAAGAATTTTTACTCATAGAACCTAGTGTTATGTTACATAAGACATGAAATGTGATAGAGGTTGAGTTTTAGTGAGTATGGTGACCACTAGACAAGAGACAAGCGATAGTGGGTAGACAATGGACCAAACAAGAGGTTGGAAGAGATTCTAGAACTTCTGAATAGGCAAGAGGCTCATATGGACCACATAGAACATGAGGTTTGAGGGGTATACAAGGACTACATTCCCAGGAATGTGGAAGTCAATCAGGGAGAAGGTGGTCTAAGAGAAGCCCCTTGAGGTTGAATTGAGGAAGAACTAGGAAAGGATCTCAAAAGAGTAGCATCAGCTAAGTTCGATGGTAAAGCCATCAGAGTAGGAGTTGTGGCATGGATCATTAAGATGGTAAAATAGTTTGGACTCCATAACCTATCCAACTAGACTAAATCAGCGTGGGCTACGTATCAACTTTTAGGAGAAGCAACTTCTTGGTGGGACAATGAAAAGACCAAAAGGAATCTTCAGCCTGGTGAGATTACTTGTGATTTTTTCCTCCAATATTTTAGGAAGATATGGTTACCATAGCTCCTTTTCAACAAGAAGGTGACATAATTCAAAAACCTAACTCAAGGGAGCATGATTGTGTCCTAATACTAGGAAAATTTCACCAATATACTGAAGTATGTGCCCTAGTATCAAGAATATGAACGTTTCCATATCTAAAAGTTCATATTTAGACTTAGATCCCACATTGGAGTAGAAGTGGACATGCATGATCCTCTCACCATGAATGAATTCTTCCTTAAGGCCATCAAATAAGAGCAAAAATTGTAACAGTTATCCAACTTCTACAAAAAAATCAAATCTTAAGTTACAGTTTGGGAACAAGAAGTTTCATCAAGGAGACAGAAACCACCAGATCTATAATCTCAAGAGGGGAAGTGAGTCACAAGAGAAAGGTGAAGGTGATAATGGTGGAAAGAGCAAGGAGGAAAATAACAATAAAATCAAAGATAATCAAAATCATAAGGGCTTTAGAGAGGACAAGTTAGGAGGTCGCAAAGTGCCTCATGATGGGTGTTATACTTGTGGAGGTAATCATTATGACTCTAATTTTCCACATTGGTCAAACTCCCGAAGGGAAGGAAACTATTAGTAGTCTCAACATCATCAGATCCATGCTACAATAGATAAAAAGTAGGCAAAGTATTATGATTTACCAATATAGTTGACGAGTAAGCTCTATGGTCAAATTGTCTCTATTTTAATTCATACCAGAGCTATTGAATGTTTCATAGACCCTAGAGTAATATCCAAGATACCGATTAGACCTGGATACATGGAAAACTCATGGAAAGTCCAGTATGGAAACTGAACAAAGTAGAGGGTAGATACATGTTTCTTTTGCAATGAGTTGGAGCTTCCAACCTTCTAGACCCAGGTCAACCTATATGTGGCACCCTTAGGCTCATATGGTGTAATTTTTGGGATAAATTGGTTAACTGAGTATAAGTCTATAGTGAACTGTGAGGATAAAGTGGTTAGCTGTTTTGATGATTATGGGAACCCAATCGAGATTTTAGGGATACAAAGACCCTTAGCACTTAGAAAAATCTCTTCTATGCAGCTCAAAAAGGCTCATCAAAAGGGATGTGCTATTTATATTGTGCATATCAGTAACCCTGACAACAAGGAACTGTATTTAGATGACATTTATTCTCAATAATTTTTGAGATGTATTCCTTAATAAACTCATGGAGTTACCTCCAAAATAGGAATTTTACTTCTCTATTGACCTTGTATTGGGGGCTAAGCTAAAATCCAAAGCACCATATCGGATGACCACTACCAAACTATATGAGTTGAAGGCCCAGTTAATGAAATTGTTGAAAAAAAGGCTCATAAGACCCATTGTGTCTCCTTGGGAAGCACCAATTATCTTTGTGAAAAAGAAGGATGGAACCTTGCATCTGTGTATAGACTATCGGATGTTGAACAAGGTGACCATCCAAAATCAATATCCACTCCCAAGGATCAATGATTTGTTTGACTAGATGAAGGGAGCGACAATGTTCTCCAAAATTGATCTTAGGTCAAGATACCATCAATTGAGAATAAAGGAAGAAGATATTTTGAAGACTACTTTTTGAACCTTGCATGTATATTACAAGTTCACTATGGTACCTTTTGGTTTGACCAATGCACCTGCAACTTTCTTGAATTTCATGAATAGTGTGTTTATAGATTGCTTGGATGAATTTGTTTTGATTTTCATAGATGAAATTCTAGTTTACTCAAAATATATTGAAGAGCATGATAGGAACTTGAGGATAGTTTTGAAGTGGCTAAGAGAGAAGAAACTCTTTGGGAAGCTATCCAAGTGCTCATTTTATCAAGATAGGATGCACTATCTAGGCCATATTATTTCAGCCGAGGGAGTCTCTATAGACCTTGAGAAGATTAAGGAGATTGTGGAATGGCCAATTCCTCAGAATGTGTCATAAGTCCATAGATTCATGGGCCTTGTAGGGTACTATAGAAATTTTTTGCAAGGGTTCTCCTAGATTGTGTCTCCAATCATGTCACTCCAAAGAAAAGGAACATGGTTTGAATGGAATGAGAAGTGTGAACAAGCATTCCAAATCTTGAAGGAGAGGCTAGCGACAACACTAGTGTTGACCATTCCTGATCCTAATGGAAGATTTACTATAATCACAGATGCTTCAGGAGAGGGATTGGGAGTAGTACTAATGCAGGATGGACAAGTGGTAGCATATAAAACAAGGAAGCTTAAACAACATGAGGTGAATTATGTACCACATGACTTAGAGTTGGCTGTAATAGTTCATGCTTTATGGATGTGGAGACATTATCTCTTGGGAAAGCCATTTGAGCTCATGATAGACCATTCAGGATTGAGATACATTTTTACTCAACCAAACCTTAATGTGTGATTGAGAAGGTGGTTGGAATTTGTTAGTGAGTATGACTTCAAAATTGAGTATATAAAGGGAAAAGAGAATAGAGTGATTGATGCTCTTACTAGAAAAAGAGATCTAGCAACCATGATCTCGACAAGGTCTAATATGAGACAATAGGTGACACAACATTTGCAAGGGGATGAGCATTATGAAAGAGTAAAACGCACCCTAGTAGAGAACCCATCAGATAATCAACTTGATTAGTATGAGATCAAATTGGATGGCATTTGAGATACCAAAGAAGAATGTACATTATAGACTTTGGAGAACTAAGGAAGTTGGTTCTAGAAGAGGTTCATAATGTACCTTATTCAGGAAACCCCAGAGTATCCAGAATGTTCATAGAACTAAAAACTCTATAATTTTGGCCTAAAATTAAGAAGGATGTAGCAAAGTATGTAGCTAGATTCTTAGAGTGTCAATGATTCAAGGTTGAATATGCATATCCAACAAAGATATTATATCATCATGACATACTTGAGTACAAATGGTAGGTGATCAGTATGGATTTCATATAGGGGTTACCTTTGAGCAAGAATCGACGTGATGTTATCTTGGTTGTGATTGATAAGTTGACCAAGGTGGTGCACTTCATCCCAAGAAACCTTAAGGATGGATCATTGACCCTAGCTAATAAATTTGTCTAGGAGATCTTCTACTTACATGGAGTGCTAGAGACTATCATTTTTGATAGAGAGACCTAGGTGACCTCAAGATTTTGGATGACCCTAAATGCCGCATTGGGAACCAAGTTAAATTGGAGCTTGGCTTACCATCCTTAGACCGATAGATGGATAGGGAGGGTAAATTAGGTAGTAGAAGACCTCCTTTGAATGTACTGCATAGACCAACAATATAAGTGGGAAGAATACATAACATTAGTAGAGTTTTCTTACAATAAATATTACCACACATCTCTAGGTATGGAACCATTTAAAGCTCTCTATGGGAGGAAGTTTCATACACCCATTAGTCGGGATAGATTGGAAGACAATATTATAGTAGGTCCTGAAATGCTCAAGGAGATGGAAGAACAAATGCAAGTTATTAAGAGCAAATTAAAGAAGGTGATAGATAGATATAAGAGTTATGACAACAAGAATAAAAATTTTAGACAATTTTCGGTAGGAGATAAAGTCTTCTTAAGAGTCAGTCCTCATCAAAGTTTCATTTCCTTTGGAAAGTCTTCCAAGTTAGCCCCAAGATATGTGGTACAGGCGCACCTAGTGTTGTTTTTTCTCCATAAGGAAATTTTGTAAAATTTGAATTTTTATCATGTAAAGCATTGTAAAAGGTCATGTGTTGGTCATTTTAAATGTATTTGAGTCTCTTTTAGTAGGTAAAAAGTGTCAAAGTGCAAAAAGATGTTTTTTGTTGCAAGAATGCAAAAAATTGCAAAATTGCAAGATTGCAAAAGTTGTAAAAAGCAAGAAGTTGAAGTCACTTGTGAAAAGGAAAGGATTGGTCATTATAAGTTGAACGGGAAGTCATGTTAAAAGTTGTAAATTCCTATAAAGAGCCTTGTAAAGGCGAGGCAAGAAGGTGGATTGTATCTTGAAACAAAATTTGAAATAAAAGTACTTAGCTCTACAAGTTTAGTGCTTTCTTTCTGTTGTTTACTAGTTTGTAAGAGTTGTACAGTAACTCCAACCTTAAATATTCATTGTCTTTGGTAGATTAGGCTATTATTTTTCAATCAAGCCTATTTTGGAGGAAGTTTATTGAGTTTAGCATTTATTTGAGCCTACTTTTAGTATAATGGTCTGAAACCCCATTTTAAGGGTTTTGAGAGTCTAGGGAGTAGCTTAGCAACAATTCCACTGATGGAGGCTAGTTAGATCAGTGGAATGGGCATAATATAGGTTTCTTTTCATTTTGAGTGTGTGTGAAAGTGTAGGGGAAGTCAGATTTCAAGGTTAAGATTTTGTCCTCTTTGTATTTTACAATACCTTGTCACAACATTGCACCATTTAGACATCTTGTATCATGTTTTTCCCTAGGTACCGATGTCATCATCTAATTAGTTAAATAAATCTTATTTATTTGACTAATTTCATTTATTCCCTTCCTATGTATAATTCATCAATTCCTCTAATGTTAATTAAATAATTTATATTATTTAATTAATTAAATCATTTCCATCCATTCCTCTAATGTTAATTAAATAATCTATATTATTTAATTAATTAAATCATTTCCATCCATTCCTCTAATGTTAATTAAACAATTTATATTATTTAATTAATTAAATCATTTCCATCCATTCCTCTAATGTTAATTAAAAAATTTATATTATTTAATTAATTAAATCATTTCTATTCATTCTTCTAATGTTAATTAAATAATTTATATTATTTAATTAATGAAATCATAAATCCAGCATTAATTAAATAAATCAAATATTTATTTAGTTAATAAAATATTTAAAATATCTTCTCGCTTTCTTTCCAAAATTGAAACTCATATGTATCTAATTAATTTATTTAATTAGATAATACATCAATTATCCTTCTCATCTTTTTCAGGATTTATTTCCTTTGAAAGAGAATCAAAATCTTTCTATCTTTTCACAACTTATCTTATCTTGTTTTAATTCCTTTAAAACAATAAATCAAAATCTTTCTATCTTTTGAAAATATTATCTCATCTCATTGTATTTCCTCTTTTGTCAAAAATCAAATCCTTATCAATCTTATCAAATCTTATCTCTATCCACATCAAAAATTTATAAATAAAACCTTTCACAGGCCATTTGGATCGAATCTTCTTCTAGCATCTTCACTCTGTCAAAATAATTCTTCAATCCATCTCTATCATTCTCTTCATTTGTCATTCTTCATCGTCAAGTCGTTATGCTGTAGGAATGAGCGTCCAACACTCCTCCAACAATCAACCTTCAAAATCTTGCATCCTTGTGCAGGTGGAGAAGAGCTATGGAGATCAATCAACACTAGTTTGAAAATTGGTTTGTAGTTTCTTTGTTTACTATTTTTATTTTCATTCTAGTTTGTACTTCATGGTGCTTGATAGGATTTAATTTGTTCATTGTCTTCAATGCATTTAAACCTTTGATTTTTTTCCTATCTACAACAAGTATACCTGCTATTGAGGTATGTTAAAATATGCTAAAATGGGTTCTTGAAAATGTTATTTGTCTTTAGAGATACTATGGGGTTTAAGAAATATACCTGCTTTAGCCAGGTTGGACTACTACAAGGAAATTGGTCTTTGTGTGCAAGAAATAGTGAAACTGATAAGTCTGAGTTGTATAGGTGTGTTAGTATTTTGAACCTATCAAAATGGTGATGTTGAAGGTGTATTTGGCTCTAACCAAAGTTTAGAAGAAATATTTGTTGTTCTAGTGTTGTGTAGCAATCAGGAATCAAGTGTTAAAGAGGTGGATTTTGTTGAAAGTTTAGGTGAATTAATGGTGAATGTGTGATTGATCTTCTTAGTTGTGTTTTCAGTCATGTGTACCCCTAAAGTGTGTAGATGCTCTACATCAATTGGTATCAAAGCTAGTTGATCTGGTGGTTTTTTGAGTTGTTGGTTTCAGGTGCTTGATCCATCTTAAAGTTGTAGGAGAGAGTGAGAAGTTGTGTGTTGGTTACAGACATGAAAAATTTCTATGTTCACCATCCTCCAATAGGGATTAAACTAGGGAGGAGGTATAAAGTGAGTGAGACCACTGAGAGGAAGACTGGTAGGTGCATCTTCTAGGATCTACTATTGGTTAAGATTAATGGTATGATGAATTTTTGTGGTGAAGCAGTGAGGGAGATGGATATCTATCTAAAGAAGCACTAGAAGAGTTTGCAACCATTGAAAAGAGTTGAAAGTTAGTTTCAAGAGTACTCCACTGATTGGAGAAGATGAAAAGATGATGAGAAACATGCCAAAGAAGGTCAAAGATGAATTGTTGGGAATGAGGTAAGGTTGCTTAGAAAAGCATGAAAGGATAGTCCTATGTCCTTTGACTGAGAAAAGGTTAGAGGAAATTTGACTACTAAAAGTTAACAGAAGTTATTAAGCAAAATATGAAGTGATTGAAGGTGTTTGACAAAAAACAAGAGAAGACATAAATGAAGACAAAAAATGGAAGGAATCAAGATGAAAAATGAAGGCAAGTAAGTGATTCCAAGTATGCAAGAAGAAGTAGTCCAAGTCAATGATATGAAGATATGAAGAAGCAAGGTTGAAGTAATTCAATCCTCAAAGGGACTTGAGGATATTTCCAGATCAATTGTTTGGTGCAGGAGCACCTAGTGTTGTTTTGCCTTAATAAGGAAATTTTATAAAATTTGAATTTTTATCATGAAAAGCATTGTAAAACGTCATGTGTGGGTCATTTTAAATGTATCTAAGTCTCTTTTAGGAGGTCAAAAGTTTCAAAGTGCAAAAAGATGTTTTTTTGTTGCAAGAATGCAAAAAAATGCAAAATTGTAGGATTGCAAAAGTTGTAAAAAGCAAGAAGCTAAAGAGTCATTTGTGAAAGGAAAGGATTGGTCATTAGAAGATGAAGGGGAAGTCATGTTAATAGTTGTTGTGTCATAGAAAAATAGTCCCTTGTCATTTTCATGGTCTTTTAGGCCTTTCTTCATGATGCTTGGTCCATTTTTCTTTGATTTAATATTGTAATTTTTCTTAGACATTCACATTTAGGTCATTGAAATTCAAATTATGGAATCTTGTGAAGGTGTTGTGAAGTGTTGTAAAACATTTATACACTCTTCTAGACTCTATTCATTATAATTCACCTAAAAATCACCTTTTCATCACTAATCAAGTCCTATTTTGAAGTGTTGTAAAGTCTTGTAACAAGATTTCATGCTTTTCTAGGCATGATTTCATTATTTACACCTTTCTTATGCTTTATTTGACCCCTTTATGCCCTTATAAGCCTTAATTAAGTGTATTTTTTAATATAAACCCAATAAACAACATTAAAAGCAACTTAATTCCTGACACCCACTTTCAGGTCCAAGGTGGGACTCATTCACCATGGGTGGCGAATGAGTCCCCCTTGGCTCCAAATTTAAAAAAATTCAAATTTTCTTTTTGATTTTTATTCAAAATTGCTTGATGTCGGCCTATGATGAGGTATCAATGGGTTACTAAAGTACAAGAATGTATAAATAAGTGTTTTTATATCCATTTCGACCCCAATCAACACCAATTCATCAAGTTCACTAATTCATCCACTTATTCAAGCATTCAAGCACTTTGCATCATCAAATCAAGCATCTTGGAGTAGCCATTGACATAACTTCATATTTTCTTCAACAGGGGTTTGGTATGTTGATAACATTTGCATGTTATTTTTTTATCATTCCCTTTCATTTCATTATTTCTTTAATGGTTTGATTACCAAAGCGGGGTTTGACCAAGGAAAACCCCTATTCTCTAACCCTCGACCATTTTCCCCCTCTTGCATGTGTATTTGCAGACCTTTGTATGCATATTTAACAAGAATTTAGGTGTTGAAGAGTGGTCTATTGGAAAAAAAGGACAAACAACTGAGAGGGGGGGTGAATTAGTTGTCATAGAATGTTAAACTTTTCAAACTCTACTTAACTTAATTATAGATCTAATGAATGAGCAATAAACCATAAACAATCAACACATCAAAGACACTGAGAACACCAAGATTTTTACGTGGAAACCTTTTTAGGGGAAAAACCATAGTGGATGTTAGTCCACAATATTATACACTATTAAAAGTATAATGAAAATAATAATGGGAATGCACATGCATTTAGGCACACTACCTAGAGCTCACTACTTAATTACAAAAGGGCTCACTACCCAACAATTATTTGGATTAGATCTGCAAGGTGTGAACTGAGAAAATAGCTTCTGTACAAGCCTAATTATAGTTCTAATTAAGCTAAAAAAAACTCCTTCACTCTTCTCAGAAATCAAATGAATAAATCAATGTTCACACACTTACACTATCTCACACACTAATACACTACTTCACCCAAAAAATCGCTCTTATATATTTGCATCAAGGATTACATCAACAGCTTAGTTGGCTAGAAAAATATAAAACATAATTACAATGTTGGCCAAAATTAACAAATAAATTTTCAATGAGAATCTAACACCATTGGCCAATACAATGATGCAACCCAAAACAATATCCACGAGCATGCCAACTATTCAAATTTTACTCTTCAAGGATCCACAACACGTTACCACCATTATGTTAGCTAGGAATATGAAAACCCAAACATGCACAAGAAAAATCTTTGACGATGAGCACACCGATCAATGTGGACGTACAAAAATGATAGAGAATGATCCAAACGCATCCACAAGCAACAAGAACTAACAAAGAAGCATTTGTAACAATAGAAATTACTAGAATTACACAAACTTCAATCAGGAACACTGATAGAGACCACAAAAACACTATTAGAACACTACATGACCAATTATTCATGTAGACCTCTCAAAATTTCAGTAGATGAACTAGATATTCCCAATAGTAAACCCTTTAGTCCACAACAACTGATCTTCAACATACAAAACAAGAAACCTTCAATACCTTCATAGTTCCACTGGCAACATGCAACTCTATAACTCTTCTTTCAACAATTTTCTCAATATCCTCGACATATACAACCTTCAATACAATAATGCTAATAGTGTTGGCATCAATGAAAACCACATATCAGCAACACAACCACAACATTTGAAACTTTCCCAACAATCTCCCCCTTTGGCATTGATGGCAACACATGATGTGAAAAATACCATCAACCCAACACACTTATTCCTCCTTAGATTCTAACTCTTCTTCTCAATTTCTCTTCTCCCCACAAGGCTCTTCTCCTCGGAAAGATTTTTCACATTGCTCTTCTCCCCCTTTGACATCAATTGAAAAGGTAAGCATTACCTTTCCACATACACACTTTGAACCACATATCTGCACATCTGACTACTCCCCTTGAGTAGCATCCACATAAACATCAATCCAGATTAGAATATAGCAATTAAGCACACGGATTGATGTAAGTAAATGCATATTTAGTTCTTATCAGGAGGGGTAATCACCCCTAGTATTCCTCTGAGATACTCAAAAGTATCCTTTAGCAATAGCTTGGTAAAAATGTCTACAATCTACTCTTTGGTAGGCGCATACTCTAGTCTAAATTCTTTCTCACTCACTTTCTCCCTCAAGAAGTGAAACTTGATTGATATATGTTTGGTCTTAGAGTGTAGCACCAAATTTTTTGAGATATTTATTGCACTTCAATTGTCACAGTATATGGAAATAGGCTCTTCATATACCACCCTAATATATTTTAGCATCTATTTCATCCACATCACTTGAGTATAGTTATTAGCAGCAACAATATACTCTTCTTCAACAGTAGATAGAGAAATGGAATTCTACTTTTTTCTCAACCAAGACACTAGCTTCTTCCCTAGGAAGAAGGCACCACCACTAGTACTCTTCCTATCATCTACATCTCACTCCCAATCTACATCAGTATATGCACTCAAAGTGAGATCATCATCCTTTGGATACCAAAGTCCAAAATCAACCGTTCCTTTCAGATATTTGAAGATTCTCTTAACAGTAGTCACATGTGATTCTTTTGGATTAGCCTGAAATCTAGCAACCATACATACATCATTCATAATGTATGGTCTAGTTTGAGTTAAGTACAACAATCCACCAATCATTGACCTGTATCTTGTTTGATTCACCTTAGGAGAATCATCATTCTATGTTAACCTGCATTTGATTACCATGGGAGTACCAACTAGCTTTGAGTCTTCCATGCCAAACTTCTTCAACAGCTCATATATTTGGATTGAGATATGAAAATCCCATTGTCTAACTGAGTAACTTTCAATCCAAAAAACAAATTCATCTCTCGAATCATACTCATCTCAAATTCACTCTTCATTTGATCCAAAAACTTCATACATAGATTATCATCTCATCCAAAAATAATATCATCAACAAGACCTCAATAATTAACTCTTTATCATGATCTAACTTGAAATATAAGTTGCTATCAATAATACCTTTATTTAATCCAAGCTTCAATAAATACTTATCTAGTCTAGCATACCAAGCTTTGGGGGCTTGCTTGAGTCCATATAGAGCTTTCTTCAATTGGAAAACCATATCTTCCTTGTCAGTCAGCTGAAAACCATCTAGATGTTCAATGTATACTTCTTCTAGTTCACCATTCAGAAATGTTGACTTCACATGAATTTGATAGAGTTCATAGTTATTATATGTAGCATAAGTAAGATATAATCTAACAACTTCAATTATAGCAACATGGGCAAAGGTTTCTTCAAAGTCAATACCTTCCATTTGTGAATACCCTTTACAAAATAGTCTTGCTTTATTCCAGACCACTTCACCTTGTTCATTCAACTTATTTTGAAATACCCATTTAGTACCAATCACATTTTTATCCTAAGTCTAGGAAAAAGTATCCATGTATCATTATTTTCAATCTATGTCAGCTCTTCCTTCATGGCTTCCATTCAATTTTCACCTTGGTAGGCTTCAGTGACATCTTTATGTTCAATCTTGGAAATCAGACAATATTCATCTACAATCTTTCTTCTAGTCTGCACACCTTTATTCTTGTCTCATATAATTTGATTTTCAGAATGATTTAGCTTCACATACCTCAAAACTTTGGAACTCTCTTGATCTTTTGGTTCTTTTATTCTTTCTTTTGCACTTGCACTTGTCCCTACTTCCTAACTTACTTGATTTACCAGAACAAATTGAGGTTGTTTTATTGGAACATATGGAATAATCTGAAGTTGATTATGTGTCTAAGAATTATTTCCTTCTTTTGTGTTGTCTTCATCTGAATCATATCTACAATATCTGGATGATTTAGCAGATTCCTCGTCAACTCTGGCATTTTCACTCTCAACCATTTTTCTCAATCCTTTGTTAAAGCATTGATAGGCCTTGATTTTAGTGGAGTAACCTAGAAAGATTCCTTCATCACTTCTTACATCAAACTTGTCTATGTCATCATTTCTCTTGATATAACACTTGCTTCCAAAGATCTTCAAATATTTAATAGTAGGCTTATAACCAAACCATAGCTCAAAAGGGGTCTTACCAAAATTACCATTGATATTTACCTAGTTCAAAGTGTACATAGCAGTGCTTATAGCTTCACTCCAATAGATGTGGGGCACATTTCCTTCTATCATCATTGTTTTAAAAACATCCAAAATTGTTCTATTCTTTCTCTTTGCAACTCCATTATGTTGAGGGGTTCGGGGAGCAGATAACTATCTTTTGATTCCATGCTCTTCACAAAAGGAATTGAACTCCCTGGAGGTGAACTCACCACCTTTGTCTGACCTTAAGCATTTGATTTTTAGGCCTTTCTCATTCTCTACCATAGCTTTGAAACTTTTGAACTTTTCTAATGTTGGGTATGTGTAGGATCATCATGGAAAAAATAGGCCCTTAAGTGGCAAAACAATTAGAAAAATTAGAGTTAGGAAACTTGACATAAAAAATTGAATAAGTTATCTATATTATTCTTAAAATATGTAAGAATAGAATCTATAGAAAATTGAATGTACTATCTAAACTACTAGGTTTATTTTTTTTTTAAATCTATTTGGTGAAAATTTGAAATTTCAATGCAGTAGTACTTAAATTTTTGGAAAAAAATAAGAAGTAGGTGTCTGTCTGACCACCCTAACCACAATAAAATGATAATATTTTTTTATAAGATTTTAGATATAAGTAGATGACTCATGTCTGGATGTGATGCATATTTTTTTGTAATTTTTTTCCAAGTAAATAATTAATTATGAATTTTTTAATACAACTTTTAAAAAATATAAAAACTCCTATGTCTGACCACCTTAACTTAGTCAAAACTTCATGAAATTCAATTCTTTTTTTAATCCTATAGTATGAAAAGCATAGAATGTGACACATGTTTTGGATTCAAAAATGTGATACCATTTTAAAGCTATAGATGTTTTTGAATCAGCCTATCAATTGGGACTTTAGTTGTAATTCAAATAGAAAATGAATAATAATTATTTATTAAATTCAAAGTAAAGCATAATTTATATCGGTGGAAAACTGAGAATCTCCTTTAAAAACCCTTTTCATTTCATCAATTTTGGGTAAAAAAAAGTTGCCAGCCACATACCCTAAACATACCCATCATATCGCCACTTTTTGGCCAATCATGATCCTGCACATACCCCGCTTCACTTTTTTCTCTCAAGAAAGAAACCCATATCATCCTAGAGTAGTCATCAATAAGTAGCATAAACCTCTGACTCTGGAGGGACCACAGAGATCAATATGTACCAGCTCTAGTAAACCATTTGAATGATGTTGTTTGCTTCAGAAAGAGACTCTAGTTTGTTTTCCCATCTAACATTCCTTGCAAATTGTGTTAGCAGGCTTCACTAGCTTAAGTAGATCTCTTACTGCTTGGGTGGAGCTCACCTTGAAAATGTTATCAAAATTCACATAACACAACCTCCTATGCCATAACTAGCTTTCATCTACTTGATCAATTAAACAACTTTCACTAGCAGCATTCAGGTGAAAAATATTTCCTTCTGTCGTTTTACCTAAAGCAATTACTTTTCCTAAACTTCCAAGTATCCTGCATCTTCCATCTTTGAAGTAAAGATAATAACCCTTATCCACCATCTGTTCAACACTTAACAAGTTGTGATTCAAGCCTTCAACACAAAGAACATCATCAATGTTATTCTTACCACCAAGACAAATAGATCCTCTGCCACGAGTAACACCAACATTGTTATCACCAAATCTTACAACCCCACCGTCGTACTTCTCTAGACTTACAAATTTTCTTTGACACCAGTCATATGATGTGAGCATCTGTTTTCAATAACCCACTCATCCTTTTCTTCAACTTAGGCTACAAGATCTTTCTCATCTTTAGCAGATTCAGTAGCCACCAGACCATTTTCCTTGATAGCAAGGAAAGCCCATTCATTCTCATTTTCATTACCTTTATCAGACTCATCATCAGTCACTCCTTCTTCAGCAGAGTAACATTTCTTTTGGAATCTAGATTGTTTAGGCTTAGATCTAGGAACTATTTCAGGATAGCTTGATGCAAAATGACCTATTTTACTGCAAGAAAAATATTTAATAGGCAACACTTCTTTATACTTACATTTTCCTCTGCCTTCTTTCTTCACAATCAGTGCTTCCAATTCTTCTACCTCTCTTTCTTGATCTTCAAGTTGTTTCAATTCTTCATCATACTTGGATGCCTTTCTCAAACATTCTCCAGGATCATATCTCTACTTGTTTCTTCTGGATATAGTAGCTTTAAATGTAGATTCATTCTTTTGAACAGATTCACCAAATTCACTAAACTCAAAGGCATCAAGTTTACCAATTAGCGTATCTCTTGTCATATTTTTTATTGATTTGAGCTCTTCAATAGTATGAGCCTTCACTTTGTAGGAGGGAGGCAAGGATTTGAGTATTTGAGCCACAACTTCATCTTATTCTAGGGAACCACCGACACATCTAATACCCATCACTATTTCATTTACTCTTTGCATAAAAGTAGTGATATTTTCATCTTCACCCATCTTCAAATTTTCGTACTTGATTTTCAAACTCTGTAGCTTAGCCATCTTCACCTGTACATCTCCTTCATACAAAGTTTCTAGCTTCATCCAAATCTCATGAGTTCTCTTTAGGCCTATCACATTTTTCATCTTTGAATCTATTAGAGCACTCAGTAAAGCTTCCATAGCCTTGCCATTAGTCTTAGCCTTTTTAATCTCATAAGCAGTGGAAGGACCATTCTGAGGAATAACATATGAATTCTTTGTAATCTTCCCAAAGGGTTCTCCAATACACCTCAAATGACACTCCATTCTAACTTTCCATAATGAATAGTTTGTTCCATCAAATCTAGGACTGTTCTTCTTGTATGATGTCATCTCGGATCACCTCAAGCTTTTAACCTTCTTCAAAGGAACTTGCTTTGATACCAATTGTTAGAAAAACAAGGACAAACAATTGAGAGGGGGGCTGAATTAGTTGTCACAAAATGTTAAAATTTTCAAACTCTACTTAACTTAATTACAGATCTAATGAATGAGCAATAAACCATAAATAGATAACACATCAAAGACATCGAGAACACCAAGATTTTTATGTGGAAACCATGTTAGGGGAAAAACCACGGTGGATGTTAGTCCACAATATTATACCCTGTTAAAAGTATAATGAAAATAATAATGGGAATGTGCATGCATTTAGGCACACTACCTAGAACTCACTGCTCAATTACAAAAGGGCTCACTGCCCAACAATGATTTGGATTAGATCCATAGGGTGTGAAATGAGAAAATAGCTTCTACACAAGAATGATTACAGTTCTAATTTTAAGCTTAGAAAAACTCCTTCACTCTTCACTCTCACTCTGCTCAATAATTGAATGAATAAATCAATGTTTGCACACTTGCACTATCTCACACACCAACACACTACTTCGATCAAAAAATCGCTCTGATATAGCTGCATCATGGATTACATCAACAACTTAGTTAGCCAAAAGAATATAAAACATAATTACAATGTCGGTCCAAATTAACAAATAAATTTTCAATGAGAATCTAACACTATCAACCAATACAATGATGCAACCCAAAATAATATCCACAAGTGCACCAAATATTCAAATTTTACTCGTCAAGGATTCACAACACGTTACCACCATTATGTCATCCAGGAACATGAAAACTTGAACATGCACAAGAAAAATCTTTGACCACGAGCACACCAATCAATGCAGACATACAAGAATGATAGAGAATGATCCAGACACGTCCACAAGCAACATGAACTAACAGAGAAGCATCCAAAGAAACATAAATTACCAAAACTACACAAACTTCAATCAGGAACACTAATAGAGACCACAGAAACACAGTCAGAACACTACATGATCAATTCTTCATGCAGACCTCTGAAACTTTTGATAGATGAACTAGATATTATCAACAATAAACCCTTTATTCCACAACAAATGATATTCAACGTATAGAACAAGACACCTTCAAGACCTTCAAAGTTCCACTGGCAACTCTATAAATCTTCTTTCAACAATTTTCTCAATATCCTCGACATATACGACCTTCAATACAATAATGCTAATAGTGTTGACATCAATGACAACCATATATCAGCAATACAACCACAAAATTTGACACTTTGACAACATGGTCAACAAGTCAACAAGGTTCTTCAAGTCAAATCAACATTATTGCAAGCTTGGAGAAGACACTCTGTCTATTTTCTGTAGATTTAACTTCGTCAACCCAACAAGCAGACAATCCCAGATCTGGTGTTGCAGAATTGTCCCATGATTTCTTAAAATTTTGGGAGAGGAATAATTCATCATTAGTGGAAAATGAGTCCCACCTTAAGGTTGGAAATCCATATTTTTTCAAATTCTGGATCTTGACACTCAGAAGCAGGACTGATTCGCCATCAGTGGCGAATGATTCCCACTGGTGATTTTCTGTGATCTTAGGCAGCATTTAGAAGATTCCAAATTCTCTATTCTCTACCCAGGTGCACTCTAATTCAACCTTCATCCTTTTTGTTTTACATTTATTCATTCATAGTTCATGTTTGCATATCACATTTTTTTTTCCAACATTGCATAAATCTTAGGTTTTTCATTCATAATCAATCAAATAGATTATCTAATTGCACTTAGTTCATTTCATTTAGTTAAAATAAATTCATGCATTGCATAGTTTGTGTGAACCTAGTTAGATCTTTTGAGTGGGGTTTATCTCTCTCCTTTTAGGTGAAACATCCTAAGAGTCCAAGAGTAGCATATAAGCCCTACCCAAAAATCAACAGTTCATTTTGGTGAACCTAGTTACATTCTTTGCATAGGGTTTATCTCTCTCCTTTTAGATGGAACATCTTAAGAGTGCAATAGTAGCCTATAAGCCCTACCCAAAAATTGACGATTCATTTTGGTGAACCTGCATATTGAACAATTTACATTTATGATTTCAATTGCATCTTGCATTCTATAATTAATTTACATCAACATTCAATTAGGATATTGTCTTATTTTGGAATCCTAGTGTTTCTCAAATTGCATTAGTAAAAGATTCATGTAGATTTCATTTTTGCATTGCATATCATTGAAAAAACTAAAAATTTGCATCTACATCCTTAATTGGAATTTGCAAAGCATTAGAATCACATTGAGTTTTGTGAAAAACAAAAAAAAAATCATACTGGGACTCATTCATCACCCTGGGAAAATCTTCCCCCTATACATTTCAAACTACATTTTCAGTCATTTTTTGGGTATTTCCTGCATTACAGTTTTCTGTAGTTGCTTCCTGTTTTGCTTTATAGATTCTCTATTTTTTGCTATTGCTTGCATGTTTGTTTACTTTAATTCATTTTCATCATGGATTTTTCATTTAACAAGTTTTGGAATTCATTAAAATACTTAGTAGACATGTCCAATTGTGCCTTTAGCTATGATCCTAATGACCTTGAACTTCCACATGCTCCTTCAACTCCTCATCATTTTCCTCCTTATGATGTAGACATCATTGGAGAAGATGATTCTAGCACAAACAAGTTCTTAACCGAATGTCTCGATAACCTTGAAACCAATGCAACCTTTTACCCATCTATGAAGTCACAAGATCTTCCTACTGTTACACCTCTTAATCAGTTCACATACTTACATCCTGAAATCAATGAAGGACCTAAGGTTCCTCCATCAAGTGGACCTAGTTCCTTTAAACAAAAACACTCACAACCATTTTATGATCAAAAAGTTACAAACACTCCTATAAACCTTGAAGAAGCATATGGCAAAGGATTTACTATCCTAAGTAAACAAGGTTGTGACATAACACATGAACATGAGATTCACCAAATTCTTGAACAAAAACCAACAAAAGAAAACACAACAGGACTAGGATATCAAGATCCTCCTTATCCTATTAGACCTACTTTTGAAAATTGGAGACTTCGTGATGATGGTACAATGATCTTTGATTCTCCTCCTAACTTGAACATTCTTCTTCCATGTGAGAAACCATTACCCAATTCCAATAACAAGGATGCTAGGATCCCCATGGGTCCTCTTTCTCCTTCCATTCATGAAACAAGAGAATCTGGTAAATGGAAACAACCTTATAAATTGAAAAAACTCTAGTTTCCTACTCTTCACCCACCTAAATGTGAAAGGATACTTCAACTGCTTTTAAACAAAGGTCTTATACTCTTACACCTATGAATAGGTTGGTCATTTGTACTAAAGATGCTAACATACCATTTTGGAAATATCATCATATTCTTGGACATCGAATTGAAGAATGTCATAAATTGAAGGACACTAGATAAATATCACTTCACTGATACTGATTACTTTCCTATTATCCCATAAACACTCCTAAATCCCTTTTATCATGCTCTAGTTGTAGAAATTGATTATTCTCACTATTGAATGATCCTTTCACATCACCCACCTCAGCTCATTCTTGCCTTACACTTTGTGGGGGACAAGAAGTTGTTAGCCTTGCCCTTGTAATGCACTTGCCTCTGTCTCTTAACTATGTTATTCCTTTTATGCTTAACTACTTAAGATTGAGAAATCAATAACTTAGTTAATGGTTGACTTACATTTTCATTAATCACTCCTTTTATGTGTGTATCATGTTCCCTCATATCGTGTGTTTGATGTTCTCTATCTTTGTCCACTTCCTCTATTTGTACCTCTTCTTCTATATGTCCTACATTTTATTTTTTGCCATTGTTTTGTGTTTTCCTTTTGGGGATGATGCAAAGTGTTGAGATGCCCTATGTCTCTTCCATTTTAACCCAATTGGTCAATTTTCCTCTATCTTTTTTCTTGTGTTTTCCTTTTGGGAATGACGCAAGGCATCGAGACCAAAATGTCTCCTTCATGTTAACCCAAAAAAAAATTCTTTTCGTTAACCTTTTCATTTTATTTTTCACTTGTTTTTTTCCTTTTGGGGATGGTGAAAAGAATTGATACCACAATGTCTCTTCCATGTTGACCCAAAATGGACTTTATTTTTCTTTATTTTTCACTCTCTTTGTATCATTCTTCCAGTTTTATGTATTTGGGGAATGATGATAGTTCCAAGCTCTTTCATAAAAACATTGCACCAATGAACATACTGACCCCAAATCCATAGATCCCTTATGTGTTTGGTGTGTTCCTTTCTAGGGGGAAAATCCCTTTCTTTTATTCTCCTTCTCATTGACATCAAACATCCTAACTTTGAAACATATGACTTGGCATAGGAGTTTTCCAAGTTGGCTCTCATGTCTTGTTTCTTTTTGCATTTTTCCTTCGCTACTTTAATGTAATTTCTCACAAAACGGTGTGTGGAAATTCCTTTAAAGTGGGGGGCATACATCACCATCAATTCATTTGCATTCTTAGTGTAGCCTTGTCATTCATATGATGCGTTCATCACTTTGTGGATGACATTGTTTGTGATGTCCTTCATAATTGTGATCTATCTTAGCATATTACATTCCTCTTAGTGGCCTAATGTGACGCACTACATCCCCTAATTTGTGAATATTTTTTTCTTTGATTGGTCCTCTCTTGGAGACATTAGACACAATGTTCCCTAAGTGATAGACCTTGCATGAACTTAACAAGACTCCTTTGAACATCTTTTGCATTTTTTCCACCTTGCATAATGCAACTTGCATGCCTGTGGTACCTACCTCTTTGTTCATGAGTTCTAATAATACAAAGCTTTGTTGGTCTCATGAAGCACTAACTGACATTTTCCCTTGTGGCACCTTATTAAAGTTGTGAGGAGGTATAACTTTGGTATGGTTGAGCAGGAATCCCATCTAGTGGCACGACTTTCCCCATATCCACCTTTGTGTTTTGTGAGTGCATACCAACTAGTGTATGCTTCTCACCCAGTGGACCACCATGCATTATGTTACCCTAGAGTGAGTTCACATTTCTCTTTTTCAAACAATCAACCTAGATCTAATCCACAATTAGTTGTACAAACGATTGAAGCTTAATCCTATTCTCTTTGCATGTGTTTGTTCCTTTTCTCTTATGTTTAGTTTTCCATGGGATATTCATCTTGGGGGATTTATCATCCCTCTTCATCATTGTCATTCCATCTTGCTAACGTAACTGCATTTGAACCCTCTTCTTGATATGCATGGCTACTTTAGTGTGAGTTTGAAGCAATTTCATCCTCTCACTAAAGTGGGGGCTAAATGTGCTATAGAAAAATGGCCCCTTGTAATTTTCATGGTCTTTTAGGCCTTTCTTCATGATGCTTGGTCCATTATGCTTTGATGTAATATTGTAATGTGGCTTGGACATTTACATTTAGGTCATTGAAATTCAAATTATGGCATCTTGTGAAGGTGTTGTGAAGTGTTGTAGAACATTTATACACTCTTCTAGACTTTATTAATTATAATTCACCTAAAAATCACCTTTTCATCACAAATCAAGTCCTATTTTGAAGTGTTGTAAATTCTTGTAATAATATTTTATGCTTTTCTAAGCAAGATTTCACTATTTACATCTTTCTTATGCTTTATTTGACCCCTTTATGCCCTTATAAGGTTTAATTAAGTGTATTTTGAATATAAACCCAACAAAAAAAACTAAATGCAACTTAATTCTCGACACCCACTTTCAGGTCCAAGGTGGAACCCATTCACCATGGGTGGCGAATGAGCCCCCCTTGGCTCCAAATTCAAAAAATTTCAAATTTTCTTTTAGTTTTTTATTCAAAATTTCTTGATGTCAGCCTGTGATGAGGTATCAACGGGTTACTAAGGAACACAAATGTATAAATAAGTGTTTTTACATCCATTTCAATCCCAATCAACATCAATTCATCAAGTTCACTAATTCATCCACTTATTCAATCATTCAAGCACTTTGCATCATCAAATCAAACATCTTAGAGAAACCATTGACATAACTTTAGATTTTCTTCAACAAAGGTTTGGTAAGTTGATAGAATTTTCATGTTTTTTTTTTTCATTCCCTTTCATTTCATTATTTCTTTAAGGGTTTGATTAGCAGAGCGGGGTTTGAACAAGGAAAACCCCTATTCTCTAACCCTCGACCATTTTTCCCCCCTTGCATGTGTATTTGCAAAACTTTGTATGCATATTTAATAAGCATTTAGGTGTTGAAGAGTGGCCAACAAGTCAACAAGGTGCTTCAAGTCAAATCAACATTATTTCAAGCTTGGAGAAAACATTCTATCCATTTTTTGCAGATTTAACTTTGTCAACCCGACAACAGACAATCCCAAATATGGTGTTGCAGAATTGTCCCCTAATTTCTCAGAATTTTGGTAGAGGACTAATTTTTTTGTCAATGGTTAATGAGTCCCACCTTAAGGCTGGAAATCTAGATTTTGTCATATTTTGGATCCCGACATTTAGAAACTAGTTTGTGATAGTTTTCATCAAAAGCAGGACTATTTTTCCATCAGTGGCGAATGAGTCCCACTAGTGATTTTTTGTGATCTCAGGAAGCATTCAAAAGATTCTAAATTCTCCATTCTCTATCCAAGTGCACTTTTATTCAACCTTCTTCCTTTCTATTTTGCATTTATTCATTCATAGTTCATGTTTTCATATTGCATTGTGTTTTCCAACATTGCATAAATCTTAGTTTTTGCATTCATAATCAGTCAAATAGATTATCTAATTGCACTTAGTTGATTTCATTTAGTTCAAATAACTTCATACATTGCATAATTTGAGTGAACCTAGTTAGATCTTTTGAGTGGGGTTTATCTCTCTCCTTTTAGGTGAAACATCCTAAGAGTGCAAGAGTAGCCTATAAGCCCTATCAAAAAATCAATGGTTTAGTTGTAAATGCCTTTAAAGAGCCTTGTAAAGAAGAGACGAGGAGATGGATTGTATCTTGAAACAAATTTTGAAATAAAAGTACTTTGCTTTGGAAGTTCAGTTTTTTATTTCTGTTGTTTACCAGTTTGTAAGACCTGTACAGTAACTCCAACCTTAAACATTCATTTTCTTTGGTGAAGTAGGGTATTATTTTTCAATCAAGCTTATTTTGGAGGAAGTTTATTGAGTTTAGCATTTGTTTGAGCCTAATTTCAGTATAACAGTCTAAAACCCCATTTTAAGGGTTTTGAGAGTCTAGGGAGTAGCTTAACAACAATTCCACCAGTGGAGGCTAGTTATATCAGTGGAATGGGGATAATATAGGTTGATTTTCAGTTTGAGTGTGTGTGTAGGTGCAAGGGAAGTCAGAATTCAAGGTTAAGATGTCCTCTTTGTATTTTTTGAGTTCTATCATGAAAGTTGGTGGCTCCAAGGTAGATTTTGTTGTAAATGCATTCAAGGAGGTTTGGAAATAGTTCCTAGAGCTTGTGCAGACCAAATAAAAGGTGATTGAAGTAGTGTAAATTTGATTGAAGGTTTGGAATACCCTTTTTAAATAAACCATCACTCATTTGAGCATGGTTAGCCTAAAATCAAGGGTTTGAATTTTGTGAGTTTTGGAAGGGTTAAAATGGGTAAAATTTTGTTAATTTAGATGTTTTATGACCTAATAAAAGACTCTTTATGGTTATTTGGGTGTGTGGATTTAATATGAAGGTACTTGCTTTGTAATTCAGGCCTAATTGGTGCAAATTGTTGCAAACAACTAATTAATCTGAGTAAATTTTCAAAAAAAGTATACTTTCTATTGAGGTATGTTAAAATATGCAAAAATGGGTCATTTAAAATGTGATTTTTCTTTGGAGATACTATGGGATTTAAGAAATATGCCCGCTTTAGCCAGGGTGGACTACTGCAAGGAAACTGGTCATTGTGTGCAAGAAATAGTGAAACTGATGAGATTGAGTTGTAAAGGTGTGTTAGTATTTTGAACTTATCAAAATGGTGATGTTGAAGGTGTATTTGGGTCTAACCAAAGTTTAGAAGAAATATTTGTTGTTTTCATGCTTTGCAGCAATGAGGAATCAAGTGTTAAAGAGGTGGATTTTTTTGAAAGTTTAGGTGAATTAATGGTGAATGTGTAATTGATCTTCTCAATTTTGTTTTGGGTCATGAGTACCCTTGAAGTGTGTAGATGCTCTACATCAATATATGGGTCCATTTGATGTCCTAGAAGTGATCAACCCAGTTGCTTATAGACTTGCTCTACCACCTACTCTAGGTTGACTTCATAATGTGTTTCATGTTTCTTTGCTTAAGACATATCATCCTGATGTAGCTCATGTGCTTGATTGGTGAAATTTGTAGGTATAGGACCCAAGAGTGGTGCTAGTAGAGCCCATTATAATCATAGATATATGCAACATTAGGTTGCAGAGTAGATACGTTGCTCAATTTATGGTCTAATGGGACTAGTATTTAGAAGAGAGTGCTACTTGGGAGGATGTGGAAGAAATAGAATGGTCCTTCCTGAATTTGATTTCTTAGAAAGAGACAGTGCTTTGCCGTCATGGTAGACGTACTCATGAACATCTCTGTACAAAGATGCAAGAAGAACCAGCCCCCAAGCAAAGCAAGTAGGCATGTCATGCATAACCATGCACTCCCAGCAAAGTCCCCAACCAGGACTGAAGTACTGGCCTCGTCAGTCTGGGGCAACGAGACCCGAGATAATCACCGCAACAACCAAACGGATGGGAGATGCCAGGGCCCTGTGTCGCTCAAGCTCAATCTACCCCTCACAAATAATGATGTCCTCTATGGTGAGGACCCTGTGGTAGGCATTCTGCCCCTCATCTATATCAAAAATGACACGCTAACCATGAATCGACAATCGTAAGATGTGCCAAACGTCCTCCAAGGTGATGGTGGCCTCACTGGTGGGGAGAAGGAAATAAGACATCTCGCTGTGCCATCTCTCAGAAAGCGCTGACATCATCCCAAGGTGGGTGCAAATGGGCACTGCATAGGTGATGTACCACAACCCCATGTCTCATAGTCAGTCCTGATCTCTGTCACTTAGGTCTCACAAGTAACCGAATAGATCCCATGACCTATGCTCTCGGGAATAGAGCTCCCTCACCACGTCCTACATTAGGAAGGGTCATCATGTAAGAAATTTTGAAAAAAAATTGACGGGCATCCAAGAAACCACTCCAGCGTCACAATCTGTGAAGGCGTCGTAGTTTGATTTTTATCAAACTACGATGCTAGGGGAAAAAAATACCAAAAGCACACTACTGTGGTGCACTTTCCTTCCCAGCGGTGCAGTTTGCAAAGATTCCTATCACTAGAGCGCCGCCACTTCACACTTTAGAAATGACCCCATGTTCCATGACCTCAACGTCAGAGTTTTGAAACTTCAAACTCTACCACCGTGGTGCAATATGAAACTGAGCAATGCAGTTTGATTTTTAAGCGGTGCTATATAGTGCCGCTGTAGAAGGACTGACTTTGAAAGCATTAAATGTGTGCTAAAAACAAAAAATAAAGCTCAAGTGAGGATCACTCACCGGTGCCCCAATGTCGGGTGGCCGCTGGTACATCCAGACTCGGTCAAAATTGTGCATCAGAAGTTGTCATTGCGCCATATCTTCAGGAGGTCAAAGCTCAACTCTCAAGGTTGCTAGATGGTTGGGTGTGAAAATGAATTGAAAATGACCCCTTAGAGCCTTTTTAAGCTTGAAAATTAGGGTTTTTTCACCCTAATTGGCTATCCTACTAGGGTTTTGGACCCTTGAAGTTGTTTTTGTCTAGTTGAGGCCTATTTTACATCGTTTTATTGTGTTTAGACACATTTTTGGCCTCTTGTATCCTTTTTTGACCTGTTGGGCACCTTGTCCTCTTTTTTCGCGAGATCAGCCAAAAATTGAAATTTTCATCTAATCTCTCGAGGGGACAATATATTGGCATGTCTTCTCTCACCAGGTATTAGTGGGGCAAGATTTTTAAAAGCAATTTTTTTTGGCTTTGATAGAGATCATTTATTCTTTGAACTAACACAACAAGTACATTGCTTCAAAGAGGGGCAAAATGTAGACATGTAAAATGTACCAATTGACATTGTGCATCTGATCCCGACCACTAACATCATTTCATCCTGAATCATCCTTTGGTCTAACCATTTAATAAAATCCCCCTATCTGATTAAATTCATCAATATTCCTCTTTTAATTAAATAAACTAGTTATCTAATTAAGTCACCTCTTCTCAATAATTATATTAACCATTTTGATCTAATTATCCTATTTAATTAAATAATTAATTTTATTTGATAAATCTCTAAAGTCTATATATTAAATTAAATAAAGTAAAACCTTATTTAATTTAATCTAACATCATCTCTTTTAATTAAATAAATCAAAATATTTATTTAATTAATCTCTTATCACATTCTTCTCATTATTTGATTTAAATAAATCCACAAATTTAAGTCAAATAGGTCACATCATTTAACCCCCTTCATTAAATTAATTAACTTTGATTAATTTAATCTCATATCATGTCCCATCCTCCAGCTTTTACCACTTACACATGAAAATAGATTTAATTAATTTATTAAATCTCTTTTTCCTCAACAAGGCATCATTTGGGAATATTCTCCAAGTTTGAATTCAAAAATCCAAGTTGATATGTACATCCAACAAGGAATTTACTCACTTACATGTGCTTTTCCTTGAGCCAAGTGGCATTCAATGTATTTTTCCTTCCCTCTTGCATGTCATTTCAACAAATTCAAAATTCAAAAATAGGCATTTATTGGCACAATCCTCAAAACTTGGACATCCTCCATCCACTCATAGATTGACAAGTGGCATCTTTCCATTGGTTGAATGTTAGTCCCACATTGCTCTATTTTGGACATTCATCCTTCAATCTCATCTATAAATAAGAGGCTTCATTCCTCATTCTATCATCCACAAATTATGCAAAGTTACTATACTCAAATCTTTAGCCTTTTTCACTAATACCATTGAGTTCTTAGCTAGGTTATGCAGGTTTTTAGCTTGGAGCACTCACCATCCTTCATCAAAGTGGATCATTCATCAACATTCATCAACATACATCAATCTTGCATCATAGGAATTGGGGAAGGGCCAATTTTCACATCAAATTGGCACCAATTCCCCCATGGGATCATGAGTTTTCTAGTTTAATTAGGATTCAATCTCTATTTGGTTGTTTTCATTGCTTTTTTTTCCTAATTTGAACTTTGTGAATAGATTTCATGGGGAATCCTTTTTCTTTCTTGCATTCTCTAATCTAATGTGTTTATTCTTATTGTTTTGTAGGTATTTGGATTGGGTTTCTCACATTTGGCACTAGAAGGAGAGCAATCTCAACATTCAATCACATTTTTTTGCAAATTCATGCATTTTTCTTTGTTTACAGGTTTAGTGTTGCTATTCAACACTGTTGGAAATTCAAACTACAACGCTGAAGTCTTCCCGCCCAACATTTTGAATTTCAAACCACGCCACTTGACGAATCTGACCTGCGGGATTTTTCAAGAAAATCAAACAGTGACGCTGGCAAAAAGGGTGACAAATTTGAGCTCATTGGTCCTAGTACAGAGCACCACTGACTGGTAAGCGGCGCTATACAATACTGCTGGAGAAATAAAACTGTGACGCACTCAGGGGTTGCGCCACTGACATGGAGTAAAAATTTGAAATTTTATTTTAGCACGTGCCTTTTGTCAAATGATAAGTTTATCTTTTGTTTTCTACTTTTTAAACTCTATGTTTTGCAGAATCTAACTAGTTTTCTTTCTTTTAGGTTGGATCAATTGAAAACAAAATAAGGAGAAGCATGATGATGGTATCTCACAAAATCAAAGTGTTTTTAAACACTTTGGTGTTTACTTAACACTCTTAGGAAACTGTTATTCCTTTTTGCTTAGGACACTAATTTCGTTTGGGCGTTTAAAAAAAACCTTTTCAAATTTTTGCAAAGGCTTAAAATGAACATTATGAATACAACTTACTAGAGTTTTTTTTTTTTGGTTAACAATTGAACAAAACAACTCTCATTTGTCCTTTGGTGATTTAAAAATAACTTAAAATTGCTTTATGGCTCTAAAATGAACAAGTGCAACTTTGTCTTTGTGATGGCTTACTTAAACTAACTTCATTGAAAAAGAATGTATGCGCTTCTCTCACACTTTACAGTGATCTTGAGAATCAAAAGGCTTTTTTTTGTGATTTTAGGTTGAGATAAAGCAATCACCTCCACACTTCATTTTGGGTTTAAAATTGAACAAAATATTGTGTGAGTGTGATTAGATCATTATTGCATACATTCTCTCTCTTTGTGTTGCAAACAAAGATTGATCGAGTTATAGATATTGTCTTTACTCGCTTTTGTTTATCTTAGAGGGTCTACCTTGGGGAAAAAGTACTCACCCAAGGGAACAACTCAACCGATAACACTCTAAAGCCAAGAGTATTTCCAACCAGGATATAAATGTGGATATTGGAATAAACACCAATATCATGTGGTTGGCTCTGACGAGATGAATCTGAAAAGGGACTCTCACTGTATGGGTCAATCTCCACGAACGGAAAGTCCTAATTAAAACCAATGTTTTAGAATTTCCAAAATCCTTGATCTATTTTTTGGTGTAGGAATGGTCATTCTGAAGCTGCCCCACACTTTTATGGTCTTTTAGTAGAAATGGAAAGCATGCCATGGGAGTTTCTTGGGTGTTCATGCTTGGCTGCCTCGAATGACGTTAATGAACCATGGAGGGGAGCTAGTGGGGTCAAGCATCTAACCATTTACTAAAGATAAGCGTAGCTGGACTTGTCCAAGTGGGGACTCAACAAATATTATCTTCCACATCCATAGGGTTGTACTTATTCCTAGTTACAAAATGCTTTTCTTGTTCGAAAACATCTTGGAAACAAACACTTAAACTTCATCATCAAAATTTCAAACCCTTTAGAAGACAGATACAATTGACTCAATCCATATGTTATTGCTTTCCCCTGGGATTCTAACCTTAGAGGTTTCTAAGCACTTGGATTACATCTCAATTTGTCTACTAAAGTTAAACAATAGGTAACCCTTTCCTTGAATTCATCAAATTTCCACATAACATACTTTGTGGGATTTGAAGAAATTAAGACATTGGACATCTAGTTTGGAAACCTAATCAAAGAAGTGTTTGTGGTAAAATAAAGTCACTAAGCAAAGATAAACAAAATGAACTCTCACATGTGTTGAAACCTCACGATTTCCAAGAAGAAAAACCCCAAAACGAAAGTCCTTGATTCAAAATCCAGAAATGTATGCTCAAATTGAACCACTTCTTGGTTATAAAGGTCTATAGAAGCATTGCATGTTCTTCAATACCCAGGTTTAGGTAAACAAAGTGTCTTTTTTAGGTTTATCTTAGGATCAAAAGAAATCAAAATCTTTTTCTCATCCATCCTTCAAACATCAAAATCATCTCACCATCACCTTTCGGGAAATCTTGAAATTATCCTTCATGCTAGGCTTTTTGGAAAAAAATAAAAATCATCAAATCCTTGAGACAAAATCCTTGAAATCTTTATCAAATCATCTTTGGCTAGGTATGTGTAGATGCATCCTTTTGCATATACTTAGTCAAAATTATCAAACCATCTTGTTTAACTAGGTATATGTAGATGCATCCTTCTTCATATGCTTGATTAAATTATCATCTTGTTTGAATAGGTGTGGGTAGATGCATCCTTCTCCCTACACATATTCAAATTATCATCCTTTAAGCAAATCTACCCCTTTGATAATCATCCAACATCTTAGGGTCTATTTGTTCTATCAAATCAAGGACAATCCAAAGAATCAAAAATAAAAATCCAAAACATATGCGAAAGTACCAAAAGTCTAGTATTCCCCTCAAGATTTATCAAAAGACCAAAACATCCACATCATCCATCTCTTGCATCATCATCATATCACCTTTTGATCCTCAAGATATCTTAAAATTTTATCTTTTGTGCATAAAGTAAAGATCAATCCAAAGAATTAAGAGATTCATCTCTCATATTCTTGAAAATTGATCCTTGTTTTATGGTTCAAACTAGATCTCAATACAAGAAGAACATGGAAGCCAACAAAGAAACACCCACTTCAAGTGACCTAAACCAAATGAATGTTGAAATGAATCCAGTCGAATCAAGCAATCCTTTGACTATCTCATCATCACAAAACCCACAAGAGGAAATTCAAGGAGAAGATCTTACCTTTGGGATGCCGCATGAAGAAATAACTGAAATGCTCCAAAATCCAAAAAACCATAAGATCATCAACATCATGGTGAGGCTTAACCCTTCACTATACAAGCTTGAACTAGCAAAACAAGGGGCCAAATTACCTTCTGATTTCGACGTGAGCTCTATAGTGGAACCATCTTTGGAGGTTATGCCTCTAATTTAATCCACACTCCCCATCTCATCTACACCCCCATCCCAAAGCATCACTCAAAACATTCCGCAAATCATGACATCTTTTGCTCCAACTCAACCTAATGTTAATAAGGGAAATGCATTTCTTAATACTATTCAAACACACCCCCTCGTTAATAATCAAGACTTGGAGGAAAATACCATTTTGGAACAAAACATACCCCAAAATCCATTACATAAGTATGTTCCTCTCACTTTCCATAATCCTGAAGATCCATCATCATCTTCCTTCCACGCAACACCTCAAACTTCTCTCCTCACAAATTTTCAAGAAGAAGGTGACATGTTCAGACCTGGGGGCATTTTCGACACCACATTTTCTCAAGAACTCACACCCCTCACATTTTCACCCCTCCCACCATTACCACCATTATCCACACCTTTACTTGGTTTTGGGCTTCCACCTTTACCAAATATCAATCAAACCAACATTCCAAACACCAATCAAAACATCACACCAAACTCCCAAAACTTGTCATCGATATCACAACAACAGATGACAACTACATAAGCAATCACGACATCATCAACCACCCCCCTAAAATCTCAAAGCATGGTTTCTCAAGGACCAACCTCATCAACAACACCATCCACCACTCAAATCACCAACATGACATCACCACTCATCACCACCACAAATGCCATTCTGAATCCACCACCAACCCCACCACCACCAAATTTTAATTTATCAAGGCAATATAGCATGGCATTGCAAGCCGCTCACCAAGCTACTTATCAAAAGGAATTTCTGCAAGTGAAAAAGAAAAAAGCCACACAAATAGCTTCCCAACAAGCCACACAAGTAGTGCAAAATGATCAAGCCACCCAAATTTCACAGCAAGCACAACAAGCCGCATAAGCCCAAGCTTTATTGCAACAACAACAAAAACAAGAAGCCGCTCAAGTTGTACAAGCTGCTCAAGTAGCCCAAGCTACATTACAAGCATAGAAGGCTGCCCAAGCCCAAATTCTATTGCAACAACAAGCGGCTCAAGCACAATCCAAAGCACAAGCACAAGCACAACTTCTTGCACAAAAACAAGCAGTGCAACTACAGGCATATCGAAAAGCAATACAACAATATCAACAGTAGCAATAAGCATCCCAATTGGCAGCCCAACAACAAGCGTTGTTGGAACAACAACAAGTGTTGTTGGAACAAAAAAAAGCACAACAATAGTCAATCCTAGCACAACAACAAGCAATCTTAATGCAACAACAACAAGAACAACAACAAGTGCAAGCATACCTAGCTCGACAGAATGTGCAAATAACATCAAACAACACACCATCCAACCCACCCATCCAACCCACAATCGAAACACCCCAAAACACCTTCATCCCACCCCCTAATCTGCAAAATGACGTAACAACACAAATCAGGTTGCTCTCGCAAGTGCTCAATCTTTAATCAAGGCAAACCACAAAAACACCAACCAACTTGTGTCCCTATCCATTTGACATGAGCCTAGTGATGAAACCATTCCCCAAGGGATTTGAGATCCCCAAGTTTGACAAATATCATGGGATGGGAAACCTTGAAGATCACATCAGGGAATTCCAAGTTCATTGCATGGGAGTCACATACGATGATACTTATCTGATGTGGCTATTCCCTAAGAGTTTGGCTAGCCACGCTATTGAATGGTTCTCTCGGCTACCAACAGGCATCAAAACATTCCAAGAAATTATAGATGCATTCATTAAAAATTATTCATGCAACATTGCCATGGATGCTAGTCTTGAAGAGCTCTCAGCTCTGAAACAAGGAAAGAATGAATCATTTGCTTCATTCCTACAACGATGGTGATCTAAGGCCAATCAGAGCAAGTGGACCATGCTTGAGGAACAACAAGTTTGCACCATTATATCCAACCTTGACGGCCTCTTGGAATTTCATCTCAGGGTATAAGGGATCACCACATATGACCAGTTGATCTCCAAGGCGCTTAGCATCGAACGAGCCCTTATGACTCAACTCGTGGGATAAATGTCATACCCTGAATAACAAAACAACCACCCACCAATTACAATGATAAAACTCACACATGGGCAAGGAACAAAAATGTTACTAATGATGGTGTTGTCAATGCCAAAGTGGTCATCAGTGCCCCTCACCAAAATACACCCGCACCACAAATCCAAATCCAACACGAAAACAATCATCACACAATACAACAACCAAACAACAATTTGAAAATCAACAATCTCAATGATCAAAGGGGACCACCCCAATGGAACAAGAGCTATCCCAAATGAAAGTACACCACTCTGGGGGAACCACTAGAAGTCATCATGAAGAAGCAGATAAATGAAAAACTCATCAAAGCTCCCACCTATGAGAATTACCAAGAACCAGATGTGAAACCTCCTTGGTATAATGAGAATCAACTTTGTGACTTCTAGAAAATAAAAGGGCATACCATGAATAGTTGTATGAGGCTAAAAAACATAATTCAAGATCTCATTGATCAAAGAATTATAAATGTGGAACAACCAACAGGAAACCAAGACCTTAAGATATACATGAATCTGATGCCCAACCATGGCAATAAAGGGAATAATAATAACACTGATAAGGGGAAAGGCACCCACACAAATGTGAATCATATGTATGAAACTATCCTTGCCTCCCTAGATGAATATTGTGCAGTCATCACCATCAAAGGCGCCCATGCCGATTGTGGAGTCACCACAAGAGGCAGAAAAGTTACCATCACAGAATCATCCTAGCCAAATAGAGTCCCTGCATCTAGATCTGTCCCTAATGGATACAATGTCCTAGATCAGCTCAAAAGAATGCCAATGCAAATCTCCATCATGGAGTTGCTAAAAATCTCATCTGCCCATAAGAAAATCCTTGAGGAAGCGCTAGCTTCATCCACTATCCTCGCAGATCTTAATGCGGAGCAATTCCAAGCTATGGTCATAAATATCATTACGCCAAATTTCCTCACATTCTCCAACCAGGATTTCCCCGCTCAACCATCTCACAACCGTGCACTCCATTTAGAAGTCATAGTACGAAAAAGAAAATTCAAAAGGGTCTTGGTGGATGGAGGTGTGGGCTTGAATATTTGTTCTCTCAAGCTCATCAAACAATTGAAAATCTTAGAGGATTCTATTGACAAAGGAAAAGGTATCACAATAAGAGCATATGATGATCAAGAAAGAGTGTCCCAAGGCACAATCAAACTCCCTATTCAAGTAGGGCATGCTATCATGGAAACCACTTGTCAGGTCTTGGATCTCAACTTACTGTATAACATCCTTCTGGGACGTCCATGGATTCATGCAATGAAGGCAATAGTTTCAAATTTCCATCAATGTGTGAAATTCACACATGAGGGACAAGAAGTTACCATCCATGGAGATCCTGAACCCTTCTCCTATTGCAAAAGCCTTGAAGCAAAGTACTATAAAATTCCCCAAGTACTGAAAAATGATGAGGGCCCATCTACACCATACATTGATCCTGCCACTCTCACATCCACTTTTGCGATAGAGACACCCACCACTCTCGCCATCCCCACCATTTCTTCCATTAAGGTCATCATCCAAGATAATGGTTGTGGAAACTACATGATCCATAAAAATGCTCTTGTGGTAGGAGAGTTACTACATCTAGATAATAGGGACGTCCGCATATAAATGAAGCCTCCACATCTCAACCGTCTCCTGAAGACTATCCCAACTTTACAAGTTGGGGAGATCTTGGCCAAGAAGTTATTGAGGTAGATCCATCTCATATGCTATATCAAGATGAAAGACTAGTAGCTGATTTACCAATGGATGACAAAAGCAAGGGTCTACAAATGATGCTTGCAATGGGCTATGACAGAAACTAAAGACTTGGGAGAAACGACAATGGGCTTATAATACCTATCATTTCAGAGACGTGAGAGATAACAAATCTTGGCCTTGGATGTACTCCTCCAAGTATAACCATATGTGGCCAAAGTCCTCCAGTTAGAAGGGTTAATAATCATCCTCAGCCAACCGTAGCAAAACTATGCTTACCAGTATTTACAGGTCGCGTAATAGATAACTTTACATTTGATATAACCGACATCTGTAGTAGTAGTGATGATGAGGATACCATGACCAACTTACCTAGGCTATTTGAGGATACCACTCTTTGCATGATTAGCACCCTATCTTTTGAATCAGACCACCAAAATCATGAGATCCGCCTAGTATATCCCCAACTCATCAACTATGACCAACAAGGACCACTAGTTCTTGATACATTCGAAAATGACGAGGCACTCTCAAAATTCATGGGACTGTGGGATAACATTCCATGTGGGGATCACAAAGTAGGGTTAGTAATTTAGCTAGATACACATGCCTATTATGGGGAAATGATTGAATCCCTCAGTCACAAAAGTGAAAAATTAAGAGTAATATCTAAGTCTTTGAGTGAAAACCACATTTTGGCACTCTTTGACTAGAAAAAAGTAAAAAGAAAGGACGCATCCAACGGTGAAAACTTCTCTGAGGCACCCAAGGATGGGGGATTCAATCTTCCTTTTAGAGCTATTCATCAAGAAAAATCAGCAGTCCTGGCAGAAAGATGCAATCCGGTCGATCTAGGAATAAAGGAAACCCCACACATCACATTCTATGCGGAGTCATTACTATCAGAAGAACACGAGCTTCTAGCAGCCTTCCTAAGAGATAGACAAATAAACTTTACATGGGGCTATGCTAACATGCTAGGGCTTGATCCAGAGATCGTGGTTCACCACTTAGTAGTATATCCAAAAGCAAAACCTATTAAACAAAAGCTTCAAAAAATGCACCCTTAGATTGCCTTATTAGTCAAAATGGAGCTAAAAAAGCTATTAGATGTAGGATTCATCCGAACGATAGATTATCTAGAATGGGTGTCAAACTTGGTACCTGTCTCAAAACCTGACGGGGGCATCAAAATCTACACAGACTTCAGAGACTTGAATAAAGCATGTCCGAAAGATGACTTCCCAGTTCCAAACATTGACATGATAGTAGACATGACAACCAGACATGAAATAATGTCACTAATGGATGGATTCTCAAGATACAATCAGATCATGATAGCTAAAGAGGACCAACATAAATCAACTTTCACTTGTCCATGGGGGGCTTACTGTTGGAATATGATGCCATTTTTCTTAAAGAACGTAAGAGCAACATACCAAAGGGCCATGACATTGATAATCCATGGCATGATCCATAAGATGGTCGAAGATTATGTTGATGACATTATAGCTAAGTCCAAAAAGAGAAAAGATCACATAGCAACCTTAAGTGCCATCTTTGATAGGCTAGAAGAGTACAAGGTCAGATTAAACCCAAAGAAGTGCGTCTTCGGTGTACAATCAGGAAAATTGCTAGGATATATAGTGTCAATGAGGGGTATTGAGGTAGATCCAGCAAAGGTAAACATAATCCTTGAAATGGAGGCACCAAAAACATTAAAGAAATTGAGGGGTCTCCAAGGCAAGCTCCAATCCATTCGAAGATTCATAGCACAGTTGGCGGAAAAGCAGAACCCATACTCTCACCTACTTCACAAGTGAGTAGCGTAAAAATGGGATACCAAGTGTGAAGAGGCATTCAATAAAATCAAACAATATCTACTGACACCACTAGTCTTAATGCCACCAATCCCAAGAAAACCATTAATTCTCTACGTATCAGCAACAACAACAACCCTTGGAGTTCTCCTAGCTCAGCATGACAAAAATGGAATAGAAAGGGCTATCTATTACATCAGCAGAACAATGGTTGGGCATGAGCTAAACTACTCATTCATAGAAAAAGCATGCCTAGCAGTAGTGTTTGGATCATAGAAATTTAGACATTACATGTTGGCACACAAAATAAAACTCATTGCCAAAATTGACCCTCTCAAGTACTTATTGTCAAAGGCAATGCTCACATGAAGAATGGCCAAATGGGTGATGATACTGTCAGAATATGACATTGAATATGTGGAGCATAAAGCAATCAAAGGACAAGTCATCACAGATCAACTTGTAGAAGCACCAATCTATTCAGAGAATCCCCTCGTCTCAGAGTTTCCCGATGAATCTATTTTCAATCTCAACATAACTGACCACTGGAAACTATACTTTGACGGCTCATACACACAACATGGATCAGGAGTTGGCATCTTCTTTATCACCCCACAAGGGGACTGCATGCCAAGGTCCTACAACCTGGCATTTCCCTGCACCAATAACATTGCAGAATATGAGGCTTTAACCATAGGTCTCAAAATAGTAGTGCAGTGGAGCATTATAGCTCTCAAAGTATACAAAGACTCCCAATTGATAATAAATCAAGTAAACCATGAATACAAAACCAAGGACGACAAGCTCATTCCATACAAGAAATTGGTGGAGACTCTCAAACAATCCTTCATCAAAATCACATTTGAGCAGATTCCTAGAACCAACAATAGAGCAGCAGACACCATGGCAACAATTGGATCCTTACTGGATATCTCCCACAACATTCCAAAATATGAATCACAGCAGCTTCTCGTGCCCGCATTTGAGGTACTAGAACCATAATTCATGTGTGAAATCGTTGGTCCCCCTAATCCTTGGTACCACGACATTTATACATACCTTCAAATAGTAGTCATTCCCGCCGACCTACCCTCAAACCTAAAATGAACCTTTGTCAAAAAGGCATCCTAATTTTTCATCCTAGGAGATACCCTATATTGTAAAAGCATAGAAGGAACCCTACTACGTTGCTTAAATGTTGAGGAGGCATTGACTGCTCTAACTGAAGTACATAACGGTATCTATGGTTCACACTCGAGTGGAATGACCATAGCTAAGAAACTACTAAGGATGGGGTATTATTGGCCCACAATGGAAAGAGGGGCACATGACTATGCTAGAAGGTGTCTACAATGTCAGCAGCATGGGGACCTCATCCATGCACCAGCTCAAGAGCTTCATCCTATCATCACACCATGGCCCTTTTCATAGTGGGGACTCAATCTCATTGGAAAAATCATGCCCACCTCATCTAACGGCCACAAATTCATCATAACCGCAACATAGTACTTTACTAAGTGGGTGGAAGCCATACCCATGATGTATATAACTGGGAAGCAGATTTTAAAGTTCATTTTGAACTATCTCATTTGCTGATATGGTGTTCCACAAGCCATTATATCAGATAATGGGACACCATTCAAGAATTAGGAGGTTTGTGACTTATGCAAAAAATTCAAAATCCAACATCGCTTCTCCACCCAATACTATCCCCAAGGCAATGGCCAAGCAGAAGCTACAAACAAGACCATTCTAAAAATCCTCAAGAAAACAATCAATGACGTAGGTCGTGACTGGCACCTGTAGCTTTATCCCACCCTCTAGGCCTATCGAACTAGTATCTACACACCCACCGGTGCCACCCCTTTCTCCCTGGTCTACGGATCAGAAGCAGTACTCCCCATTGAGATCAAGCTCCCATCACTCAGAATATCACTACAAAACCTCATCACAGATGAAGAGTATTGAGTATCAATATTGAATGAGTTGGAGCTACTAGATGAGTGACGTATAGATGCTTTGAATCATTTGCAAGTCTATCAGAATAGACTCAAAAGGAGCTATAATAAGAAAATTAGAAGCAGGACTTTCCAAGTCAGAGAACTGGTATTAAAAGAGAATCAGAAGAATGTCCCAAACCCAAGCAGCAAAGGAAAATTTGTACCCAATTGGTTGGGACCATTCATTATCACAACAAGTTATAAGTTAGGGGCATATCAGTTATCAACACCCGAAGGGGAACCTCTGCAAGAGCCCATGAATAGCTCTCATCTCAAAAAAATTTATGCCTAAATCTTTCAAGGTATAGAACCAAAAATATCAAAAAATCAGAAAATTTCCTAAAAAAGGGTTACTTCAGCAAAAACTTGGCAAATAGGCGTTGTGGTGACAACAACAAAAATCAAAAAAGAAAAAAATCCAAAAAAAATTAGAAAAAAGGATTGAAAATAGTAAAGAGAAAAAATCATCCTCTAGTGAAAACCACTTCGGTGGCACTTTGGACAAGTACCTTGGTGAAAACCTGGCAAATAGGTGCCTTGTGTAAATAATCACTTTCCATCCACTAGGATCTTTACGGCTTGTTCTGTATTATCCATCCATTACGTTTCCATCATCCATTGCATTCGAATCTCCATCCATCACTCATCCACCTGCATCTGCACCATAGCTTGGTCCTATGTTTGTATCATGATCCCTCTTAGTACTACTCGGCCCATCCTCAAGGTTAATTTGTCCTGCCTTTAACGAAGTAGTATATTGCTTCGCGTTGGGGGCATGTTCTCATCGGATTGGATTTGTGTATATCCTTAAAGTCCTAAAACATTAGAAAATTCAAAAACATCAAAAAATCCAAAACATCAAAAAACATCAAAACATCAAAAAATCCAAAAACATCAAAACATCAGAAAATCCAAAAACATCAGAACATATCAAAATCCCAAAAATAGGTCAAAAAGTTAGTCAAAAAGTAAAAAAAAAGTCGTCTTGTCGAACTACGAGTCTCTAAGCCTTGAACGTAGGCAAGGTTGATCTTTGATCATCCCCCGAGACACTTAGGTTAATCCTTTAGGAGTCTGTCATAATAAACTGACATCTCATCATGTATATCATCATCTGTAAATTGGTCAAGTCATCAAATAACTACGTGGTCTTTGTGTGTATAACATAGGCAAGGCTAATCTGTTGATCAACCTCTCGAGGCCCCTAGGATAGGTCTTTAGGTTAGTCTCTTGGTCAAAATCCCATAAAACCCCAAAAGCATTGGAAAATCAAAAATCAAAAAATTTGAAAATCTCCAAAAATACCAAAAACAACCTCAAAACATCTCAAAAACTCCAAAAACATCCAAATATTTAAAAAAATCCATCTGTCTCATCTCACTTGCACCCGCAATAACATCACTAATAATAAATGATCATCATCCTCAATCTTTGGTAAGATAATTAGAAACAAGTCTAGCAAGTGAAAAGTGAAAACTCAAAATCGTCAAGTCTTAGGTCCAAGTCAGTACATAAGAAAGTTGGTCAACTCTTTGTATCGATAACCCATCATCCAATTGGTCCCATATCAATCATCATTTAGAACACTTTGGATAAATGAAATGACATGCCCCATCCACTAACATGTCCTAGTATGTATCCTTCCTACAATGGGCATTATCTTTTGGCAATAGTTTCGATTCTTATCCTTAAAAACAAATCCCCTTTTGGTTAGCAGTATTGAAGAACATCAACTTGTTTGTTTACTCTGTCTTTATCTTTTGACTTATCTTATTGCACTCATTCCAAGGACTTCTCGATGATATCTGAATGGAGGATTAAGAGAAATAGGAATGGGGCAATGATCATTATCTTTTTTCTATTGTCCTTGTTGGATGTTCTTGTGATATAACCTTGGTGAATACTTGCTTTGTTAGGTATGTATGGAGGAGATTTTTGGAAACTTGTTGACTATGGCATTGATAGGTTATACCTTTCAATGTTTTGGTCTGAGGTGTTTGAAACTTCTGAAGTGCATCCTAGCAAGGTTTTTGTATGTCAGGTGTGAACAAGGATACTCCTATCTATTTTTCAAGTCAAATTTCATCATACTAGGTACAATGCCATCCTCGTTTTCTATACCTTGATGCATCATACCACGTGTGTCATCAAACATAATAAAATTGGCCCTTTCAAAATCCCAACTCCTCGACAAGTAATCATCATCATTTTTCATATTCATCATCTTGTTTCTTGTTGAAATGACTTCTTCTCTTCTTGCTCATCGCACTAACAAGGTACTATGACAATTGATCATCATCACCATCATCATCGTCATTGATCCTGCATCCACAAAACATTTGCATATTGCATCAACATATCATATAGGAAACACATGCATTGCATTTCCATCATCATATAAACATGTTATTATAAGCATTTTTCATAGATAACCATATCCATTTTTTTATTACATTGCATCCATTCTTTGCATCACATTGCATTCATCACATCAATCATCACATAACATTCATTTGCATAAACATTTCATACCCATTTCACATTACCACCTACTACATAATCATACATAATAAGTACATAAGCATTATAGATATTCCATTGCATACATACTCGCATAACAGCATAGGGTCATCTCACACATTACATTCATTTTGCATAAAACATCATCATATCATTTCATATATCGTATTGTATCGCATTAAATGCATCACATACATTACATACATTTAACAGGTTTAGGATAATATTTGTTATTCTAAGCATCTTAAAACCATCTCATTTGCATCATCCAAAAAACATGACCATTGCATTCACATTGCATTATATCATCCACTAATCATCCATGTAATATGATAAATAGCATCGCAATCATTTTTTACATTTCATTACATAAATCATTCCACATTAGCATAAATAGAAACATAAAAATCCATTACATGCAAATCGTACATCCATCCATAATCATTTCATAAGCATAATTCACTTATCATTTCACGTGTACACCATAGATCATTCCCATATCATTTTGAATATTGCATATTATATATCATATCATTTCAAATCATCATATAGATTGCGGCATTATTATGCATCACATAAATACATATGCATATCATAACTCAGCAACATAATATAGATTTGTTGGTCATAATCATCACATAATGCATATATCATCGGAAATAAATGCATCCATAAATACATCATATAACACCATAACATCATTGCAATAGCATATAGAAATAGAATCATCCATACATGCATAAATAAATGATACACATCACATCACATCAAAATCATCATCTCATATATATATATCATCAATAATGTAACTGTCATAGTACAAAATAATCGGATCACTGTATATGTATGACAATCAATACAAAAAGGCCCATCGGGCTATCAAAAAGGAGACCATAAGGCACAAAAAGTATCATCTTGATCAAGGTCTACCCCCCTGTATGTTGTCCTCGCCCCTATCAGCATGACCCTCTACTGGTTTGAAACTAGTCTGCTGCGAGTAGTCTGGGACCTGTGCTGCTCTGGGTATAGCCTCATGATAATGCATACGATAATACTCGGCCTCTCAGACGACCTCCCTATAAGACCGAATAAACATTGTACCCTGAGAGGAGGAGGCTGCCATTCTCTCCAACTATTTTCTTCGGCCTAGCTCTGTAGCTGCCTGTAACTCTACAGCCTGTCTCTATAGTACGGCCTGGTCCCTCTCGGCCCTGATCTGATCTCTCTCGGTCTACACCTAATCTCTCTCCCCTGTCAAAGTATACACCTGAGCCTACAGCTGTTCAATCAATGTATCTTGAGGATCCACCTACCCTGTTGGCTATGGTGATGGAGGCTGTACCTGAGGCTGATCCTCACCCCAAGCCTGTAGTGGTGCACCTACCGGTAACTGCTGCTGATCCTGCATCTAGACGTCAGCCTGAACTGGATGGACTGGCTAAACTGGGGGCCTGGCCGGCTAGTCCTGTCATGCACCATCCCTCTGTCCTCATCCTCCCCCTCTACCTCTTACCCTCCGCCAATCGAGAACTACTCCTAGAACTGTCAAACGAAGGGGAGGCTAGAACCAATCCAAGTATGCCTATGTCATGCCTGGATCTGTAGGCCCCTAATCATAAGCCCATGGCTGAGCCACCAAGTGTTTGAAGTTGTCGATGGCCTCTGAGGCAGGAATGTATTGCCCCCATGAAACCTATGACATGGTGCGAGAAAATACGGCCACATAATCGTCGTATGGCCGATCCTGAGGCTCACTGAACAGACACTACACACACCCTGGTAGATATCTCTCTATCATAGTATTCTCTTGCCCCTACATGAAGTGGTCTGACAGATGTAGAAAATATGATGCACATCATCGGCCCATCCGGTTGACCAAGGTACAGTCACCATATGAACATTTGCATCTCATCTAGGACCCTCCTCCAATAAGGAATCTCGTGCTCGCTTGTGTGTGTAAAGGACACACCACCTTTGTAGCGCCATACGAGGGGATCATCAGGCCCCATTGAAACTATAACAATCCATAGTCAAAGGACAACAATGTGCTCCCACACCCATACCTGGAGGAGTGTCATGCCTATTCTGAGTGCTCTACCATCGAGGTAGACATACTCATGAAGATCTATGTACAAAGATGCAAGAAGAACCGGCCCCCAATAAAAGAAATTAGGCCTGTCACACATAACCATGCACTCCCAGCAAAGTCCCCAACCAGGACTGAAGTACTGGCCTTGTCGGTTTGGGGCAGTAAGACCCAAGATAATCACCGCAACAACCAAGTGGATAGGAGGTGCTAGGGCCCCGTGTCTCTCAAGCTCGATCTACCTCTTGCAAATGACAATGTCCTCTATGGTGAGGACCCTATGGCAGACATTCCTCCCCTCATCTATATCAAAAATGGCTTGTCGACCATGAATCAACAATCATAAGATGCGCCAAACATCCTCCAAGGTGACGACAGCCTCATCGGTGGGAAGGTGGAAAGAAGATGTCTCGTTGTGCCATCTCTCAGCAACCGCTAACATCATCCCAAGGTGGGTGTGAATGGGTGCTACGTAGGCAATGTACCATAACCCCATTTCTCATAGTCGGTCCTGATCTTTGTCACTCAGGTCCTGCAAGTAACCGAATAGATCCTATGACCTGTGCTCTCAAGAGTAGAGCTCCCTTTCCGTGTCCTGCATTAGGAAGGGTCATCATGTAAGAAATTTTGAAAAAAAATTTGTCAGGCATCAAAGAAACCACTCCAGTGTCGCAATCTATGAAGGCATCGCAATTTGATTTTTATCAAACTATGACACTAGGGCACAAAATTCCAAAAGCACACCGCTACGGTGCAGTTTCCAAAGATTCCTATCACTAGAGCACCACCACGTCACACTTTAGAAATGACCTCAGCATCAGAGTTTTCAAACTCCAAACTCCACCACCGTGGCACAATTTGACACCGAGCGGCGTAGTTTTATTTTTGAGCGGCACTATATAGCACCGCTACAGAAGGACTGACTTTGAAAGCATTAAATGAGCACTAAAAATGAAAAATAAAGCTCAACTGAGGATCACTTACCTGTGCCCCAATGTCGGGTGGCCGTTGGTATGTCTGAACTCGGTCGAAAATGTGCATCGTAAGTTGTCGTTGTGCCATATCGTCAGGAGGTCATAGCTCAAATCTCAAGGTTGCTAGATGGTTGGGTGTGAAAATGAATTGAAAATGACCCCTCAGAGCCTTTTTAAGCTTGAAAATTAGGGTTTTTTCACCCTAATTGGCTATTCTACTAGGGTTTTGGACCCTTGAAGTTTATTTTTTCTAGTTGAGGCTTTTTTTACATTGTTTTATTGTGTTTAGACACATTTTTGGCCTCTTGTAGCCGTTTTGGACCTGTCAGGCACCTTGTCCTCTTTTTTCGCGAGATCAACCAAAAATTGAAATTTTTGTCCAATCTCTCGAGGGGGCAATATATTGGCATGTCTTCTCTCACCAGGCAGCAATGGGGCAAGATGTTTAAAAGAAATTTTTTTTGGCTTTGATTGAGATCGTGTATTCTTTGAACCAACACAGCAAGTACATTGCTTCAAGGAGGGGCAAAATGTAAACACGTAAAATGTACCAATTGACATTGTGCATCTGATCCCGACCACTAACATCGTTTCATCCTGAATCATCCTTCGGTCTAACCATTTAATCAAATCCCCCTATCTAATTAAATTCATCAATATTCCTCTCTTAATTAAATAAACTAGTTATCTAATTAAGTCACCTCTTCTCGATAATTAAATTAACCATTTTGATCTAATTATCCTATTTAATTAAATAATTAATTTTATTTAATTAAATCTCTAAAGTCTATCTATTAAATTAAATAAATTAAAACCTTATTTAATTTAATCTTACATCATCTCTTTTAATTAAATAAATCAAAATATTTATTTAATTAATCTCTTATCACATTCTTCTCATTATTTGTTTTAAATAAATCCACAAATTTAAGTCAAATAGGTCGCATCATTTAACCCCCTTCATTAAATTAATTAACTTTGATTAATTTAATCTCATATCATGTCCCATCCTCTAGTTTTTACCACTTGCACATGAAAATAGATTTAATTGATTTATTAAATCTCTTTTTTCCTCAACAAGGCATCTTTTGGGAATATTCTCCAAGTTTGAATTCAAAAATCCAAGTTGACATGTACATCCAACAAGGCATTTACTCTCTCTTACATGTCCTTTTCCTTGAGCCAAGTGGCATTCAATGCATTTTTCCTTCCATCTTGCATGTCATTTCAACAAATTCAAAATTCAAAAATAGGCATTTATTGGCACAATCCTCAAAATTTGCACATCCTCCATCCACTCATAGATTGACAAGTGGCATCTTGCCATTGGTTGAATGTTAGTCCTACATTGCTCTATTTTGGAAATTCATCCTTCAATCTCATCTATAAATAAGAGGCTTCATTCCTCATTCTATCATCCAAAAATTATGCAAAGTTACTATACTCAAATCTTTAGCCATTTTCACCAATACCATTGAGTTCTTAGCTAGGTTATGCAAGTTTTTAGCTTGGAGCACTCACCATCCTTCATCAAAGTGGATCATTCATCAACATTCATCAACATACATCAATCTTGCATCATAGGAATTGGGAAAGGGCCAATTTTCACATCAAAGTGGCACCAATTCCCCCATGGGATCATGAGTTTGCTAGTTTAATTAGGATTCAATCTCTATTTGGTTGTTTTCATTGTGTTATTCATTGCTTTTTTTTCTTTCCTAATTTGAACTTTTTGAATGGATTTCATGGGGAATCCTTGTTCTTGCTTGCATTCGCTAATCTAATGTGTTTATTCTTATTGTTTTGCAGGTATTGAGATTGGGGTTCTCACAATGATAAATTGAATTATTGAGGAAATTTAATATGTTGAATGAAAAATTCAATATTTTTGAAATGTTTGAAAGATGTTGACTATCTTTTGACTATGTGATCTTTTGAACTATCTTATACTTTATCATGATTGAATGTTATTGATTAACTCTGTAAGTGCAAGTGTGTGAAAATGTAGGAAAATAGACATGTTGAAGGACAAGAACACATTTCAGGTAGGATCATTTAGCCAGATTGAACAGTAAGCTTGATGGAATCAGGGTACACACACCACCAAACGACAAGATGTCTGCATTTGAAATTTCAGATAGGAGATTATATTTATTTGATTTGAAATCATTCAATGATTGAAAAAATAGGCTTATGTAATGATATACATGTGTTTTCTTATTACTTCTCTATTTTGATTGCATGTATGAATGAAAAACTTAAAAGAAAATGATAGCATGGTTAAACACACATGTATGCATTTGAAATGGCATGCTTGAAGGATAAGAAAACCACTTCATTTAAAAAATATTATTCGAATCAAATAAAAGTTTATTCTTTGCTTGAAAGTGATTGAATACTATACTGTTATGAAAGAAAAATAGATATATATATATATATATAAATACACACACACACACACACACATATATATATATATGTATGTATATTATGGTCACTAAACAAGTAAACCCTCTACTTTTTCTATCTCGTTTGGGCCCTCCTTGTGATTTTGGCTTAATCTTGCCTTGAATTAATGTTGTAATGTGATAACAAATTCACATTAGGTCTTGGGCCCTTGTGAGCTAAAAGGATTCAAATAGTACCTCACCTAGGTGTTGTAAAGTGTTGTAACACACTTTCACATTTTTCTAAGGTCTTATAAATGTATTTCACCTAAATAACCTCTTTTTTATCCTTTACCAAGCCTTATTCCAAAGTGTTGTAACACACTTTCACACTTTTCTAGGTTTTTCATTAATAATTGGACTTTCTTATACTTTAATTAGCCCCATTTTGCATCCACAAGCCTTATTTATGTATATTTTTGAGAATAAACCTAATAAATACCATTTAAGACATTAAAATCTTGAAACCCAACTTAAAATCCTAAGGTGTGACTCATTCTCCATTTTGCATGAATGAGTCCCCTTAGGAGGGACCTATTCACCCAGGGTGGTGAATGAGTCCCCTTTAACCTAAAATTCAAATTTAATTTAAAATTATGTCAAGTTTTTATTCTCCAATATCTAAGGTTGACCTGTAGTGTTGTAATTTCTAGAATAATTTCATAATTGAGTATAAATACAAGCTTTTTCCCTCATTTTGAGATCTATCAAGTTTGATCAAGAATTCAAGAGTTCACAAGATCATTTGAGCATTCAAGGAATTTCAAGGGCAGATTATCAATCAATTAAGAGATTTTAAGTATCATTCATCATGTCAAATATTGTTTGCATCATGTTGTTTTAGAGCTAACATTTGTGATTTAGGATTGTGTGATTCAAGCAAGCATTGCATTCTATACTTATCAACATCAAGCTAGATTCCAAATCCACATCCATTGAATCCAATACTTGCATGTTTGCATCATCTTATTGCTAGGGTTTGGTGAGTTGCAACATCATTATTTTTTCATTCATCATTATCCATTCTATTTTATTTAATTTCAAGGGTTTAATTACCAACAAGGGGTTTGACCAAGGAAAACCCCTATTCACTGAACCCACAACATTTTCCCCTCTTCTTCTATGTATTTTGCAGGTCTAGGTTGTAGATTTTACCAAGAATTTAAGATTGGAAAAGTGATCAAAGCAAGTAAAAGTTGTCAAGTCCTAAGAGAAGCTTGGAGAAGACCTATAGGATAAATTTTGTAGTTTCAGACCCATATCTAAATTAGGAGTAGAGAAGAAAATTGGGGGCTACAGTTTCTTGTTTTGAATTTCTAGAAATCTAGAAGTGGACTAATTCGCCACTATTGGAGAATGAGTCCCATTACCTAGGCCTAAACAGGGTTTTTGCATATCTGAGTACCCTTTTGTCTGAAACTTCTTCCATCCTAGTCTTCCTGAAACTGGACTAAGTTGCCCAGCTTGGCATATGAGTCCTAGTTGACATCAATAGAAAATTCTTCAAAATTCCAAAGCTCCATTCTATCTGCAACAAGTTTCTAGGTGCACATTTTTAGTCGCATAGCTTTACATTACATTTTACTTGCATTTTTAGGTCATTTAGTATTAGTTTGCATATCACACCATGTTTTCAAATACTTTATATTTTCCAAGTTTGCACTTGCTGGTGAACCCATTTATTATCTCCATTATATCCAAGGATTGCTTATAGTCATATCTCTCACATCCTTCATTGGGTTGAGATCTATAAGGTGTCCTTGAATGTGGACATTGTGAAATTGGATCCCTTTCCCCCTTCACATTTTGTGGACAAGGGATTGAAGCATCCATTTCTACTGAAAACATTTTGGTGAACCCGGTTTTTTAGCATCATAATTCTAATTTGGAGTGCATTTACATCCTAGATTTAGCTTGCATTAACATTTTAGTGTGCTTTGTATTAGTTAATTTAAATTCTATTGTTTCAAATTTTGCATTAGTGAAAATTTCATTAAAAAAATTAGTAAAATTCTACATTTACATCTCAAATTTTCATCAAAAAACATAAAAAGCATAAAATTCATTTCAAAAATTTTGAATTATTTCAAAGAAATTAGTACCAGGACTCATTCACCACCTTGGGAAAATCAATCCCTTTGCACATTTTGTACAAAATTTTATGGCATTTAATCTTCATTTTTTAAGTTCTTGTTTGTTGTTGTTATCTCTCTATTTCAATTTGCTTATTTTTTGTTTCATTCAAGTCATTGCATTTAGTATAATTTCATTCATCTTATGCATTACTTAAAAATCAAAAGTGCATTTACAACATTATTGCATAATTTAGAATCTAAAATTTGCATCATGGACATGTGTTTTAACAAGCTTCAGATGTCATTAAAATCCTTAGTAGATATCTCAAGTTGTTCCTTTGGAAATTACCCTAATGACACTAAACTCACTCATGCTCCTTCAACTCCTAATGCATGTCCTCCTCGTGATGTTGACATCATTGGAGAAGGTGATGATAACATGAATAAGTTCCTAAACAATTTTCTTGACAACCTTGAAGCCAATGCATCATTTTATCCATCCATGACCCAACCAAAACCTCCTACAATACCACCTCTTGAGATGTTTGGTTCCTTACATCTTGAAACAAAAGTAAAACCTAAGTTCCCTACAACAGGTGAACCTAGTTTCTCTAGGTAAGCAAACATTCAACCATTTTATGAAAACAAAGTAACAAACACTCCATTCAACCTTGAAGAAACATATGGAAAAGGCTTCACAATCTTGAGCAAACAAGGATGTGACACAAAAAGTGAACAAGAAATTCATCAACTCTTAGAGCAAAAACCCACAGATGAAAACATGCAAGGGATAGGCTATCAAGATCCCTCTCATAATAGTAAGCCTCCTAGATAATATCTAATGTTTCATGATGATGGTACAATGATCTTTGATTCCCCTCCCAATCTGAATTTCCTCCTTCCTAGAGAGCAACCCTTGATTAATAACAATAACAAGGATGGTAGGATCACTTTGCATCCCCCTCCTTCAATTAGAGAGAAGGGTGAATCTAGAAAATGCAAGAGGCCTTACAAGTTAAAAAAATTGAAGCCTCCTCATGCACCACCTGAAAGTGAACTAAAATTACAAATTCTTCTCAACCAAGGATTAATATTATTACCACCTATGAACTTCCTTGTGCTATATCCTAAAGATGAAAAAGTTCCACTTTGTGCATATCATCGAGTTCTTGGACATAGTAGTGATGAGTTTCGTGCATTAAAAGAGGAGTTGAGTATCACTTTGATGGAAATAATTGCTATCCAGTGATTGCATAACGCACTCTCCTACTCTTTGTCATGTGATAGTTGTAGAATACTCCCTTCTCACTATTACATGTGACCTTTCCCATCACCTACGTTGGCTCATTCTTGCCTCACACTCAGTGGGGGAAAGCAATTGTTAGCCTTGTCCTAGTAATGCATTAGTGTGGTCCCTTCGATTCATCATCTACCTTCTGCTTATACAAGACTAATATTGAGAGGCGAATGACTTGCTCGATAGTTGACTCACATTTTTCTTACTATTCTTCTACATTTTTCTTTTCCTTTTTATTTTGTGTGATTGCATGTGCGTAATGTGATCCCCTGTGATGCTTTGTTTCATGTTCTCTCTCTTTGTGACATTCCTTTATTTTTACCTTCATTCTTCTCTATTTCTTCCTTGGCTTTCACCTTTTCATTTTATCATTCCCCTTTTCTTGTATTTTGATTTTGGGGGAAATCCCTTTTTCTTTTTCTCTTGCATGACGTAGCTTTACTAAAAAACATATGACTTGGCATAGGGCTTTCCAAGTTGGTTATTATATCTTCTTTCATGCTTGCATTTTTCATTTGCTACTTTAAAGTAATTACTCACAGCATGGTGTTTAGAAATTCCTTTAAAGTGGAGGCATACATTGGAATTATTCTTTTGCATTTTTCCTTTTCTTGGTTCTTAGTGCAACCTTCTTACTTTGTATGATGTGTTTGTCACGTTTTGGATGATATTGGGTGTGGTTTCCTTCATGAGTGTGATTTATCTTAGCATATTACATTCCTCTTAGTATCTTGATTTGACACACTACATCCCCTGAGTTGCGAATTTTCTATTAGTTGATTGGTCCTCTCTTGGAGACATTAGCCACAATGTTCCCTAAGTTAAAGACCTCACATGAACTGAGCAAGACTCCATTGAACATTTCCTATTTTTACATTTTGCATTTGTTGTTATATTTCCACCTTGCATAACATAGCTTGTATTCTTGTAGAGCCATTGCATCTGTTCATGAGCTTTGAGAATACGTAGTTTTTCTTGTCTCATGAATCTCAAAAGACCATTTTTTCACTTTTTGGCACCTTATTAAAGTTATCAGGAGGTATAATTTTGGTATGGTTGAGCGGGAAGCCCATTCTGAGGCATGACTTTACCCATAGCCACCTACGTGTGTGTCGGTGCATACCAAACATGAGTGTATGTTTCTCACCTTTTAGGCCTTCTCACCCAGTGGAAAACCATAAGTTTCATTACCTCAGAGTGAGTATTCATTTTCTAGACAAACAACCTAGATCTAATCCACATTGTGTTGGACAAGCGGTTAAAGCTTGATCCAATTCTTTTTATTTCACCTTTTCTCTTCTTCATCTTTGGCATTGTATGCTTTTTCCTTGTTGTTTTTTATACCATTTTTATGTGTGTTCCTTTGTGTTCATTTTGGTTTGACATGGGATCTTGATCCTGGGGGCTTGATCACCCCTCTTGATCGCTGGTGTCCCATCTTACTAGCATTAGTTCATCTGAACCCCTCTTGATGTGTGTTGATCTACTTTAGTGTGAGTTTAAAGTAGGTTCATCCTCTCACTAAAGTGGGCGCTAAATGTGGTCACTAAAAAAGTAACCCTTCTACTTTTTCTATATCATTTGGGCTCTCCATGTGATTTTGGCTTAATCTTTCCTTGATTTAATGTTGTAATGTGATAACACATTCACATTAGTTCTTGGGACCTTTTCAACTCAAAGGATTCAAATGGTACCTTACCTAAGTGTTGTAAAGTATTGTAACACACTTTCACATTTTTCTTAGGTCTTATAAATGTATTTCACCTAAACAACCTCTTTTTATCATTTACCAAGCCTTATTCCAAAGTGTTGTAACACACTTTCACACTTTTCTAGGTTTATCATTAATAATTGGGCTTTCTTATGCTTTAATTGGCCACATTTTCCATCCACGGGCCTTATTTATGTATACTTTTTAGAATAAAATAGATAAATATCATTTAAGATGTTTAAATCCTGAAACCCACCTTAAAATCTTAAGGTGGGACTCATTTGCCATTTTGGGTGAATGAGTCCCCTTTAACTCAAAATGAAAATTTAATTTCAAATTTTATCAGGTTTTTATTCTCCAAGGTCTAAGGTCAACCTATAGTGTTGTAATTTCGAGAATTATTGCATAATTAAGTATAAATAAAATGCTTCTTTCCCTCATTTTGAGATCCAACAAGTTTGATCAAGCATTCAAGAGTTCACAAGAGCATTGAGCATTCATAAGAGCATTCAAGGAATTTGAAGGGAAGATTATCAAGCTATCAAGAGAATTTTTCAAGTATCATTCATCATGCCAAATATTTTTTGCATCATGTTGTTTTAGAGATAACACTTGTCATGTAGGATTGTGTGATCCAAGCAAGCTTTGCATTCAAGATTTATCAACATCAAGATAGATTCCAAATCCACATCCATTGGAGCCAATACTTGCATGTTTCTAGCACCTTATTGCTAGGGCTTGGTGAGTTGCTACATCATTATTTGATCATTCATCATTCTCCATTCTATTTCATTTCATTTCAAGGGTTTAATTACCAACAAGGGGTTTGAACAAAGAAAACCCCTATTCACTAACCCCACAACAGTTTTCCCTCTTCTTGTGTGTGTTTTGCAAGTCTAGGTTGTAGATATACCAAGAAGTTAAGATTGGAAAAGTGATCAAAGAAAGTCAAAGTCCTAAGAGAATCTTGGAGAAGATCTACAATTTGAATTTTGTAGTTTTAGACCCAGATTTGAATTAGGAGCAGAGAAGCAAACTAGGGGATACAGTTTCCTATTTTGAATTTATAGAAATCTAGAAGTGGATTGATTCGTGACTATTGGAGAATAAGTCCCACTGCCTAGGCCTAAACAGGGTTTTTGCATATTTGAGTACCATTTTTTCTGAAACTTGGTCCAACACAGTCTTCCCAAAACCGGACTAAGTTGCCCAGCTTGGAGTATGAGTCCTAGTTGACATCAACAACAAATTCTTAAAAATTCTATATCTCCATCCCATCTCCAGCAAGTTTCTAGGTGCACACTTTTAGTCTTATATCTTTACGTTATATTTTACTTATATTTTTAGGTCATTTAGCATTAGTTTTCATATCACACTATGTTTTATAAAAAAAAAATATTTTCCAAGTTTACATTTGATGGTGAACCTGTTTCTTCTCTCCATTATATCCAAGGATTCCTTATAGTAAGATCTCTCACATCCTTCATTTGGTTGAGATATCTAAGGTGTCCTTGAATGTGGACATTGTGAAATCGGATCTGTTTCCCCATTCACATTTTGTGGACAAGGGAGTGAAGCATCCATTTCCAGTGAAAACATATATATATACATATATACATATATATATGTACATATATGTGTGTGTGTGTGTAAATACATACATATACATATATATGTTAAATGGCGCAAGACAATTGAGAGGGGGGGTGAATCAGTTATCACCAAATACAAATTCAAATCTCAAACACTTATCAACTTCACAACCACACAATTTTGTTATTAAGTATGAACATGAAATGCAGATAACAGAAAGCAATATCAACATAATGAATACTAGATTTTATGTGGAAAACCCAATAAGGGAAAAACCATGGTGAGGATTAGCTCACAATATAAAGTGATTCCAAAACTGAATATACAAGGCTCACTGCTAAATGGGTCACTACCTACAAAATTATTACAAAATAGAAGTGGCTTCATAGCCAAAATGAATTGGTAAGAGTATGCCTAAAAAGTGTTGATTCAGTTCCAGTGATGCTCAATAAATTGACTTACACACTTCATAATTTTCACACTTCTTCACATTCACATAATTTCAATTTGTCTTACACCACAATCTTCAAAACTGTCTGACATATATATCTGACCTATTCACAAGCATCAATTAGGTCAGCCTAATTAGATGCAACTAAAAAGATTGACTATTGGCTTCAAGCATTTACAAAATATTTCCAAACAATAAATCAAAACATGTAGCACACTACATCATGTGAGCATAGGCCTAAAATAGGTCACGCATACACCCACATAAGAAAATTTATTCACCATAACACCAATTATCGATGAGGTCGGCCAAAGATAGGCTTAATAGAAAAATACAATCAATAGAATAATTTCCATACAAAATATGAGAACCTGTGCATGAGATATTGTAAATGTACATGCCTCCAACATCAATAAACTATTTCCCAAAACTACAAGCAACAACAATCAACCACAGAGAATTATGGACCAAAATACTAAAGGATGTAAACTATATACTGGTTTAGATACCGGTCTAGAATACCAGATCAAATAATGACTTAGTCTTGCAGTTGCAACACATATAACATGGTGGCATCAATGAAAACACAAAAGTTGTATAGTTAGACATCCTTCTTCATTCTTCCAACAATCTCCTCCTTTTTCATTGATGGCAACATGTGCCACAACATTATCTCCCCCTATTACCAGTATTCTTTTTATTCTTTCCCCTTTTACAGTTCTTCACATGACTCTAACTCTCTCCCCCTTTGACATCAATGGAAAAGGGTATGTTCATGGCAACATTGTATATATAAAGGAATTCCAACTCCCCATTTCAAACATTCAAGTGAAAATAACACTTTTTACATGAAATTTTTTCTTGTACCTTTCTCTTATGGTTGGAAGAATCCTCTTCCAAGAAAGCACAGTTGAATTCATCCTTGCACTCATACCATCCAATAAATAAAACTATGTAAAAGAGGATGTCTGGTCCGAAGACAAACATTTTGGTTCACAATCTTCTACATCAAAAAGTATTCTGGAGAGATGATCCAATCAGATCTCAACAATTTCTTTAACCAACCATAAGGTTTTAACCAAGTATTCTCTTTGTCTCTGAGCAATCAAAAAATCTACTTGCAATTCACCAACTATTATTCTCTTTTTTCCATTTTTTTCTTTGAAGAAGTCAAAACTCTTTCTAATATTATTTACCTCAGAATTGCTCCAAATCACTTTGAGATCACTTCAAGGTTGCTCTAAGTCTTTTTTTTTTGAAAATCTTCAATTGTAGAAGTGATAAAAAAGAATTATGAATTTTACTTTATACACCATTGGTTTTCCCTAATTTGCATTAAATGCAGCAGTCTTCAAAAAGTTGATAAAAACCCTATTTCTTTGCACTGTAAACCCTAAATCGCTCTATAAATGAACATTTCTGTAACTTTTCTTCCAATTTCTTTAGCATAACCTCTATTTACTCATTTTCTACAACATATCCTCATGCCAACTTTTGACACACCATACATCCAGGGGGTTTGTATAGTTTTATGTTAATGCTCACCCTAAGACCATGCTAGGTCTGATTGCAGGAGGAATTTTCTACACTAGATGAGGGTATAGCCACATCTGTTGTTTTTGGCTCTTCTTTCTTTCTTCAAATCTTGTTCATTTCTTGCTTAAAATCTTCCTTATCAATTTCCTTCACTGGTTCATTTTGTTTTACCAGATCAGACTACTTCCTCTTTTTACTTCAACATGCTCTTGAAATATGTTCGCATTTGTTGCAATTATGGAAGACAACATTTCTCTAGCTTATTTGACTTCCATTTACCTTCGATCTGCATTTATTTTCTTTGTGTCCAAACTTGTTACAATTATAACAATAGCCATTAAAGCATTGATTCATTCTTCCTCCATTAAACCTATTCATGATCACCCAACTAATCATCCTCACCTGAGATATGTATTCAATAGCTCTATGTCCAAATTTCTTGCAAGTAAAACATTTTCCAGAGAAGGAACTAGAAGACAGATTCATTTTAATTTTGCACTTAGTTTCCCTATCACCAAATTTGTTAATGAAAAGAAAACACCATTGAAAGATGGGTACCTTTGAGCATTTGGTTGTCTAATAGGTAGTCTTCTAGCGAAGTTTCTTGGATTTATTTTTTGCTTCCATTTTTATTGAGTCTTTTGATTATCCTTTGAGCTTTCACCTATTTCATTTCCAAAGCCACCTTTGCCTTTACTTGGTTTATGTCTTGCAATCAACTCATCAAGCTTGTCAAAGCTATATTTGAAATTGTTTTCACAAATTTTTTCTTTCTCCAGTTCTACTTTCAAGTTCAACACCTCTTGTTCAAGTCTAGTGCATTCATTAGTCTTGCTTTGCAGCACTATATTCAGACATTCTTCAATTCTCTTTTTTTCTTCCACTAGCACTTTCAATCCAATGATCTCTTGTTTCTACTCCTCACTCACTTCTCTATGTCTTTCTTTGAATTTCTTCAATTTCTCTTTCAATTTTTGGACACATTCATTTGCCTAATCAATATTTTCTTTCAAATCTCTATTTTCATTTTTAGCCTTATCAAGATCTTCAAGTGCAGCCCAGAGTTCTTTATCATCCACTTGTTCAACCTTTAGGATCTTCCTCAAGGAGCTAAGATTTTCACCAAGGAACCAAAGCTCTAATACCAATTGTTAAAAGGCCCAAGAAAACTAAAAGGGGGGGTGAATCAGTTGTCACCAAATACAAATTCAAATCTCAAACACTTGTCAACTTCACAACCACACAATTTTGTTATTAAGTATGAACATGAAATGTAGATAAAAGAAAGCAATACCAACACAATGAAAACGAGATTTTATGTCAAAAAACCAATAAGGGAAAAACCATGGTGAGTATTAGCTCACAATATAAAGTGATTCCAAAACTGAATATACAAGGCTCATTGCCAAAGGGCTTGATGGAGCCTTAAAAAAATTGTATTTTTTGAGGATTTCATGGATATAGTCTGCATTTTAAAACCCTTATCCCCATGGTTTGGATAGGGTTTTTCCTTTGAAATCTCTCAAGTTTTCTAAAGTCATGTTGACCTGCCTTGTCGGTTTCCAGTTCTTAAAGTCATTACTTGAGCCATTAGGTGTGTTTAGTGACCAGGCCCTTTGGTTTAGAGTGTCGGTCACCTAGTTGATTGTCGACCTCAATTGTTTTCTAAAGTCAGGTGTTAAATATTCCAAATGACTTAGGCTTAAGTCATGTATCCCTGAGGGTCAAATCATCATTGGCCTAACAATGGCCCCTTATTTAATACTAACCTTACCGTGTGTGCAGGTTTAGAGATTCGAGACTATGGGAAATGATCTTGGTCATACCCTGCCAGCTCGTCGATGATAAATGTTGGCTGGTTATTTAGTGTGAGGAAAACGAGATAAGGACATGTGTCCTTATATGGACGTGGGGCCCATTCTCCACTATATGGCTCACTTCCTGTGGTTCTGAATTGATGGTAAAGATTAAATGTTGGGAGTCAATCTCTTCCATTCCCCACCATCTCACAAAGGAAATATACAAGCTCGTTAACGATTGGAGGAACAACGAGATCCCAACACATGGATTAATCCACCAATTTTGTGAGACGGATGAAGCTTTCCTACAAATGAGTTTCCATCTAATGTGGATTAATGCTATTGGTTGAGACAAATGAATGAAACACCATTGGAATTCAAACCTGGTTAGCCTAGTGTAAGCCATCTGATCTACCATCTCATTAAGAGATCAATGGTTGACATTCAAAATTGATAAACATGCATGTGATATCCATTTCATTCTACAACTAGGTATGTGCAGGATCATCATGGAAAAAATAGGCCCTTAAGTGGCAAAAAATTCAGAAAAATTAGAGTTAGGAAACTTGACGTAAAAATTTGAATAAGTTATCTATATTATTTCAAAAATATGTAAGAATAGAATCTGTAGCAAATTGAATGTAGTTTCTAAACTACTAGGTTTATTTTTATTTTTTTAAAATCTATTTGGTGAAAATTTGAAATTTCAATGCAGTACTTAAATTTCGTGGAAAAATAAGAAGTAGGTGTCTGTCTGACCACCTTAACTATAATAAAATGATAATATTTTTTTATAAGATTTTAGATATAAGTAGAGGACTCATGTCCAAATGTGATGCATATTTTTTTGTAATTTTTTTCTAAGTAAATAATCAATTATGATTTTTTTATTACAAATTTTAAAAAATATAAAAACTTGTATGTGTGACCACCTTAACTTGGTCAAATCTTCATGAAATTCAATTTTCTTTTTTTTAATCCTATAGTATGTAAAGCATAGAATGCGACACATGTTTCTAATTCAAAAACTATGATACCGTTTGAAAGTTATAGATGTTTTTCAATCAGCTTATCAATTAAGACTTTAGTCATAATTCAAATAGACAATGAATAATAATTATTTATTAAATTCAAAGTAAAGCATAATTTATATTGGTGGAAAGATGATAATATCCTCTAAAAACCCTTTTCATTACATTAATTTTGGGTAAAAAAAGGTTGTTGGCCACATACCCTACAAATACCCATCATATTACCACTTTTTGGCCCATTATGATCCTGCACATACCCAACTAGTGGACATTAATGAGATGCTCTCTGTAAGTTCAATCAAATTAATCTTCATGCGTGTGGAGACTTAATTTCCAACAATCATGAAGTATGACATGAAAATTTCCATGCACTTGGGAATTAAATGGTGACAATACGCATGCTAATGAATTTCCCATTTTCAACATGTGTTTTCATTAAGCATCGATGATTGCTATTATCACATTGTTTAATAAATAGAAGTTGAGAGTTGTTATTTTCACCATTGCAATTAGTTTTCAATTTTTTGAGTTTGAGAGCCAAGGTTATGAGTGTGGATTCTTCAACTTGCAGGATGAAAAGTTTGGTGCTTCATTTGTTCTAGTGTGGAGGTCTTCTCGACTCAATTTATGAAGGTATCATGTCGAGCACCCAGAGCAAGGACAAATATATCATAAGGATATCCATGGTGAGAAATGTGTACTTGTTGTTACCAGATGTAGCCACCGGCTAAAGGGTCAAGTTGCAAGCTCGGAGAAAGTGGGAGTTAAAGGAAAAGAATCTATTGGATCGTCCAACAGAATTTAGAGAAAGATTCAATATGGTCATGGCTTTTTAAGACGGAAAAAAACACCTATCGATGTCACAGACAACTTGTCTAAAATTTAAATAGAGACAGATTCTGGCTATCGCTAGTACCTCGCGACCCTGGGCTGAGCTCTGTCCCCTAGAACTGAGGTATTGTCTATCCCTCCTCTAGCTGTCAGAACTCCTAGTGGGTGAGATGGTGATGTGCTGAAGAATGGAAAATATGAGGATGGAGTGAAGGTTTTATCTCCATCTCTAGCAATGATGTGAAGTGGTCACATGTATAGTGGATTGAGTGCTGGTGGTTGGAGGTCTTCTGGTTGCTAAAGAGATGGTGTGTGGAATGAAATTCTTGTGTTGTTTGATAATGGCTATGGTGGTTGTTTTTATCTCTGCATGTGTGGTTGGTATTTTTGAGGTGCTTGATGCTGATTGTGTGCTTTCATTACAATATGAATGTTAGCTTTGTCACTTACTTAGTGACTGAGGGAAATTTTTGTGGCACTTTCCCATTCCCTCTTTCATGGGTTTTACAGTGGTGGTTTTCCTATTTCAATGTGCCTTTATAGAATCAACATGTGGGGAATTTTGAAATGCAAATGAAATTTTGAGTGAAATGAAATTTTGTAATGTAAGATGAATTTCGAGTTGGAAGCTTGTCTTCTCCCTTACACTATAAAAGGGAATTCAAGGCTCATTTGCAAGGGATTCTAATTTTTGAGTCTTTGAGTTTAATGTATGAAAAGGGGTAGAAATTAGAATAATACCATAAAATAGGGTAGTCGGATTGTCTTGGTCTTTGAATCATGCATATGTAAATCCTAAATAGTCTTATAGAAGTTACTGATATCGAAAAAAATTTCATGCATAATTCATATGCTCTTCTCTGTATATCATCTTGAAAATTTTGAATACAATATCAAGTATATTTTGTTCATCTTCAAATGCTTTGTTTGAATGCTTGTCTTCATTTCTACTTTGGTTCAATGAATCAATTAAATGCTTAAATGGGGTCATGAATTCATGAGGATTTATAGAGGATTTGGTAAGAATTGATATGTTATGTATAGTGAGTTTTCATAATGCGAGGCTTTATGAAAATAGTCTAAAATTATCAAATTTAAAGAATTTCTATATAACTGGTTGTAAGGTGCATGAATCCATTGCCCAATTGATGAAGGAACTAATCTATTTGTCACAGTATTTTTCATTTGAATGATAGTAACAAAACATCAGGGCATGGACTCAAGGCTAGAATGCAAATCTTTTAAAATTCACTTACTATGAGACATGTGTGTGAGATATTTTCCTTTTTCCTAGTAAATTGATGGTTATTTTCTTGAAGATTAGCCAACCTTTGAGTGAATTATGTTATTTACCCCTCATAGGAACCAATATGTGATTTTTTGTGTCATTTATTGAGATAGTCAAATAGATTATTAAAAGCAACACCCTCCTAGGTCCCATAGAGCCTAAAGTGTAGAAGATTCAATCCTCAACTGAATGTTGCCAATTGGCCATTCATTTTAAGGGTCTTGAACATAGGAATTGGCTACTCTTTAGAGACCCCTTAGGTGTACTAGAAAAATAACCAACAAAATGGTGACTTTGCTGGGGAATGCACTTAGAAATTTGGTTGTAGATTGTCTTATCAATGAGTCATTCAAATCTTGAATTATTATTTGTAACTAGAGGTTGAAAATTATTGACTTATATTTACCCATTCGAGTCACCAATGGAATGGCGACTCTATTATGGATATTATCATTCTCCAAACATAGATAGAAATGCAGAGTCAGAGGGCGAAGTGAACCTAAATGTTTTGTTCAGGTGTTAACAAATTATGGAACCTAGTAAACAATTTGAATGCAATAAAGATCGAAGGACCTGAACGTGACTCTGTTGTGGAAGATAGCCCAGAATGTACGCTATTTTTAAAGAAAGTTCATCTCATTTGAAGTTCAATCCTCTAAAAGGAAGTGGAGACTCTGACTCAAAGAACTTGATAAAGTATATCTCAATTGATCGGATTTTCTGTTTGAAAGACAAAGGATAGTCAGCCACTACAAATTACCAGGTACTTTCATATAATTTGAAGAAATTGTAGCATATTATGGGTAAATTAGGATAAAATTCCCATGCTCAAGATGTAAATGACTCCCTAATAGGTGAATTAGCACTAGATGAGGGAATATTAGTGATGACTTAGTATGCTTTTGTGTTGAGCTGAAATTTATGCACTATGATAAAAGAAGTATGTTAAATTATTAGATCTTAAGAAGAATTTATAGGGAATACATATGTTAAAGGCTTGGGATTATGTTTGGAAAAAGAACTGATGAAATATTCTATAATTGCATAGTATATTTTGAATTACTTTCAAGAATTGAGGATGAGTTGTCAATTTATGTTGTCTGGTGTAAATATGGACAAAAGTATGCATGGTAAATATTCCTTGTCTCACCAAGGAAATTTTAGTACTGATAGGTACAAGGCCCTTAGCTTTGACACTATTTTTGGTTACCCCAATATTGTACCACCGAAGGTCAAGGACAAAATGCCAAAGTTCAGCAGTGAAAAGTCAGAATCAACAAATAAGCATGTGTAAGAATTTGTTGATGTGATGGGTGATTATGAGATAGATTCAGAAGATGCAGTTATGAAGTTATTTGTTCAATATCTGAAAGGAGATGCAAGAGATTGGTTTTCTTTCTTGCTGATTTCCTCTATACATTGTTGGAATGAACTTAAGGCAGTTTTCATGGAATAGTTTGGTGAAAGGATAAACCCAAGTGTTGTGAGGAATAACTTCATGGAGATTTCCAAGGATAAGGAAGAATTAATCCTTTCCTTCAACCTCAGATTTACAAAGGTCATAATGGAAATTCCTAAACAAATAAGGCCAAATGATGCATAATGTTTGGTTGTATATTTGGGAGCATTTGATAGCAAGATTAGTTTCTTATTAAGAGACAAAGAGCTTACTAACTTGTAGAAATCTTATCAAGAGGTTGTGAATATTGAGAAAAATCTGAAATACTCAATTATGAGGGGACTTGTAATTGCTAGCACAAATAGCTCTAATAGAATTCAGACTATTGAGCCAAACCAATCAGGAAATATAAGTGTTTGTCAAGAAAAGGATCCCATAGATGTTACATCTACACTAATTCCATGGAGTGTGAAGAAGGAGCAAGTATCAACCTCATTTCAAATAGGATTGGGAAGAGCTGATTTGGTATTCTCTGTTAGAAAGTTGTATGAGATAAAGAGATTTGTAAATGAGTCCCCATATGACTTGTTTTCAAGATTCTTAGATGTTCTGATGGAGATACCCAAGAGTGTTAGACCTAATGACTTAATGTTCTTTGATTTTTTTTGTGAGGCCTACAAATCAGGATTGAGCAAACTTCCTGAGGATTTGAAGCCTCATAGTCTTGATCAAGTAGTAGAGTGGATAAACACTGTGGAAGATATTGAGCATAGTTATATTCCATTCGCTATATCCTAGAATGGAAGAATTAATTGGCATAGTAAGAAGAATCAAACGATAATATTGACAGAGCAAGGGGAAATGTTAGAGCCTTAACAACTGACTTTTGAACATTGTTGTCATTTTACTAGCAACATAGAAGAAGACTCATATGGTAGTGATGATGATGAAGATGCAGAGTGTGAGAATATGGAAGTAGTGCCTAATTATATTCCCTAGGGTGTCATAGGCTATGGACAGATCCAAGGGGAACATGGTGAAACCTTGCTAATTGACCTAGTCAAGAATAATGATGCACACATCAGTGATGGGAATGCACCTGACCTCAATTGTATGGAACAAATGAGGAATCAAGGGGGTGCGATCAAGTTGGGTCAATCTTCCATTGAATGTGATTCCTCTTATGAAATGGAGATGGAATCCTTGGCCTCAAGTAGACGATATGCTAATAGCCTTGAAGGGGTGTGCTTCCTAGGAAGTGAGCAATTCTCTGAATGTGAATCAATTGTTATGAGTGAAAATGATGAAGAGGACATTGCAAATGTTTCCCTTAGTTCTTCAAGTGATTACATTGATTTTGAATGCACTAATGATCAAAATTATTGGAATCCTAACACCGAGGAAGATGAGGTATGTGTGACTATCATGAAGGTATGGAAAAATCCTTTATTTGATGAACCTATATTGGACAACAAGGTTACAAATGATGATTCCTATTGGTGTACATGCAATCCTCTTTTTGAAGAAAATCCTGATGAGTACTTGTCAATTAGTGCTAGTGAATATGTTGTGGATGGTACAAACAAAACTCAAGGTGGCATTGAGGTAGGTAAATTTTCCTTTGAAGATGTTAACCCTGACTTAATAGTTTCACAACTAAATGGAGGATGTGGTGACACAAACATTGGTCAATTGGTTTACCAACATGTGATTGAGCAGATTGTACTTGACAAGCATCAAAAGAATGACTCAGACTTGCTGAAATCTAAATGTGATAATAGCTCACATGATAATAGAGTTCAATACTGTGATGGAACCTTTGAATACAATAATGTTATCAAAAGGGATGTAGATGGTTATGTAGATTTTCCTAGGGTATCTGGCCATGTGCTTGAAAAGATGGTTGAAGTGTCAACTACTCATGTTCCACATGACAACACTTGCTTTGACATGAAAGGAAGTTCATTCTTGGGTGATCAAAAGTAAAATCAAGATGAATGTAATGAAATTCAAATAACATAATTTCATGATTCTATAGAATTTTTTAATATTGTAGGATGATTTAATCCATGTGAAGAGAAATCTAAACGTGTGGACAATTAGAGGAATGATGTTGATCAATATGAAGTTGCACTGGAATTTGTTACAGATGCTCCATACCTTATGGATCTTATTATGGGACTTCTTTCATCCCATAAATACAACACTTGTGGAAAGCAGAGTGAAGGTCTTCTTGATCCTTTGTCTCTCTTCCCCGATCTTGTAAGAGATTGGCCAAGCATGAGCCAAAGTACTTTTGAGGTTTTCAAATTTGATGAACAAATGGGATGTGACCCTACACTGCATGATTGTGTGGAATATGAGGGTTTTGTTTTCCTAGTTCAGTTTAATGAACCTGTAATGAAGAGGGGTGATGAATGGGATAACATTACAACAAATAGAATGGATAGTATCAATTGTGATGGTGCTAGTGACATGGAATTGCACAATGTTCATATGGAGCCATTTCCATCAGAATAGGATATAGTCTCTGACAGAGGGAAGAATTTCCCCTAATTTGCATGTATATTTGTAAATAGTTTACATAGGTGGGTCTGATGTGTTTGGTTTTTGTTGTGTCTACTTGCCTTGTCCAGGCAGGCTCTTGGGTTTTGGTTTTCTATCCGAGATCTAGATTCCTGCTATACCCACTGGGGGTATACATCCCCGAGCATGAGCCATTAACAGAGCCTCCAAAATTCTATATTTTTTGAGGATTTCATGGATATACCCTGCATTTTAAAACCCTTATCCCCATGGTTTGGATAGGGTTTTATCTTTGAAAGCTCTCAAGTTTTCTAAAGTCATGTTGACTTGCCTTGCTGATTTCTAGCTCTTTAAGTCATTACTTAAGCCATCATGTGCATTTGGTCACCGACCCATTTGGTTTAGAGAAGTCACCGAGTTGGTTGTCGACCTCAATTATTTTCTAAAGTCAGGTGTTAAATCTTCAAAATGACTTAGGCTTAAGTCATGTATCCCTGAAGGTCAAATCATCATCAGCCTAAAAATGGCCCCTTATTTAATACTAACCTTGTCGTGTGTGCAGGTTTAGATATTTGATACTATGGGAAATGATCTTGGTCATACCCTGCTAGCTAACAAATGATAAATGTCAGTTGGTTATGTAGTGTGAGGATAGCAAGATAAGGATGTGTGTCCTTATAGGGACACAGGGCCCACTCTCCACTATATGGATCACTACCCATGGTTCTAAATTGATGATAAATATTAAATGTTAGGAGTCAATCTCCACCATTCCCCTCCATCTTGTGGAGGAAAGATACGAACTTGTTAATGACTTCAAGAATAACAAGATCTTGACACATGGATTAATCCACAAAGTTTGTGAGATAGATGAAGCTTTCCTATGGATGAGTTTCCATCTGATGTGGATTAATGCTATTGGCTAAGACAAATTAATGAAGCACCATTGGAATTCAAACGTGGTTAGCCCAGTGTAATCCATCTAATCTACCATCTCATTAAGAGATCAACGACTAAAATTAAAAATTAATAAACATGCACGTGATAGCCATTTCATTCTACAACCAACAAACATTAATGAGATGCTCTCTACAAGCATGATCAAATTGATTTTCATGCTCGTGGAGACTTAATTTTCAACAATCATGAAGTATGATATGAAAATTTTCATGCACTTGGGAATTAAATGATTATAATACACATGCCAACCAATTGCCTAGTTTGCACATGTGTTTTCATTAAGCATTGATGATTGCTATTATCACATTGTTGAATAAATAGAAGTTGAGAGTTTCTATTTTTTCCATCACAATTAGTTGTCAAGTTTTTTAGTTTGAGAGCCAAGGTTACGAGTGTGGATTCTTCAAGTTGTAGGATGAAAAAGTCTAGTGTTACATCTGTTCCAATGCAGACGTCTTCTTGACTCAATTTGCAAAGGTCTCATGTTGAAGACCTGGAGCAAGGAAAAAGAACTCATAAGGATATCCATGGTGAGAAATGTTGGCCAACAGTTGTTGTTGCACCAAAAGATCAACCTATTGATGCCCAATACAACTGCCAGAGTTAACGAATCCACGTGAGGAAATTTTTTCCATGTCACAAATCCTAAGGGGAGCATTGACCATTTGTCAACAAACTCCCCCTTAGCGTTACCCGAGGGGATTTGAACCCGACACCTTTGGCTTTGATACCACTTGTTGGCCCATAGTTGTCATTGCACCCAAAGATCAACCTATTAATTCCTAATACAATTCCCAAAGCTAACGGATCCACAGGAGGTGGTTAGTCCATGTCACAAATCTCGAGGGGAGTGCTGACCATCTATCTATAAGAGATGTGTACCTGTTGTTACTAGATGTGGCCACTAACTGAAGGGTCAAGCTACAAGCTTAGAGGTATTGGGAGCTAAAGGAAAAGAATTTGTTGGACCCTACAATTGAATTTAGAGGAAGATTTGATATGGTCATGGCTATTTCAGATGGAAAATCTCACCCATCGATGTCACTGTTACCAATTTTTCACCACAGCTCGATTAGCGGAGCTGGCTGAACATTGTTATATCTTAAGGTGAAATTACAGATTGAGTTTAAGTGTTGTTTGCATCTTTTATTATCATTCATCAAGCGAAAGTTGTGCATTTAAGAGGAAAAATCAGAATTTCAGAGTACTATGCAATGTTCTAGAATTAGATGAAGTACAAAGTTGAGCATATAAATAACAGAGCATTCTAGATGCTTTCATTTATTTCATATAAAGATTCATATTTACATAGCTTCATTTGATTGCAAGAATTAGAATGATATTAAAAAATTGCATTGAAATGTATTTTCTTTTCAAATGAAAAGCATAAAGATGAAATCAAATATCCACACAAGCCGTGGATGTGGTTGTCATAATGCACCATTAATAATACACTACACTATTGCAGATGCAAAAGAAAAATCACATAAGTAAATGACATAATCATCATTTCCTATTTTGGCCGACGGTCGATGATGAATGGTGCACCTTTGTCTTCTCAAGTTTCGTCGACCTGTAAGAGAAAAGAGGGGAATGTCAGTGGATCTGATTATGAAGAAACCTATATGAATCACCAACAATAGTGCAGCCTATTATTAATCATACACTGAAGCAATCAAAGAAGTACAAAAGAAATGAGCTAAAATAAAAACATCAACATGATCATCATATTCTATTTTTTATGCTAACATTTTTTGTTTCTTTGTGCAGGTATAGGGGAAATCACGAAGCTGATCATTATTTGAAGACCAAGCATGTGGAGAAAATCAGGCTCCCACAAGGGTAGAGCTCGACATGTTGCCCTTATTCATTATAAATGGGTTGATTTAAAGATTACATCATCATATATTCATCAAAAGAAGTGATATACAACTGAAAGAGTTAAGCATAGTTATCTATCAAGCTATTAAACCAACTGTGCATTCATAACAATTAGGTGGATATTTTTTTGAAAGCTACAGGTTAAAAATGAGTTTAACTCGCTCAATTAATTCAACTGAGTGCCATTATGTCAAACATCATTGCATTGTTCACGTTCTGTATTATGTGTTCATCATGATCATATATGTCATGCAAGGTTCAGTTCATCAGTGTTCTTTTCATAGCCAAGGATAGTGAACAGGCATACATTATGCCTTAATAAGGAGTTTTGTTTCAATTTTCATCATGGAAGAGAAAGCAGATTTACAGAATAGTTTATTAAGAGGAACATAAAAATGCATGAAGAGTGTCAGGTCAAAGCCCAAGAGTGTGAGGGAACAGATATTGCATTCAAATGGTAATGAATAGGCATTTCCAGTTTGACTGCTAAGGAAAATACAACATTAAGAGTTATAATGAGGAAATGATTGTTCCAGAATGACAAGAAATTATCACAGGTTTTTTTAAACAGAAGGTCTCTCTGAAGTGTTAATCATGCACTCAAAATGCATTGAAGTAATCAAGTAAGATGCAGTCTTCAGAACTACTAGACTTTAATTGAAATTTTTGCATGAAGTCAAAACAAAGTGAGATACCAGTTGTTTACAAATTTAGTTAAAGGTAAATTCTATGTGCAAAAAGGAAACAACATGAAGTCATTATTCAAGTAATGCAAACAACAGACGCATTTTCAGCATTTCAAGGACTTATGGAGGGTGTTCATCATTAATATATTATGATGTACTTTATTCACAAAGAGACAAGTGTGGGAACATGAAAATAGCTTAACAAGGTGTACTGAAAGTGTAGATATAAGAGGGTTTTAAATAAGCTTTCAATTTTATCATATGCTAGAAATGTAAGAATTTGGATGACTAAAAGAAGCTCAAATTTTACAAAATTTGTAGACTAGACTCTTCATATCACAAACGAGCTTCAGGAATGGGAATATTAATTTTCATTCAATACCTAGAACAAGGTCTTGTTAAAGACATAATTTATACAACATTTCCATGAAGAAAGCTGAGAAAAGTAAAATACCATGTGAATCAGTTTATATTTTTAAACATACAGTTTTGTTGTTTTCTCATATACTCACAATGGTTTCCAAATTTACACATGGACATCACAGTTTTCAGAAAATACATGGGTCTCTAAATAAGTTAAGTATTTCCTCAATCACTATTTGTTTACCCACTTTGGGGTTTCAAAACACAACTCTGCATATTACACTTTTTAATTCACTCTTGAAGGGTTCAAAGAGTAAGCTACATGAATGTCAGAGTAGAGCACAAGCCATCATGGGTCGAGCTTACAATTTGAGTGTACAATGAATATATTTTGCTTCCTGAATACCCACGTTTGGGGTTTGATTTTAGAGTACAAAAAATACAATTTGCAGTGGTAACTCATATGAGGTTTTTTGTATGAGATAGCAAGAAAAAAACAAGTACAAGAAATGAAAATCCATCAATCCAACTTGCTACAGCCACGACTAAAGAGGCTTTACTCTCATTAAATATACAAAATGTGAATTTCTTGTGGTGGGTCATGTTTAAGAGTGGAGAAAATGCAGTTTTTATTCAATTCTCATGATACCCATATGTAGGTATGTCCTTAGATATAAATGAGGGTGAATTTCTTGTTTTGGGTCAAGTCCAAAACCTCTAAAATAATGCTTTCTATGATACACATCTAGTGTGGCCTGAACATGGCCGGAAATTCATAAATAAAAGAGGGACTCCTTAGGTTTCTGAAGAATGAAGAAGAAATATGTGCTTAAAGTAAAAGATTACCAGTTCATATCTGTAGGAGAGCACACTAGCCGTAGCCAGAATAGTCATTGTTAAGCGCCAAACTGTAAGGATTTTACCATTGCGTCTAGAGGAAGATGCCAAGATACCAAGCTCAAAGATTCGAGCTCATTCAACAAAGAAAAAAAAATAGAAACAAATGTATTAGAGGTTGTCTAAGTCGTGCTCACAAGACCAAGAATCCTGAAAGGAGAAGTCTCACAAGACAGACAAGAAGCTCACCTTGTGTGGAGAAAATAAAGCAAAACCCTCGAACAAGTTCGCTCATCAAGCTTTCAGATTAAAGGCCCAAGCTCATATCAGGTCGACCAAGAAGAACAAAGCCACAAGAAATGTAAAGAAAGTCAGAAACCATCATGAACATGTTGTGGCCTTAATAGTTTTATTTGTCTTTTAGTGGAGTAAAGAGCTACATTACAACAAACAAATCAAGCTTACCAGTCAGGATTCGGTTATCTGAAGATAGTGGTGAAGACTCTCAAGCATGTAGATTCTCAAACCAAGCTCAACCATCATGGCGGCGTGCTCTCAGGCAGAGCTCATTTTTCTTCAGAGTGATCATTTGCAAAATGAATCATTATTAGGGTTTGGCATCGTTTTCTCATGCCCTAATTTGACCCAACATCATGATCATCTAGAATATTAATGTTTATCAATAAGCATGTGGGTTTTTCGAAGTGGGGTTATCACTGCATTATATTTTATTTAAAGTTTGAAGTTTAATATTTGAGGGTGGTCGAAATTATGTGCCTAGGTCAATGTCTTAGGTCTTTAGGACTTGATTTTTTCCTTAGTGAAATGTGGATTATGTTATTGTTTTGTGAGAAAACAATGAGAATATAATGGTGGATACCTTATGACCTAGGAATGATTTTTTTGATCAATTATCTATTTAGGGTTTCTTTTTTAATTGATTTTAAAGAAATCAATTGGAGATATTGATGAGAGAATAGTTATTATATTCATATTTTTATGATTTTTTTTTAAAGAAAAATCAAAGCATTGTAATGGAGAAATAAGATGTTTTTCTTTTTTGCAAAAGATTTTATAATCTTTAATTACAAAAAACAGACAAATTGTAAAATCTGCAGTGATGTAAAGCTGAGTCATAAAGCAATCCTTATAAATTGTTTTGTGATTTCTTGCTATTTTTTAGCAGATTCATATTGACTTCTTCTCTTGGTTGAATTTGAGTCTTATCTTGGAGAGATAAGGTGTTTTTTGGGCTTTTAAAGTAGATTCAGCCTATTTTTAGAGGCTTGACAGTTTGATCATAAAAGTAGTATGCTTTTTTCTGCTTTTATGTAGTTTTTGAGACAGTTTGAAGCTTTCTTCCTTGAGATTCTTTGTGAGCTCAAATTAGGGTTTCTTAGAGTTATATGTTTGAAAAGACTTAGTCTTTTCTCTCTTCTCAGTTCAGATTGCAATTCTTGCTCGTACACATTTTTGAGCTTGTGAACCCTTTTGTACTTAGTTCAGAATTATTCACTCTTTCAGTTTTAATAAAGCAGCAGTTTTCTCCTTCTCATTTCTATCTCAGTTTTATAATAGCAATTTGATGTCTTTTTGGTTCAAATCAAAATCCTTTTATGTCTTTCTATTGTAAGTTGTGTTTCAGAATTGCATAGTTTCAGGTTGCCTATTGTGTTTCATTTAGGAATCTTCATGCAAAATACTGATGGAAGTATGTGCTAGTGGGATTGTGAGATTCATTGTGATAGAAAAGATGTTGTGAGTGTCAATGTTTGAATTTCATAACTTTAAGTGAAATACTAGTTAGATTCAGGTTTTATTTTCAGTCCATCTTTCTATCATTTTCCTCATAAGTTATTTAGAATAGGATTTATCATTCAGAGAACCAGCTCACTCTGGAGATTCCTTCTTCGTTTAGATTACCCACATCTGAAGAAGGTTTCCATGTTTTAGTAGGTTGCTGAATCTTGACTTCAGCAGGGTGAAAATCTATTGATAACAGTTTTTGGAACGCCTGGTGGGACTCTGAAAGCTTTTTTCAGAGAATTTTTGATATTTTCAGTTTGTTGTTTGGTGTATGCAACAGATTTTCCAGCCTTTTTGAGGTCATCACAATATACCTAGTGACTCTGATTATGTTTTTGCATGTAGTGCAGCTCGCGCATGAGAAAGATACAGACAAGATCAAGTTTCCCACCCTTCAAATATCAAGAGTTGTCCCCATCACGAAGAAGAGGCAAGACAACAAGGAGGATTTTTGAAGCACCCACGAGATCGAAGTTGACACCTCCCGTTTTCAACTCCTTGGTGTTATCACCAGGTGTACCAGTTTTGATCTCACAAGTACCGCCAATGGCAGCACCAAGGCAGCACCCGTTCACTCCTTTCAATGAAGGTACCCCAATAAATATACTTCAGCATGATGAGATACCATTTTCAGCCCTTAGAGGTCTACCATACTTCACCGGAGAAGATTTCACTAAACTAGTCGAGCACATCCGTGACATGGCCACGTTATGCTCGGTGCACAATATCATGCAGGAAAACACTGCGCTAAGGCTGTTGGCTGTGTCACTTAAGGGTAAAGCATTACAGTGGTTCAGAGGCCTCACAACCAATTCGATCATGACATGGGATGTGTTAGGTAATGGATTATACCAACATTTTGCTGATAAATTTTACAACTTTCCTTTATTACAGTAGTTGAGCACCATTCAAAGGGCGCCACACGAGCATTTGGCTGACTTCAACAACCAATTTCAGAGAACCTAGGACAAGATTCCTGCAACGGTAAAACCCTTACCAACACATGCTTTTCTATTTTATTTAAAAGCTCTAAATAGTAAAATTGCAGTCACTTCCTAACACATACAATATAGCCATTAATGTTGAAAATTGCCTCATCCAAGCTAGAGACATAGCTCCTAGACCTCCTATGCCTTTGTTTCCAAAAATATAGCCACCTATTCCTGCTGCTATACCTCCCTTGGTTGTTGTCCCGCAAGTTCCAGTGATAGGATATCATAACACAGCCCAAGAAGTTGTTGCCCCAGCCCCAAATCTGGAGATGCAAGAGATTAAAAACATATTAAAGACCTTCGGAAATGATCTTGTGACTATTAAAAAGCACATTGGCCAAGAAAGTAAGCCTTATCAAGCCCCTTATCAGCAAAACTAGCAAAATAGACCTGCTTTTCAAAATGATTATATAGCCCAAAGGAGGAATTTTAACCCTAGGCCATTCCAGCCATACAATCCGAACGTAGCCAATTCGTCAAAGGAACTTGTGCCACAAAATAACGTTGCCCAGGATTGCGATTGGTGTTATCCATGCAATTAGCCCCATAACTAATTAGTGTGCGCCAATGGAATGAGAAATTAGGCTTTAATGGTTCAGAATAGCTATGTTGGTTTAGAAAATGTTGCAGATCAAGATCAAGAACAACAAGATAACGTAGAAGTTACCTTGCCAAACTAGCAGAGCTCCAAATTCTATGGTGTGAATGGCCAAAGTCAGTAGAATTCTCCTACTTTAGCTAATACTAGGTCAAAAAAGAGAGCTATGGATCTAGGACTACAAGTTGGTAATTCACAACAGCAGCATGTAATCAGTAAACAACCTACGTCATCAGATGTTAATGCTACAGCGTAGCCTAAAATGTAGATTCTGCAAAGGGGCCAAGAGATACCTAACAAGGAGATGTCAAAAACACATTCTTAGCCTTTGCAGAGGAAAAATGAAGCTACTGTCACAAAAAACCAACAGAAGGTAAACTCTTCATCATTCAATATAGTTGAGCATCTCAAGAAAACCACTATCAACATGTTGATATTAGATGCTTTACAACTTCCAGGGCAGAAAAGTTTACTGTAGAGTGCTTTGGCTGAGTTGTCTATTTCTGACAATGCTAATCAAGGAGTTGCGAAGGTTGTGTTGGCTAATGACCTAGAGGATAGAAATGAGCAGAAGGAAAAAGAGGTAAAGCCCCCTCCATTCTATTTAAGTCTGATTATTGGCAATAAAATTGTTCATAACTGTATGGTTGATTCTGGTGCCAGTAGTTCAGTCATGCCTAAGAGTTTAGTTGATAAGTTAGGTCTTGTTTACAAGCCTAATCCTCAGAAAGGCGTAGTGCAATTAGATGGGTCTGCTGTTAAGACTGCTGGTATTATCAAGAATTTAGCTCTTACCTTGCACGCATCCCCAATTTTTTCTATTCACCAGGATATTCATGTCATAGACTTACCGCCACACTTTTCCATTTGTCTCTCAAGGGATTTTATAGCCAAATTGGGTGGGTTTTTGTCTTCTGATTGGTCTAATTTTTTTTTTAGAACAAGGCATGGTATGAAAGTGACCATAAAGTCCAAGCCTCTCACCAAATCCTATAAACGCTAACCTCTATACTACCTCTACACTGGAGGAGCATACCATGACCTCAGACTGTAGCACCCATGTAGACAATATCAATCTAGATGAATGGGAAGCCGAAGATCACGAGCTTGATCCGTTCCAGCACACAAATGAGATAGGATTAGGAGTCTATATGATTCGAGAGCTTGATAGCGGTATGCCTAATCTTTGTAAAGAGGAAGAACCATCTGTAGAAAGAAAAAGTGAGCTTTGAAAGCTTTATTTCGATGGTTCGAGGAGCAGTGTTGGTGTCGGGGGTGGAGCTATGTTGATAACACCCGAAGGAGGTAAATATTATTCATCTTGCAGCTTTGCTTTCAGCTATTCAAATAATATAGCCAAGTATGAAGTGTTAGTGCATGGCCTTGAATGGGCATGCAAATGAGGTATTTGTTATGCCTTGCATAACCACCCTATTTTATTTTGGAGAAAATGGGTCCACCTTTCTCTTTTCCCATTGGCCTTTGGTTTTCTGCCTTAGGCATTTTTCTTTTAAAGTTCTGTCGAAAGCGGAACCAAGACCAATACTAGACATGATATTCCTTCCAATTTCTAGTCTTGTTCTGTCCCCAGTTCTAGTTCCAACAGTTCTTTGTCTTCATCTTTCATTCTTCCTCGGAGCTGGGTCTAGGCCCGAATCGGAATGTTAAACTTTGTTAAAGTTTCTTGTTCGGATTCCATCCTGGCCCTGACTCTGCCTTTCCCTTTCTTTCTCTTTGTCATCGGGTTTTCCCTTCGAGTTTTGGTTTTTTTTGGCAGGCCCAGAACCAGAACCAAAAAAGAACTTGGAATTCCTTCCAAGCTCTGTTTTCTTTTCCTTCCTCGGTCCCAGTTCCTAGTCCTTTGTTTCTTTTACCTTGTGCATCTTTTTGTATGTTGTCGAAGGCGGATCCGGAATGAAATCCGAACCCAAAACTTGGGAAAGTTTCTAGTTTGGGTTTGGTCCCGATCCCACTTCCGCTTTGTTTTGTTTTGTTGTTATGTCCCGGTTTTGATCGTTTGGTCGCGGGGTGTTTTTCTTCTATTCCCCCTTTTTCTTTTTCACCTTTGTGTGTTTGCGGAGGAGGGATCGGGATGGAATCCGAAACTAAAACTTTGAAGAAGTTTCAATTTTGGATTTGGTTCTGCCCCCGCCCCCATTGTGCTTCACCTGGGACCAGTTTTTGCTTCGACCCCGCCGACGTTTGTTTCTCTGTCCTTTGCGTTCTGGTTTCCTTCACGGATGTAGAGCTGGGACAGGGTATGAACTGGGAAATTATTATTTTTTCCATGGCTCGTTCCTATCCCGACTCTCGTCTCGGTTCTGATTTTTGTTTTCGTCCTGCCCCTGCCGGTTTTAATGGCGAGTATGTCATTTCTGGGTCCCTTTTATGTCTCGATCCCAATTCCGCCGGGATTCATCCAATTTTCCCTCTCGTCCCTGTCCCTTTTTGTTTCCGCCTCTGCCAGTTTTGAATGAGGGTGTTGTTTCTCGTTCAGTTTTGGTTCTGCCTCCGCCAGAGTTACGTTTATTTTTGTTAAAATTAGAGACATGATAAATAATGATATATTTCATTTGCCTTTGGGAAATAATGGAGGCATCTGTTTTGCAGCATCTGAGTTCAGTGTGATGTCTGGCCGAAGGAGTAAAGTCTTTCCGAATCGGAGAATCTACGCTGAGGAAGGCGACTTCGGCGGAAGGTCTTCCCGACCCGATAGGGTCCCGCCGACATATTTTGTGCCCTTGGTATAGAATGTTGGGTGCAGTGTAATGTCTCGCTGATCAAGAAAAGTCTCCCTGAAGTGAAATGGGTTCTCGGTGAAAGGACACGACTTCGGTGTAGTGTCTTGGAAAAGGATGTTAGTCTCACCGATAACTTGTAGAAGGACTGATCTCGAGTGGGGAGGGAGCCGAGGAAGAAGAAGGAAGTCATGAGTCATAATGCCAGCTGGTGTCTACTGATAGGGGTAGCTTGACATTAATGGTGATATTTTAGGGCATTCAAAGTGGCCCCGCTGGAGTTCAAAGATGGAAACAAAGGCATAGGAGTTAATGTGGTAGCTGCAAAAGACCTGAGATCATCCCTAGAACAAACTTTCAATGAAATGGACACTAGGGATTCACATTTAATGCAAAACTGACTTTCTTCAAAATATCTGGACGCTGACCCTCTTGCAACCGATGAAGGATATTTTGTAAACCCTAAAAATGGGGGCTGACATTCTTTTCAGGATGTGGTGTATATATGGGATTCTTGCCTCTTTGTAAGGAGTTAGAGTTGTTAGGTCAAAGTTTGAAAGTTTGGAGTTAGAAGAAATAGAAAAGGAATAGAGTAGATAATTCTAGATGGATTTTCTGAAGGATAGATGAGATAGAACTGCATCTTGTTTCTTAGTAAAGGGAGCTTCTTTTGTCTTCTCAGTTAGGAGTTAGATTTAGTATAGAAAGTGATGTATCATTCCAGTTTTCTTAGTATAGATGGAAGTATTCTGACTAGACATGGGTTTTCTATACACTAGTGATTGTGCCATATTTGTAAATGTTGCTTATCTATCTCACTAACAGTAGAAGCAACCAGATTCAAATCTACTTCATATTGTGTTCCAGAATGGTATTTATCTTAAGTTAATCATCTAATTTTGAAAGCTTTCAAGGAATGAGATATTATTTTGTGTTCTGTTTAAATGGTAACTTATAATCAGTTGTTGAAATTAGCACTATGAATGAATGCAACTCGTGTTAATCAAAAGTTAATTTTGTTCTTCAGTTTTACTTAGCCATTCCTTGAGAGGTAACAAGTCTAGTTAAGTTAGATGAATTATTATTCGTTTTAGTACCAAAACCTTGATCTATCTTTTTATGTTTCTTTAAAAACCCCAGTTAAAATTGATTTAAATTCATACTTGATCTTAGAACAATCCAGAAGCTCACACCAGCAGGCCCCTTGAACATTACTGTTACATTGACCACTCAGGGACATCAGCACAGTTGAGAACCAACTATAAAGACCTTGGGAGCTAAGACTTCCATGTGATGTCTTTCTCTTTTAGGAGAAATAGAATAGCAAAATTTTGTTTACACGTTGTGCCATCGGACACGTCAACAGATCTAGTGCTAGAAGGAGGGCCCTTTGAGCAATTTTGGATCATTGTGAGTTGGAGTGGGTTAGATCTTGGAAGACCCAGCTCTGATGGGTAGCCCTTTGTATATACCAAGATTTTTCCATGAAATCCCTAGTCACCTGTATGATAGACTCCCTTTATTTTTCCCTAACAATGGGAAAAATGCTTCTGAACATGTTGAAACTTTTCTCTAGGTTCAGCATGAGGATGTCATTTGTCAATTGTTCATCAAAACATTTTAGGGTATAGCCAGGCAATGGTATGATAATTCACCACCAGAATCTATTTATTCATGGATAAAACTAGAAATCTTATTCTTAGATCACTTTGATCCTCCTGCACTATGCCCATTACATGAATTTGTAACTACAAAAAGGATACCATTAGAACTCATTTATCAATTTAACCACATATTTTTGTTTATGTATCAAAGGGTTCAATCTTTAGATTTGGTTGTTGATGATCATGTACTGATAGAACATTACTATTGGGTTTTAAACCTTTCATTTGCAACCAAATTCAGATGTTGTGGTGAGGCTACATCCTTGCATGATGCATTGAACAAAGCTCTCTTATTGGCACAATTTGGGGGTGACACTAGAAATTCAGATAGCCAAACTCAGGGTTATAATCCTCTTGTGCTCACAAACTGCCATCATCTGTAGCCTTATGCCACTTCACCCGCCATCCTTACCTAGGTGCAATCATTCTCACCAAGCAGCTATGACCTTCCTAAGGTTCCAAGCACCGCATTCCTCAACACCCCATATCATGTCAATCACACACAAGACCACTGGGATAACTTCTCTTAGAAAAATACAATCATAGAGTTAAGTACTCCACTTGTCAATGAGGTTGTGACCATATCATCTCTTTTTAGTCATATTCCAAAGCATAGTCCATTAAATCACAATGAAGTTGTAGATGAAACATTTGATGAGCAAGCTTATAATTTTGATGACTTTTTTGGTAAAAAGCATGAAATGGATGTAAATTTAGAGCATAATGGAAATATCAAGATAGAATCTAGCTTTGTTGAAAATGTTAGTACTAACAATGGCTTCGAAGGAGATGAGGTATTAATACGGGATTGCTGTCACGAGAAATCAACAATATCTTCCAACGATTTGAACAACTCTTCTGATAAAGATGAGAATCAGGGTGATGAGGAATGGACAAAGGAACATGGTTCGTGTTGGATTGATATCCCTCATATGCAAAATCGAATAAGGGGGAAATTAGAAGAGCTAGGAGATCTGAAAGTATCAAAACTTGTTGGGCCAAGTGGATGTAGGATACATTGAACTAATCAACACTCTCAGATGGACTACCATGTCTTCCTAGGAAGGATGGAGTTGTATTTCAAGCAACTAATCACTAGTTAAGGAATACTTATGGAAGATCCTTGGAATACATATCCCCTCAATGAGGAGAATGAAACAACTAGCACATATGAAAATGATAATCAGTCCATCCAAAATGATGAGAGTAACTATGTGAAGAGGTTTAATTATTCCCTATCTTTTGATGACCTTGATCCTTGCATTGAGATGTATTCAACAACTGATGAAACTCCTCTACCTAGTGCCAACTTGTTAGAAGTGGAGAATGGATTCACCAATGCATTCATAGATTCTTTCATGATGGTGAATGAGAAAGAAACACACCTTGATGGGTTAACACAAGAAGATGACTCTGTTGATTTAAGTAGTGAACAGATTGAAACAGATAACACACTTCAAGACAAGATTGCCAATGAATCTTATGGTCAAAGACAAGGACTTAAATGCCAAAATGAAATCTTAAGGGAAGAAGTTCAAGTAGACATGCAAATCAGTCAAGTGTTCCCTGAAGAAATTCATGATGCGGTACATCTGGATGAAGTAGAGGAATGCCAAGAAAGCGACCAAGAGGTTATCTCAGAAGTTGAATCTCTTCAACATGACAAAGTGAATGAGACAAGGGAGTATTTTCTTGATTTTGATTCTGTTTAATCAAGTGTTTTGTTGGAAGAAAGTCCTCGCTTAGCATCCACTAATGAACTTGATCTTAATATTGATAAATTTGATGTTGAATGGCATGTTCTTGTTGAAGGTGTGCATGAATATGAATTAAGAAAGTGCTTTCCTGACTTTGAATCCATACATTCAAATGGGTTCGAAGGAAATCCTTGTTCACCATGTGCCAGTATCCCTGACATCAATGGTGATGAGCTGGAAGCAGATTCTCAAACCCTAGGGGTGACATATTTCAAGAGAAAGTGAGACTTCATCTCAAGAAATCTAGAAATTTTTTGACTCTATACCTGAGATGAATACAAAGATGCTAGTTAGTGAATATCCGAACTCCAAGACAAACCTCATTTCAGTGGTGTTCCATGAGCTGAGACCTCGAGAGAAGGATTTCATACAACACAAGTCTGCATCAGTAACTAAAAATCTTCTGAATCAGGTGGTATCCTTTCATTATCCTCTATTTTTTAATGGTTTTCAGTTTGATTATAGTGTTAGGAATAGTAAAACATGTTTGTGGGTAAATCATGACAAAGCTGAGAACCCAAAACTGATAATATTTCAAGCTTTATGCCCTCAGAATGAACTTATGACCTATAAACTTCATATTTCTGAGTATAAAGATAAATTTGCTAGGTTTAGAACTGTGCCTAGTAGGTTAAGATTGCTGCACATAATGAAAAATCAGTTAAGTCAATGTACAAATTTTTATAGTTTTGTGTTTGTAAGGCTTAGCTTTGGAGTTAGTTTAGGATTAGGATCGGTTAGTGTTGGTTATTGGTGTAGTTAGTTTTCTTTTTTTCTTTTGTTTTCTTTTTCCCGTGTCCTTGGGTTTTTTTTCTGTTTGAAAATAGTTTGTTTGTTTTCTGGGCATATTTGTAAATAATTCTATTCTACATGTAAATAGTTCATTGTTCTTTATGTAAATAATTTGTTTATTTCCTATTTGTAAATAATTTTCTTTTCTGTTTGTAAATAGTTTTGTTGTTTGTTTGTTTGTTCTTTCTTTTTGTCCTTCTATTTCCTTTGATGTTTTGTTTCTGTCTTGTTTGTTCTTTGGGGCTTCCCCATTCTTTCCATTTTGAAATAGTGGGTTGTTATCTAAAGTATACTTTGGTTATTAGGAGATAAGTGGTTTAGATATTTTCAGGTTTTCTGATTGGGTGATTTTGTCCTAAAAGTTTTGCTTTATGCCCATTATCAATAAAAGTTGTGGAAAGTCTTGAAAACAAGGTGCAAAGTAAATAACCTTTAGTAGTTGCTCTGAATCTATCACAAATCATCAAAGATCCTCTCCCTTTGTAATGGTATATTTGTCCTAGGACTTTGGTGTTGTAAGATTTGAGTGAAAAATCCAATCTCCCAAGTGTTGTTATGAGGTCCATGGTAGTTTTCAACCCAAATCAGATGTTAGACATCTGACATATTGAAAAAGAACTAAACGAAACATCTGAAACTCTATGAGAAAACAAAAAAAAAAAGAGAAAGAGAAAAGAAAATAATTATCTAAAGAGAAAAGGGACTCAATATGAATGGGTGATTCCAGTATCTCTACCGGGGCTATGGACGCTTGGCTGGAAGTAGAGCAATGCTATGAGAAAACTAGAGGTATCTCCATCGGGGCTATGGACGCCTGACTGGCAGTGAAGCAATGCCCAGGATATCATTGCATGACAGCTAAAGGGAATCAACTCATGTAGTTCAAATCTTACACATTGTTGTTCAAAAGATGAGGAAAACTTTACAAAAAGAGTGATGCACAATCAAGCACACACATAGATTTAGTGGTAGCCATTGATTGATTTACATTTGAGATTCTAGCTCAGCCTTGGTTGTTAAAACTAACCCAACTGGAGTTGTGATGTTCATAAACCAGGAGTTCTGGGTAGTTGAATCCTTTGGTTTCTTGAAAATGGTTAAACCATTTTCCTAGCCGAGTCACTATTTGTTATGCCTTGCATAACCACCCCATTTTATTTTGGAGTAAAATGGGTCCCCCTTTTTCTTTTCCCCTTGGCCTTTGGTTTTCTGCCTTAGGAATTTTTCTTTTAAAGTTCTGTCGGAAGCAGAACCGGGACCAATACCGGACATGAAATTCCTTCCAAGTTCTGGTCTTGTTCCGTCCTTGGTTTCGGTTTTGACGGTTCTTTGTCTTCATCTTTCATTCTTCCTCGGACCCAGGTCCAGGCCCAAATCAGAATGTTAAACTTTGTTAAAGTTTCTCGTTTGGATTCCATCCCAGCCCCGACTCCGCCTTTCCCTTTCTTTCTCTTCGTCGTTGGGTTTTCCCTTCACGTTTTGGTTTTTTTTGGCGGGCCCAGAACTAGAACCAAAATAGAATTTGGAATTCCTTCCAAGCTTTGCTTTCTTTTCCTTCCTCGGTCCCAGTTCCTCATCCTTTGTTTCTCTTACCTTGCGCATCTTTTTGTATGTTGTCAGAGGCGGATCTAGAACAGAATCTGAACCCGAAACTTGGGAAAGTTTCTTGTTCGGTTTTGGTCCCGATCCCACTTCCACTTTGTTTTATTTTGTTGTTCTGCCCTGGTTCCAATCATTTGTTCACATGGTGTTTTTCTTCTATTCCCCCTTTTCTTTTTTGCCTTTGTGTGTTTGCGGAGGCAGGATCGGGATGGAATCTAAAACTGAAACTTTGAAGAAGTTTCAATTTGGGGTTTGGTTCCACCCCCGCCCCCGTTGTGCTTCACCCGGGAACAGTTTTTGCTCTGACCCTGCTGGCATTTGTTTCTCTGACCTTTGCATTCTGGTTTCCTTCGCGGACGTGGAGTCGGGATGGGGTGCGAACTGGGAAATTTTGATTATTTCCATGGCTCGTTCCTATCTCAACTCTCATCCCGATTCTGATTTTGTTTTGGCCCCACCCCCATCGGTTTTAATGGTGAGTATGTTGTTTCTGGGTCCCTTTTTGTCCTAATCTCGATTCTACCAGGATTCGTCCAATTTTCCCTCTCGTCCCGGTCCCATTTTGGTTCTGCCTCCACCAGTTTTGAATGAGGGTGTTGTTTCCAATTCAGTTTTGGTTCCGCCTCCACCAGAGTTAGGTTTCTTTTTGTTAAAATTAGAGACATGATAAATAATGATATATTTCATTTTCCTTTGGGAACTAATGGTGGCATCTATTTTGCAGGATCTGAGTTTGGCATGATGTCTGGCCAAAGGAGTAAATTCTTGCCGACTCGGAGAATCTAGATGGAGGAAGGTGACTTCGGCAAAAGGTCTTGCTAACTTGATAGGGTCCCACCAACATATTTTGTGCCCTCGGTATAGCATGTTGGGCACGGTGTAATGTCTCACTGACCAAGCAAAGTCTCCCCGAAGTGAAATGGGTTCTCAGTGAAAGGACATGACTTCGGTGTAGTGTCTCAGCAAAGGAAGTTAGTCTCATTGATAACTTGCAGAAGGACCGATCTCGAGTGGGGAGGGAGCCTTGGAAGAAGAAGAAAGCCGTGAGTCATAATGCCAGCTAGTGTCTACTGATAGGGGTAGCTCGACATTAATGGTGATATTTTAGGGCATTCAAAGCGGCACCGCTGGAGTTCGAAGATGGACACGGAGGCATAAGAGTTAATGCGGTAACTGCAAAAGACTTGAGATCATCCCCGAAACAATCTTTCACTGACATGGACACCAGGGATTCGCATTTAATGTAGAACTGACTTTCTTCAAAATATCTGGACGTCGACCCTCTTGCAACTAATGAAGGATATTTTGTAAACCCTAAAAATGAGGGCTGACATTCTTTTCAGGAGGTGGTGTATATGTCATTCTTGCCTCTTTGTAAGGAGTTAGAGTTGTTAGGTCAAAGTTTGAAAGTTAAGAGTTAGAGAGAAGAAATAGAAAAGGAATAGAGTAGATAATTCTAGATGGATTTTCTGAAGGATAGAGGAGATAGAACTGCATCTTGTTTCTTAGTAAAGGGAGCTTCTTTTGTCTTCTCAGTTAGGAGTTAGATTCAGTATAGAAAGTCATGTATCATTCCAGTTTTCTTAGTATAGATGGAAGCAGTCTGAAGACACAGGTTTTCTATACACTGGTGATTGTGCCAGATTTGTAAATGTTGCTTATCTATCTCACTAACAGTAGAAGCAACTAGATTTGAATCTACTTCATATTGTGTTCTAGAATGGTATTTATCTTAAGTTAATCATCTGATTTTGAAAGCTTTCAAGGAATGAAATCTTATTTTGTGTTCTGTTTAAATGGTAACTTATAATCAGTTGTTGAAATCAGCACTATGAATGAATGCAACTGGTGTTAATCACAAGTTAATTTTGTTCTTCAATTTTAGTTAGCCATTCCCTGAGAGGTAACAAGTATGGTTAAGTTAGATGAATTATTATTCGTTTCAGTACCAAAACCTTGATCTATCTTTTTATGTTTCTTTAAAAACCCCAATTAAAATATATTTAAATTCATGCTTGATCTTAGAACAATCCAGAAGCTCACATTAGCAGGCCCCTTGAACATTACTATTACATTGACCACTGAGGGACATCAACACATTTGAGAACCAACTATAAAGACCTTGGGAGCTAAGATGTCCATGTGTTGTCTTTCTCTTTCAGGAGAAACATAATAGCAATATTTTGTTTACATGTTGTTGTTCCATCAGACACGTTAACAGTATTAAATGCTTGCAAGTTTATGGTGATATAGAGTTGATTGTAAATCAGATCAAAAATTTAAATGCTGCCAAGAATGATTTGCTTAAGAAGTACAAGCATCGTGTATGGGATTTAATGGAGGATTTTGATGCTTTTAATATTATGTCAATTCCTCATAATCAAAATAAGCATGCTGATAGGCTCACTGCCATAGGAGCCCAGTTTGATATTTCCAAAGAGATTCATAAGGTATAAGCACGTATATATGTGAAAATAGTAGTCAGACCTTCTGTACCTGACAACAACGTGAGTTGGAAAGTTTTTGACAGCGGTGGGAAAATCATAAAATTTTTTATTGTTGAAGCTGAGTTCGTAGATGGAAATTAGCAGAAGTGGTAGCAGCAATATGAGGACCAGATTGTTTAGTTGAAGACTAATAAGCTACCAAAAGGATTGGTGACTTTGGAATCTGTGTTTAACTCAGATGATCAAGTATGGAAGGACAAATATAGCTTGACGGTTAAAGAACATTATGCAGCCATCGAAATCTTCAAAGGAAAGCTTCTCAAGCTGGGAAAGGTATGTAATCAAGACGAACAACAAGCCTTTATTCTGTTATGTTAGAAATTTAGTGATGTTTTTGCTTGGGAGTACAAGGATTTGAGAGGTTTTAACCCCAAACTAGCCTAGCATACCAATGAACTTAAACCCAATGCAAAACCAGTAAGGTAGAAGCAGAGACCGCTTAATCCTAAATTAGAGCATCTTATGAAGGCTGAAATGAATAAACTAGCTGAGAGTGGTATTATTTTTCCTATCAAACACACCTCTTGGGTGTCAAATTTAGTGCCAGTCAGGAAGAAAAGTGGGGAAATCAGACTATACGATGATTTCTAAGATCTAAATAAGGCATCATTGAAAGACCACACTACTGGATTTGACACCATTTTCTGATGGGCGTTCGTTGGTTGTTCGACAAATCTTTGTCAGAAGAGCGACGCAATGGCAAAAATCTTTCTGTCGCTGTTTTTTCGTCGCAAGGCCAACAACAAATTAAACGTCGAAATAACGACGAAGAATCGTCGGTTGACGGCATTGTGAAATACCTCAGGATTTCGTCAGAATATGGACAAAAACTTTATTTATCCACCGACGAATTACACCAGAAGTTTGTCGTCGGTTCGACGAAATGGCCAAGTAGTAGCGTCAAAACAATAGAAGACATTCATCAAAATTACGATGACATACTCAGGTAGTAGCGTCGAAAGAACACCAAGAGTTCGTCGAAAGTGTGATGAAATTAGTAAGGAGTATTGCCGGAAGAACGCAAAAAGTGCGTCGAAAGTGCGACGAAATTAGCGAGGAGTAGCGTCGGAAGAATGTTGAAAGTGCGTCAAAAGTGCGATGAAATTAGCAAGGAGTAGAGCGGGGAGAATGCTAAAAGTTCATTGAAAGTGTGATAAAATTACCAAGGAGTAGCGCCAGAAGAACACCAAAAGTTCATCGAAAGTGCGATGAAATGGGTAGGGAGTTACAATGAAATCGTCGTCGCAGCTATAGAAACTTCGTCGAGCCTTTATGTTGATTCGTCGGTTAGTGTCGTCAAAATTACGACGAAGAAGCAAAATTAAAAAAAACATAAAAAAATCGTGGAAATGTACCATTGCAGAGACTGACAACTGATCATACATATAGACTGCATATTGGTTTGATGCTTCAAACGATGCATTTCTTATATTGAAAAGTGCATTACCTTTTTGAGCTTCTCTTTGTTTTGAGTATATTTTAATATTCTCTACTTAACAAGGCCAACCAAGTGATGGTGGAAACTCATTTGGCCCCTCCCCCCCATCACATCACTCTCAATTCCCCATACCCAATCATATAACATTAATCATTGATTCATTAATAACATATAACATTCATTCATTCATCCATTAATAACATATAACATTCATTAATTAACATATTCACATCCATTCATTAACATATAACATTCATTCATTCATCCATTAATAACATATAACATTCATTAATTAACATATTCACATTCATTCATTAACATATAATATTCATTCTTTCAGTTTTTACATATTATCAAAAATATGGTTGTCATCATATGATTACAATCACTTTTTTTTTGTTTCTTTTTGAAAGCTACAGAAAGCTGAAGTG
>VDFB02047144.1:15394301-15459334 GCA_007258455.2 Sequoia sempervirens | reverse complement strand
GGAAGATTCAAGAGATTTAATAATTGATAGTCCTCCTATCTCATTTGCAATAGATAGTGACTATATGAATGCAAGATTGACTATGGATAGTGTCTCCATCCCAGCTGCAATGGATGGTGATAATTCAAATAATTTTATGATTGAGCAAATTGCTAGAAGAGAGGAGCCTCTTCTAAATCTTGAGGCTTCTACATCACGAGGCTCCAACAATAATTCAGAAATAGACTCTCATGAGTTTGAATGGGATTCACTCTCAGATGCAACAGTTGACTTGGATATGGACGTTGTCCATGCTTATAGTTCTCAACCTGATGTAACTGATGAGTCATGTGTTAGATTAGAAGATTGGAACCCACATGTCGCATTAGTAGACGATTCTTCGCTTGCTAGGATAAATTCTAATTTAGACACTTTAGAGGAAAACTTGACAGATTCCAATTCTACAGTCACCAGAGATGACACCACCTATATCCTTAATCTTGAACCGGTCATTAACCTACCCCTTGTTCACCCCAACCTTATTGATTGGTCTCAACGTTACCAAGAGCCTCAACTCTTGACATTTCACAATGACTATGAGATCACCTGCTATCTAAATGCCATTGAACCTATAGTCTCTTCCACCAGTGAACTGGCTACCAGTATGACAGAACCTGACATCAAGTACCTTAGTCACAAGATAAAAAGAAAAGAAAAAAAGAATAAGAGTTATGATGGCGAAAACCACTATGTGGCGGTGTCAGAACCAAAAAAAGTAAAAATAAAGAAGCGTATCAAGGTGAAAACCTCGAGAGGCACCCTCACGGATAAGGTATGATAGTCTCCAAGCTGTTACAGGTTAGATCATCGATATTGGTTGAACCTCACGAGAATTTTGTTAATTTGGGCATAGGAAGTTCAAAAAATTGTACACTTGGCTAAATCTTTATCACCTGAAGAAAAGAAAGCCTATACCGAGTTCCTCCAAAAGAAGGAAATTAACTTTGCATGGACATACTCAGACATGCCATGGTTGGACACTAATCTCATTATGCATCATTTATCCATAGCTCCAGGTGTGAAACCAGTAAAATAGAAGTTGAGAAAAATGCACCCTCATATAGCTCTTTTAGTGAAAGCTGAATTAGAAAATCTCCTTGGTGCAGGATTCATTAGAGCCATAGACTATGCTGACTGGATTTCCAACATTGTACCTGTTTCTAAACCTGATAAAACCATTCAAATCTGTACAGACTTTAGATATATTAATAGAGCATGCTCAAAGGATGATTTCCCACTTCCTAACATAGACATGATAGTGGACATGACATCGGGATATGAGATCTATTCTTTGATGGATGGTTTTTCTGGGTATAATCAGATCAAGATAGCTCCTGATGATCAAGAAAAAAACTGCATTCACATGTGCCTGGGGTACTTATTGTTGGAATGTCATGCCCTTTGGATTGAAAAATGCAGGAGCTACTTACCAAAGAGCTATGACAACCATCTTCCATGACATGATGCATAAGAATATGGAAGATTATGTGGATGACACCTGGCTAAGTCTAAGAGAAGAGGAACACATTTGGCTGATTTAGAAGTGATTCTAGATCGTATGGAACAATTTCAACTAAGATTAAACCCAAAAAAGTGTGCATTTGGTGTTACTTCTGGAAAATTATTGGGATTCATCATTTCAGCTAAAGGAATAGAAGTGGACTCTGAAAAGGTTCAAGCCATTATAAACATGCCACCTCCCAAAAATGTCAGCCAAATGAGGAGTCTTCAAGGGCACCTTCAATCCATAAGGAGGTTTATTTCACAATTGGCAGATAGAGCACAACCTTTCAACAAAAATTTGCATAAAGGTGTTCAATGTGTCTGGAATGAGGATTGCCAAAAGAGCATGGATCAAATTAAAGAATACTTGGAAAATCCTCCCATTTTAATACCTCCCATTCCAGGAAAACCTCTCATTTTATATGTCTCAGCTACTGAATCTTCACTGGGGGCATTGTTGGCTCAATTAGATGAACAAAGAGGGAAAGAAATTACATAAGCTATATTGAAATTAGCACTCTTGTTTCTTATGGGAGTTAATTATACTAGTATTGAAAAACACTTACCATGATGATGTTTGCTTCTCAAAAGTGCGACACTATATGCTCCATACACCATACACACCTCATATCAAAAATTGATCCTCTCAAATACTTGCTCGATAAAGCTACTCTCACGGGTAGACTTGCTAAATGGATGATGATTCTTTCTGAATTTGACATAGAGTATATTGAGCGCAAAGCAATCAAAGGCCAAGCTATTGCAGATCAACTGGCTAATTTTCCTATTCAAGATAATATGCCCATTCAAGTCAACTTTCCAGATGAGTATCTTATGTACATGACTGAAAGATCCTGGAAACTATTCTTTGATGGTTCATGCATGCAAAATGGTTCTGGAGCTGGTGTGTTGTTTGTTTCTCCTCATGGGTATACTATTCCTAAATTTTACAAGTTACTCTTTCCATGCACAAACAACATAGCTAAGTATGAGGCTTTGACAAATGGACTAAAATGGCTATAGAGTGGAATATCACAGAACTACATATCTATGGGGATTCTCAGCTGATCATCAACCAAGTCAATGAACAATACCAAACAAAAGATGACAAGTTGGTACCTTACAAAAAAATGGTTGATTCATTGAGACGGTATTTTACTTTTATCACCTTTCAGCAAATCCCTAGAGTGAGAACAAAGCGGTACGATGCTATGGCCACCTTGCTTCAATTCTTAGAGTTAAGAGAGGGCATGAGTCCGGATATAGATTCACGGTGGAAAATCTGATATACATATTTGACTCACCCGAAAGCCATGTCATTTGTACCCTTGTCAATCATGAATCCTCCCACTATGGTGCTATTTACTCATATCTTCATGATGGCATCATCCCCAATACATTTAACCGATCTGAAAGAAGAAACCTTATCCGCAACGCCTCTCGCCATTCCCTCATCTCTGGTGATTTGTATAGGAGGGGTCTAGATGGAACACTTCTTAGGTGCTTAGAAAAGGAGGAATCTGATCAAGCGCTAGTTGACATCCACGAGGGCATATATGGAGGACATTCTAATGGTCTTTCCATGGCTAGAAGGTTGCTTAGAGCAGGGTACTATTGGCCTACGATGCATGCCTCGTCTGATAGCATTGCTAAGTCTTGTGAAAAATGTGGAAACATGGACACTGATACATTCTCGAGGGTAGGGAGCTAATTCCTTCTATATCTCATGGCCATTTTCAGCGATGGGCCTTGTTGATCTTGTTAGATTCATCCCACAACTCATCCGGTGGGCATAGAGTTTAGTATGTACTCTTGACTACTTCTAAAATGGGTAGAAATTTCCCACTTTCTATTGCCTCAGTGAGGCGATTCCTTATTTATTTTAAACCATATCATTTTGATATGGAGTGCCATCTGAGATCATCAGCGACAATGGGGTGATTGAAACAAGGACCTTAAAGAACTGCCAAGATTCAAGAATAAAAGCAACATTGGTTACTCCATTTACTTCCCACAAAGGAAATGGTTAGAGCTTCAAACAAAACCATTCTCAGATTTTTGCACACTGCTTGAGTTCATAAGAATGGTAGAGGTAGCTTTCTGAGATGCAGTAAAATTGCAGCCAGATATAAAACAGTATTACATTACTCCATTTGGGGAGCTACTCCTTTTTTCCCTCACATATCTGGCGCTGGCGGTGTTACCTTTAGAAGGTTGATTTATCCCTTGAGGTCTCTCAAGAGTCTGAATTCTGAGATGAAGACTATGGCCACAGAGATTTGCAAAATTAGAACTTCTTGATGAAGCGTAAGCATCTGTTTGACCATATGAGGGTCTATCAAAGAGGATGTCCAAAGCCTTCAACAAAAGGTTAAGCCCTAGAGAATTCCAAGTAGGAGATCGTGTCCTGCGAGAGAATCCTAAGAACCAACAGAATCGAGAACAGAAGGGTAAATTCAAACCTAATTGGCTTGGACCCTACATCATCACAGCAGCTTTTGGCACAGGTGCCTATCTACTATCTACTGAAGAGGGGGAGCAGCTCCCTGAGCCTATCAATGTTTTGCACCTAAAGAAGTTCTATCCTTGATGCCCATTCTGTCTGGGGGCATCCTTTGTATATAATTATGACCCTGAAAAAAGTTCCAAAAAATTGATATATGATACTGAAAAAAATTACAAAAAAAAATTGATATATTGTCAAAAATCCAAAAAAATTCAAATATGATGCTGAAAAAATACAAAAAAAAAAAAAAAAAAAAATTCTTCAAATTGGTGAAAACACGACAGTAGCTACTTGAGGCCCTTTGCATCCTATTTCTTAGCATGCATCTCTGACACTTAGCCTTTCTCCATCATGCCTTGTCCTTATTGCCTTGGTTTTGGAATTGGTCTTTGTCTTTGTCTAGGGCATCCACTTGTTTTATTTGGTCTCTTGGATATACTTGTCTTTAGGACACCTACGCCGTGGTGTTTTCAACACTAATAGCTGTGTTTTCAACACAACCCTTGACATGTGTGTTTTTCAACACTTGCTCCGGTTGGTCTTATCTGGATTACCAGTCATGTGATCTTACCTACTGCAAGCATTAGTCTATCCTTGGAACTTCGGTGTTAGTTTACACTTAAAAATTTTAATTGCAACACTTAATGCTTGGGATATGCCATGATCTTTTCTTTGTGTGCTGACTGATATTGATTTTCGTTGAGTGTCCTTGTCTAATAAGTCTCTCCGTGATGCATAGCTAGAGGACTTGGGGCATGGGGCATGTTTTTATTTGCTTTCTGCTTGTGGGTGTTGTCTTGAACCTCTTCAATGTCTCTTGTTGTCTCCTTGATACACTTAAGAGATTTATGGCATCATCCTTGAATGTTTTTGCACAGCCATTCTCATGGTAATCTTGGCGTTTATGTCTTGATGCGAGCGTGGTTTTGCGACATTAAATTGGGTAAGCTAACATTGTAGTCATCTTGACCTTCATGTCTTTGATGCTCATGTTAGAATCTTTCCACATTCCAAGCTGATAGAAATCACATTCATATCTTCATAGTTGCGTTTGTGACTAGTGATGATTGTGTGATTGTCCGATGTCCGGTAATAATGGCCCAATGATGAAAATAAGTTCTCTTACATTCTCTAATGAATGATGAACACACAAAAACCTATGTTACCCTATTGCAAGTACACCTTTGCATTTTCATCTAACTTGCATTATTTAGACTTCATGTTAATTTGCACTTTTAGGCTGTATTATGGGTTTGAGAGGGTTTTCTTCATCTTTCTTGTGGATTTTTCATCAACTATGATCACGTTCTTCATTTCCTTATCTTCTTTCATGATCTCAATCGAAATTCCCCATCTTAAATAGTTGATTGATTTTGATGCATCCTCTTTATTGAGGCATATTCTCTTCCTTCTTTCCATTTCTTTCCATTTCTTCCAAACTTCTATCTTCCATTCGATTTCACCCTTCTTTTCTTCTAATTCAACCTTAGGGCATAATTTTCTTGCTGATCTACCTGGGTTCTGTGATTCTTATATTTTTCATCTTAATCAAGAACCTTATCTTTTGTTTGATTTGATCAAATTTTCCAATTTATTATTTCTCCTCTATCTCATTTCGATTTCGATCACGAGGGGGCAATACCTATCAAACTTCAATCCTTGATTCAACTTTATCAATTTATCAATTGCTTCTCTTGGGGAAAACTTGCTTGAGATTCTTATCTCTCACTTTGGATGTGATCCCGAATCGACCTCATGTTTAAAGGCCTTTTTTTTATGTTTGTCCAGATGTGATCTCGAGTCGACCTCACATCTGAGTTGTTTCTTGTTCTATTCGATCTCACATTACAGCTGTTCTTTGACTCACATTATGATCCAGTCGGCCCTCATTAGTCAGAGGGGGCAAATGTATGCAACCTAAAATGGTCACCTAGACTTTGGGCCCCATTTATTTAATTTGTCAACATCAACTTTCTGAATCAATGATTGTAGCATTTTCAAATCAAATTTCTTAATCAATTCATAACTATTTCAAATGTTTCAATTTTCCCTAATGTTTGAATGCTTCATTAATTTTATTTAATCAAAAGAAATAAAACCCTTTTAATAAATAAAATAATGCTATTTAATTGAAGTTAATATTACTTAAATAAAATGATGCTTTATTTAATTAAATCTATTTTTAATTAAATAATTTTCTTTATTTTATTAATATTCATTTCTAAATTACATAATCTTATTTTGTTTGACCAAAGAGATATTATCATCTTAAATTAAATAAAATAAATGAAATATCCTCTCAAGAGTGTCCTGTGATGAAAAAAGGGAAACAAATCAGTTAAAAGGGAAATAAACTAAAAAAAAAGAATTCCAATCAAGATTTGTTTCTATTTTTCTATTTATCCCACATTGCTTCTGAATTTGCCTTCAATTCCACTTTTGCCTATAAAATGAGCCCTCTCATTCTCATTTCAAGAATCACGAATTTTTACATCAGACTTATGCTACAAATTTGAATTTTATCATTTGAGATTACACATTAGTTTGATTATATAAGCATCTTATTTTAGAGCATATAGTTTAATATTACATTTTAGCTTAATCTTCATAGTAGATTAATTTGTAAAATAATTCATTTATGACATTGCATGTAGATTAAGTTTCATTTCAATAAATTAGTTTGGTTTATTACATTTTACAGCCATTTAGATTAGTTTTCATTGTTGCATTGCAAGAACAAGATTCATGGAGATTGGCATTCTTGCTTCTCCTCTTTGAATCTCTCGTTCCGAGATTGTATTTGCAGGGGTAACAGGGTTAATCTGAGGGCCACAATATCAATCCCTGCTCTTCTTGGATAGAGAGATGTGAATCAATTTGCAAGGACTCATTATTGAGTATCCTTGCATGTAAGGATTCATAGAAGTATAACATATTTTCAGTTATACACTAAGTACAACAGATGAAATCAAGGAACATGAAGCAAATAATAAGTGGGTATGTGCAGGATCTTCATGGAAAAAATAGGCCCTTAAGTGGAAAAAAATTAGAAAAATCAAAGTTAGGAAAATTGACGTAAAAAATTTAATAAGTTATCTATATTATTTCAAAAATATGTAAGAATAGAGTTTTTAGAAAATTGGATTTAGTTTCTAAACTACTAGGTTTTTTTTCAGAAAAAAGAGGTCTATTTGGTGAAAATTTGAAATTTCAATGTAGTAGTACTTAAATTTTAGGGAAAAAATAAGTAGGTGTATGTCTGACCACACTAACCAAAATGAAATGATAATATTTTTTTTATAAGATTTTAGATATAAGTAGAGGACTCGTGTCCTGATGTGATGCATATTTTATAATTTTTTTCCAAGTAAATAATTAATTATGCATTTTTTATTACAACTTTTATAAAATATAAAAAACTTGTATGCCTGACCATCTCAACTTGGTCAAAACTTCATGAAATTCAATTTTTCTTTTTCTAATCCTATAGTATGTGAAGCATAGAATGTGATGCATGTTTTGGATTCAAAAAATGTGATACCATTTGAAAGCTATTTATGTTTTTCAATTAGTCTATCAATTAAGAATTTAGTTGTAATTTAAATAGAAAATGAATAATAATTACTTATTAAACTCAAATTAAAGCATAATTTATATTGGTGGAAAGCTGAGAATATCCTTTAAAAATTCTTTTCATTTCATCAATTTTGGGTAAAAGAAAAGTCATTAACCACATACCCATCATATTGCCACTTTTTGGCCCATCATGATCGTGCACATACCCAAGATGAAGTTCATTTTGAAGAATAGTCTTGCACATTCCAAGTTGATTAAAGTTCAAATTCTAAAGACTACTAAAGAGGTATGGGATGCTTTAGCAAAGGTGCATGAAGGAGATGAAACGGTCAAAGAAGAAAAGTTGTAGAATTTGGAAACATGGTTTGAGATCCTCTACATTTTTGAAGATGGGGACATTAAATCCTATGCACATAGAGTAGATGAAGTGGTAGGTGGAATGCGAGGACTTGGTGCTACAATAGATGAATCTAGGATTGCAAAGAATATTCTTAGAACTCTCCCTAATGCATATAGTGAAAAGTTAGATGATATTGAAGAACATTTAGACTACAAGACCTATACTAAAAATCATTTAGTGGGAACTTTGACAACTTATGAGTTGAGGAAGCCGAATTTGAGAAATAAATCCAAATCAGAAACTACTTTCAAGGCTACAAGAGTGGAAGATCCAGAAGAGGAAAGTATTGATAAAGTAGAAGCTAACTTTGTGAGAAGGATGAAGATAGGCTCTGGGAAGTATGAAGGTATGTTACCCTTTAAATGCTTTATTTGTGGAGGAATATGTCATTTTGCTTCAAGATGTATGGAAAGAGCTATAAAGAACAAACAAAGATTTGAGAGAGAAAACAAAGGTAAAAATATTAATAGATCATATTATGTGAATGAGAATGCTAGTATTTTTTTATGAAAATTTTGATTATGAAGATCCTGATGACAATGAATGCTTGTTCTTACCTATAAAAGATGAACCTACTACTAATTCTAAAAGATAGGTGAAAGAATGTCCTCTTGAGAAAGAGAAAGATGAAGGTACTATAATTTATGCCCTACATGATAAACAAGAAAATAAATATTGGGTTGCTGACAGTGGTTGTTCACATCACATGACCATTGCCAAGAGTAAGTTTTTTAAATTTGAAAAATATGATAGAGGCCTAGTTATGTTTGGAGATGATACTAGTGCTAAGATTTATGGGATAGGTTCATTAAGTTTTGATGGAAAGCATAATACTGATGATGTCTACTATGTAAAAATCTTAAGGAATAATCTTTTGAGTGTTGGAACTATGTCTAGTAAGGAATATGATATTCTATTTAAGGATGAGAAATGTTAAATTAGGAAAGGATCCAAAAAAATGATTGCTACAAGAAAGAAGTTTGAAGGAAATATATATCAACTTAAGGGTGTTAATGGGCATTGCTTTATGACTCAAATTAATGATAGTTGGTTATGACATTGAAGAATGTGTCATATGAATTTTGATAATCTAGCAAGGATTAGTGTAGTACAGGCCGTGAGATATTTACCAAGGATTACAAAGCCCGTTAATGCTATTTTTTAGGAGTTTGTAGTTTTAGAAGCATGCAAGAAACAACTTTAGATCAAAGGAACAATCTACTACTAGACTACTAGATTTAATTTATACACATCTTTGTGGTCCTACAAGAGTGAGAAGTCTGCAAGGTGAAAGGTACTTTGTGCATTTGATTGATGATTACTCTAGGTATACATGGGTTACATTTCTTAGAGATAAATCTAATGTGTTATTGTAACATATAATTTTTTCACCCTAAGGGTTTGGTACCTAAGGCAAAAAGCTTTCTATGCTCCACATTTCTAGAGATGTCAATCCAATGGAGAAAGGGGAAAGAGATCTGACAATAGGGTACCCTAGGGTATGTTTAGAGATTAATTGAGGCTAAATGAGAGTTTCACTACCAATCTAGGGCTTGGAAAATGTATGAAATGCAAGATCTAATGATTGAACTCAATGATGTAAGAAACTTCACTAAATGAACTATAAATGCAAGCAAACTGGAAGAGTGCAGAGGATCACCTAGAAATATGAGAGAGATTAATTGGAGGCCTGAAATGTTAAATAACCTAAAATTTTGGCCTATTGGGACTCATATGCTAGTTTGGGCATATCAGTCCCAGATCAAGGTTTTTATGCAGGAACTAGTTTCTAGAAAAAAGGTATCTGAAACTGCCAAAATCTAAAAAATGACCTAAACTAGGACATGTACACTAGGACTAGCGTATGAGTCCAGTTTGGTTTTTTTGAAACTTCAAAGTCTGAATGTAGTCTTTAATTTCTTCTCTTCTATTCCACTTTGTTTTCAAATTTGAAATCTTGATTTCAGACTTGTAAATGACCTTTTTGTGAAGATAGAAACCTTGCAAATGAGGGGACACTTCCAACAACTTTCTCCAAGCTTGTAACCTAATCTTCAATGATCCTCATGCTCCAAGATGCCTAGATCTACAATCACACATGTAAAGAGGAGAAAAAAATATTGATTGTTAATGAATAGGGGTTTTCCTTGGTCAAAACCTATTTAGGTAATTAAACCAAATGATGAAACAATAAAACAAGGACATGAAACAAAAAACATACAAGAGATATGAAGAATGATACCTTGAATGATGCCTTGTAAATCTGCAACTCAATATGAAATGGAAATGAAGGAGGTAGATCTTGATCTTAACAATAGGTGTAGAACAATTCTTGATCTTGGATCTTCAATGCTACATCACAACACTAGCACAATAACATGCTTGAAGTTTGGTATCCTTTACATGATCATGGATCTTGAATTGTTGCAATAATTGATGAAGAAATCTATTTTTGAATTCCTTAGAATTTTTTTTAATGCTCTCTTGATAATCTTGTAAAGTCTTGGAAGGCTTAACTCTCAGGTGCTTGACTTGATATCATGTAGGATTATATGAAATAATGGTTTGTAATCTCATTTATATAGGAGTTCCATCTAATATCACATGTATTAGATCCCAAAGGTTGACATACATGAAATTTAAACTTAAAACCTAGTTTTTCTCGCTCAAAAACATAAAAATAGCCTAAATGGGACTCATATACCACCAATGGCATATGGGTCTCACTTGGTTGGGAATCATATGCCTAGGGTGGTGTATGGGTCCCGTAGGGCCTATTTGAAGAGAGATAATATCATGGAGTGGATAAATTAAGTTTATACGAGGTCTATGTCAAGATTTTGGTTAAAATATGGCTTGGAATGCATAATATAGGGTCTTAGGGGTCTATTAATGATGATATTTAGATCATAAATGCAAGAGGGCCTAAAATTCAATGTGAAAGTGTAAATAAATATAGTTTACAACACTAAATTAAGGAAAAATTGGGTCTATTTAGCTTAAAAGATCCCTAAATCCCATGTGAATGTGTACAACACATTACAATGCTAGATTAGGTCCACTTAGTTTACAAGCCTCTTAAATTTAATGTGAAGGTGTAAATAAATACACTTTACAACACTAAATTAAGGAAAAGTTAGGTTTATTTAGCTTTAGAAGGGCCCAAAACCTAATGTGGATGTGTAAAAATCATCACAACACTGGATGTGTAGTCTATATTTAAAAATTGAAAAATTACAAAAAAAATATTATGGTTGTATATGTAGATGACATTATCTTTAGAGGAAATGAAACCATGTGCAAATTTTTTTTAGAAGATATGCAAAAATAATTTGATATGTCCATGTTTGGTGAGATGAATTTATTTCTTGGTTTACAAATTAATCAAATAGAGAAGAGTATGTGCAGGATCATCATGGAGAAAATAGGCCCTTAAGTGGCAAAAAATTCAAAAAAATCAGAGTTAGGCAACTTGACATAAAAATTTGAATAAGTTATCTATATTATTTCAAAAATATGTAAGAATAGAATCTATATCAAATTGAATTTAGTTTCTAAACTACTAGGTTTATTTAAAATAAAAAAAAATTATTTGGTGAAAATTTCAAATTTCAATGCACTAGTACTTAAATTTTAGGGAAAAAATAAAAAGTAGGTGTCTATCTAATCACCCTAACCACAATAAATTGATAATATTTTTTTATAAGATTTTATATATAAGTAGAGGAAACATGTGCCAATGTAATGCATATTTTTTTGTAATTCTTTTCCATGTAAATAATTAATTATGATTTTTTTATTGCAAATTTTAAAAAATATAAAAAACTCATATGTCTGACCACCTTAACTTGGTAAAAAAATTATGATTTTTTTTTTTAATCTTATAGTATGTGAAGCATAGAATGTGACATCTATTTTGGATTTAAAAAATGTGATATCATTTGAAAGCTATATATGTTTTTCAATCAGCCTATCAATTAGGACTTTAGTTTTAATTCAAATAGAAAATTAATAATAATTATTTATTAAATTCAAAATAAATCATAATTTATATTGGTGGAAAGTTGAGAATCTCCTTTAAAAACCCTTTTCGTTTCATCAATTTTGGGTAAAAAAAATTTGTCAGCCACATACCCTAGACATACCCATCATATCGCCACTTTTTGGCCCATCATGATCCTGCACATACCCAGAAAGGGATTTTTATTTCACAGTCAAAGTATGTGAGGGAGATGTTGAAGAAGTTTGGGATGGATGGATCCAAACTAGTATGCACTCCTATGGTGATTGGTTGCAAATTAGGCAAAGATGATGATTCACCTAAGGCTAATTAGAGAAAATATAGATCTATGATTGGTGGAATATTGTATTTAGCTGCTACTAGACTAGATATTATGCACATGGTCTATTTTGTGGCTAGATTTCAAGAAGATCCTAAAGAAACACATGTTGTTGTTGTTAAGAGAATATTTAGATATTTGGATGACACTCCAGATTATGGCTTATGGTATCCTAGGGATACTGACTTTACACTAAGTGCTTATATAGATGCAATTTGGGTTGGTTGTGTAGATACATGAAAAGTACAAGTGGTGTTGCATTCTTTCTTGGTTGCAGGTTGGTGGCTTGGTTGAGTAAAAATAAAGAATTAGTTTCCTTGTCTACTATTAAATTTGAGTATATTGTTGTTACATCTTGTTGTACACAAGTTCTATGGATGAAATAGACATTGAAAGATATCAAAGTAATGTATGGTGATTCTATTTCTATCTTCTATGATAATATAAGTGCAATTAACATTTCAAAGAATCCAATGATGCACTTGAGAAAAAAGCATATATCTATCAGGTATCACTTCTTGAGAGAGAAGGTTTTGGAGAATGAAGTAAAGCTTGAGTATGTACCTATGAAGGATCAAATTGCTGATATATTTATAAAGGCTCTTCCTAAAGATACTTCTCCATGAGAAGTTAGCGGTGATTTCCCATCCTTTCTTGAACTAGATGCATATGGAGATGCATCAATCTACTAGGTCCATAGATCTATCTTTCTTCTAGACTGATGTTTTGGTGGCTACCTCTCAGAGGGAGAAGGTAGTGTCATGCCTTGTCATTGAAGAGTATTTTGTTCTTAATGTCAAAGGGGAAATTAATATAAAATGTCTTTTTTACTTTTCCATTGATGTCAAAGGGGGAGATGAGGAAGATGTGAAATGTATTATCTACTGAGAAGATGAAGGTGTGAAGAATTTCATCCTCTAAGGGGGAGAAACAATGAGTAAAAGGTTTTCAAAGATAGAGTGTTATCTTTGATGTTTTTCACATCATTTGTTGCCATCAATGACAAAGGGGAGATTGTTGCAAGAATAAACGTGTTGTCATTGATGTCAACTGGTTAACTAGTTATCAACTAGTTGTTGTCATTAATGTCATGGATGTAGGCTATTGGCTGGATATGTTGAGGACATTGAGAAAATTGTAAAAGAAAAGGTTATAGGTGTTTAGTGGTTGCTTTAGGTTTTGCTTCAGGATTCGCTCCTATGTTTGTGTGGCTAGATATGTTAATCATGGTTGTTGGAAAGTGCTCTATCCAATTTTTTGGCTTTTGATTCATTATACAGTGTGAGTTATGTTCACCAATTGTGAATTATGGTTTTTAAGGTTTTTGGCTGAGATCCAAGAGAAATGTGTCAGTCCAAATTTCTTTTCGTTTAAGTCTTATGACTTGCAACTCTAGAGTTAAACTGTTATGATTGTGTTGAAGATATTTTTGGTGTCTAAAAGGATTGGATCATGTAAAGGGTTGTATGTGCTTAATTTTTCTATGTGTTTTACACTAGTTTGGTTTACCTTGTGTTAAACACTACTATCAAAGATCATAATGCATGTTGGGACATATTTGGGTCTTCTCTTAGCATTTTTTTGGGTGGCCCTCATTCTAATTCCAACCTAGAATGTTTTGGAACTAACCTAATTGAATTAAAATGATGAATGGTTGACTCTGGATATGTTTCAAAGTTGAAGATGGTATAAATATAGGATGAGATATTGATGGAAAGTGATGCAAAGAGTGGTACGAATAAATAGAGAAAATGGATATGAAATAGATGTGAATCAACGTGTATGTTATCCAAGTGTGGTAGATCAGTGCAAAATCTAAATGTTGATTTTTTGGAAGTAGTGAGTTGAAGGTTTACTCTATCATTCATGCATGTCTACAAGTGGTTGGGTGAATCATGGTGGAAATCTTTGTTGCATTGAGATTGTCTTCTCTTTGTAAAAAATATCTTCTATCTTCTTTGTATTTGTGTGGTAGTGAGCCTTTTGGGTGGTTAACCCTTGTTGGATCATGAGTCCTGGTTCGGATAGTGAGTCCTTGTTTTGGCAGTGATCCTTCTCTAGCACTGAGCCTTTGTAATTAGTTTTGATATTATCTATATTGTGAACTAATCCTCATTGTGTTTTTCCCCTCATTAGGTTTTCCATGTAAATCTGGTGTTATTGTGTATGTGTTACTTTTTAGTTTTTTCCTTTGCACTTAATGTTTAATCATTTTAGCAAAGTAAAGAATTTGCGATAGATCTAAGTATTGGTGGATGTTTTGAAGATTAAAATTTTCTACAACTGATTCACCCCCCTCTTAGTTGTCATTTTCAATAGAAAGTATGAAGAGTTATGAGCTAATTGACTACCCAAACATGAGAATAAATCTATATAATTATTGATAGTAAAGATAGGGTCATAGTCACTAATGATAAGCTTAGTTGTACCATGTATCTTTTGTATATTCTCATAAAAAAATCCACTATAATTACTATAAAAGGATGTGACAATGCAATGAAATGGGAATATTTAGTGAGTTGATCTAGAACTACCATGATGCCATTCTTATCATTAGATCTTGGAATCCCTAATATGATGTCCATGGAGATCTCTTTTGAATATTGTCTAGGAATTACTAAGGGATGCAAGAGACCATGTTTCTTAATTATCTCCCATTTATTTCTTCGACAAACCAAATATTTGGCCATCAATTTTTTAACATCCCCTTTTAGCCCTTCTCAAAAGAAATATTTCTTGATTTGATGAAATGTCTTTAAAAATCCTAAATGACCACCAACTAGAGACTTATGAGGCTAAGTGGGAATATTTTTTTAAGAGTGGAATTATTAGATAGGTATAATCATTCCTTATACCACAAAGCATCTCACTTATAACAAAACTTATATGAACTACAAAGATCACTATATAACTTTTGAATGAGATTACTTGTAGAAAAATCATTCTATCACTCTGCTTTGGATTCTACTACCCAGTATTCTTGTAATATGAAAATGATACAAATTAAATCTTTATCACTTTCACCCTTCCTAATAATGCATCTACCATAATATTTTCCTTCCCTTTTTATATACAATCTCAAATTCATACCTCAACATATTAGTAACCTATTTTGTTAATATTTAGAACATAATCTTGTTCTGAAAAATATTATATGTTATCATGATTTATCTTAAATTTGAAGTGTTTATCCATTATATACGACCTCCACTATTTTATTTCATGAAGAATAGCTAGAATTTTCTTCTCATAAATAGGTTTTATTTGATTCTTACCCTTTAATTGATGATTCTTATACTAAATGCACTAACCTTCCTACATGAGAATTGCTCCTATACCATCACTTGAAGGATCACATTCCATATAAAAATGCTTGGTGAAGTTTGGAGTAGCAAGAAGTAGATTATTACATAGCCTCCTTAAATCTCTCAAATGTTGTATTAGCTAACTCATTCCATTAAAAATAATCCTTCTTTAATAGATTTGTGGGGGTGCTACTATATGGTCATAGATATTCATAGATCTTTGATAGTGTAGCATTGAAAATTGTTGCCCTTGACAATTTCACACTACCTTGACATCCTTATTTTTCCCATAACTTTAATTATAAAAAATATTTACCAATTTTATGACCAGATTAATAAAATATATTTAATTCCCCCACCATCCTTATAAATTCAAGTCAAAAATTAAGTCTACAATATTGATGCATATTCAATGGAGTTGATAGCTCTCAAAAACATAGGTAAGGATACCTCAAGAGGCTACCAATCTCTTGATACATTTTAGGGTAATAGACAAGGTTGAACGGGTTAAGCCTTCTACTCTTTAGGTGTTGCTAGACCTAGGCGGGTGTACCTATATGAATTGAGTAGACTTGGCTTATGATCTTCTCTCTTCCAGTGATTTTTCCATGATGGCAGATGGAAGTGGACAAATGAAATCAAATTTGGTATAAATTGTATAGCAAAATCCTAATATGTTCAGTTAACAGATGTAAAGAAAATGAATGAATCTAAATGGTGAGAAATGTAGAGACTAGTGCCTTATTGGGTATGCGGAGTCAAATGAAATAGAAATGGGCAACTTATTTCTGGAAAACACTCAAATTGTTTGGCATATGTTTTGTTTATAACTTGTATAAAGATGCAAGACTGCTAAGCTCTTCTTAATAGTCTAGATGAATTGTCCTAATTACTGTGATCAACCAAAAGGATTTAATCTTTTCTTGAAAGAACCAATCAATTAACCACACAAATATAGCAAATGTGCACTAATAAATTGAAGATAAACTTGTTATATCAATTTAAACAACCATAAAGCATCAATCTTGGAGGTAACTTAGTAATACTTTCAATAAGCACAATAGACAATTGACACCTGAAATGAGCCGCCATGTCAACTGATTTTCATTGAAAACTCCATTTTAAAATCATACATCATAGCCTCTGTTCTGTGGAAATTTTTATCCACCAGTATATAATCTATCCTATCTACTATATATTGAATATCTAATCTAATTGTCTTCCTTTTACAATTGAAAATGGATATTTATACATTTGTATATGAAAAGAGACATTGCTTTGCGTATCCAAATGTCGGCCAATAGTATTCAAGCTTTAATTAATCATCTTTGAGACATTCGCCGAGACATCCCATAGTCACACTGAAGGCCAATGTCTCGCCGATAGTCATTCATTCATCTCATGTGTGTCACTGTAACATTATTTTTTTGGGGAGACCTCCCATAGATCATACCCTGTCTTATCAAAAGTCTCTTGTGGTACATTTTCTAGTCACTAAGACAATTCTGAGTCAAGAAGAGGATTCATAGAATACCTTTGTCTTGCTGAAGTACCCCATGGTGCATTCTTTTCGCTGAGACATATAGTCTCTCTCACCAATGAGACAACATATCGGTGTGACATAAGAGTCAGCGAGACTATAAAAATTCATACCGAAAACCATCGATATAATTCCTTTGCACTTTGTCGATGAGACCAAAGGCATTCAGTGAGATGTTATTCCGATGCTTTGAATCTTGTCAAGATGTATATCAGCATGGCATGTGGGTTGCTGTGACTTACTCTGATGAAAGATCTCTCACTGAAAATGTTCTTTCTACTACCGGTCAGCAAGACAATACACGATCGGTAAGACCACATACCGAAGACATAACCATTGTCGATACATCATTTTTATGTGCTAGTCGCTGAGACATAATGCGTTTGGTAAGACCTCACCCCAAAGTCTTTTTCTGGCCGATAAAACTTCTATCCTTGAGACAATGAAAATGTCCTGCCGAAAGGTGCCTGTAGGAAAATTTCGATCGCTATGACATCCTTGAGGTCTTACCGAAAGGCAACTATAGATGTATATTAACAAGAATGCACTATGGGTGAGGGAGACCTTGATAATCTCATGCCGATATGGACTATAATGTGAAATACTCAGACCTAGATAGATTTTATGGGATAAAAATGGGCAGAAAGTGAGCGATATAATTCCTTTGCACTTTGTCGGTGATACCAAAGGCATTTGGTGAGATGTTATTCCAATGCTTTGACTCTTGTCGATATGTATATCGGCGTGACATGTGGGTCACTGTGACTTACTCCGATGAAATATCTCTTGCCAAAAACATTCTTTCTGCTGCCAGTCGGCAATACAATACATGATTGGTAAGACCACATACCAAAGACATAACCCTTGCCGATACATCATTTTTATGTGCTTGTTGTTGAGACATAATGCGATAGGTAAGGCCTCACCCTGAAGTCTTTGTCTGGCCGATAAACCTTTTGTCACTGAGACAATGAAAATGTCCTTCTGAAAGGTGCCTGTAGGTAAATTTCAATTGCTATGACATCCCTGAGGCCTTTCTGAAAGGCAACAATAGACGTATATTAACAAGAATGCACTATCGGTCGGGGAGACCTTGATAATCTCATGCCAATATGGACTATAATGTGAAATACTTAGACCTAGATGGATTTTATGGGATAAAAATGGGAAGAAAGTGAGAAAAATATTATGAAGAGAGGTCCTGAGCATATGGTGAGGAATTTATTGGAAACTTAGGGATATGAAAATCTTGTGAAATAATTTAGAATTTTATAGTTCTAACAATGGCTCCATCTGGGGATGAATGGTTGTAAAATCATTGCAAGGATTCAGATTTCTGGGTGAGCAGACCAAACTCAAGGTGATGGATTATGTGAGCAAGATGGAATGAATGGAAATGAAAGGAAATGGAGATGAACAAAACCCTAAACTACTGTGCATGGAAAATAATTTTAAAGAGGATTATCAAGAGTTGTCTATGCACTGGAAACCCTTAATCCTCTGTGTTGCTTAAGAGAAAAAAATGTTTTAGAAATTTCCCATGTACAGGAAATTCCTGATCTTCACTAGCCATATTCTATAGATAGTATGAATCTTCACCTTTCTTTCCAACAACAACTAAAGGTCCCATCCACAAAGCTTCAAAATTCCCATGCTTGCCCTTCTCCTGACACCTTGCATTCCACATCAATACCAAATCATTTTCCTCAAATTTTCTATCTTTTTCCTTTTTATCAATAGATACTTCATCTGTGTTTGTAACTTCATGTTTTTATTTTGGGCAACTCTCCTTATTTCATCAAGTTCACCTCGTTGCTCCATTCTCTCCTCCATAGGTTCTGGAATATCCAAATCTTCTTGAAGGAAAAACTTGTAGATTGGTAACAAATTCCGTAAAGGCATCCTGGCTTGTGTTCCATACACCAATTCGAATGGGGATTTTCCAATTTCCTTTTTAATAGTGATTATGTCAGCCCAAACAACCAATTGTAATTTTGAATCCCAAGCTTTCTTGTTTTGACCTAGCGTCCTTCTTATAATATTCAGAAGACTTTTATTGCTAGACTCTGCTTGACCATTAGCTTGTGGCTGGTAAGGGGCTGCATAAGAAATGGTAATGCCATATGTGCTACAAAAATTTATGAATTCATCTAATCCGAAACACATCCCATTGTCAGTGATCAACCTTATTGGTGTACCAAATCTGGTAACGATGTTTTCCATTAGAAAAAATTTCACAACTCTAGTTGTAGCCTATTTAGTTGGGATTGCCTCAACCCATTTGGTAAAATAATCAGTGGCCACCAGTATCCACCTATGTCCACCACTTGATTTTTCTTGTATCTCACCAATGAAATCAATTCCCCATTGATGAAAAGGGGCATCAACCTGCAAGGGTCTAAGTGGAAAAGCCCCCTGATACTTCAATTTTCTAGAGAATTTCTGGTAGGCTTTACATTTTCTTACATGTGTAAAAGAGTCATTAAAAACCTTTGGTCAGTATTAACCTGCCCTAAGAATTTTATGTGCAGTTGTCTTTGCTGAGTAATTTCCTCCACAAACCCCTTCATGCATTGCACTTAAGACATGCTTGGCTTGTGATTCATCTAGACATAACAACAATATACCATCCATGTTCTTCCAAAACAGATCTCCATCCATGAAAACATACTTAGATGCCTACAACTTTAGAGGTCTTTTCTGGCTGTCACTCAATCCCTCTGGACACTTCATGTATTTAAGGTAATGCATGATATTTGTATACCATGGAGTATGCTCAATGCTTGCAATTTCAGTCTCTTCTTCTATATTGCAAATTTGGTTTGCTTCAATATTCGCTTCTGCCATCAACTTAGCCAAGCCTTGACCTCTTACTAGTTTAGTAATTTGTATCTCCATGTAAAACTCTTGGATTCTGTTAATCCATTTACATCTTTTTCCTATTACTTTAGACTGTGTCAAAATATCCTTGACAGCTGCATGAGGGACATAAGCAACCACCTTTGCTCCAACAAGATATGGTCTGAAAGCTTTTACAACTTTCACTAATGCAAATTCTTGTTTTTCCATTATATCATACTTTAATTCAGACTCCTATAATGATTTACTGAAGAAAGACACAGGCTGTTCATAACCATCATCATTCTTCTGTAACATGACAGCAACAATAGTGTGCATTGAGGCAAATGAAAATATTTGGAAAGGCTTTGCAAAATCTAGAGACTTAAGGATAGGGGCTTCCTTGATGGCCCTTTTGATTGATATAAAAGCTTCCAAAGCCTCTGTAGTCCATTTTATTTTCTATCCCTTCCTCAACATTTTTGATATGGGTTTAATGATCTCAACAAAGTTAGAAACAAATCTCCTAACAAAGTTGATCTATCCAAAGAATGATTGTATAGCCTTGACAGTTTTGGGGACAAGAATTTTATCAATGGCCTCAACCCTCTTAGGATCTATCTTAATCCCTTCCTTTGAAACAATGTGTCCCAAGAGCTTACCATTCGTGACTACAAAATGACACTTCTTAGGGTTCAAGCTGATACCATATTCTAAGGCTTTAATAAATACCTTCTCTAGATGTTGTACATGATCTTCAACCTTCTTTGAGTAAGAAGTGAGGTCACACTGATACACCACCATGATAGCATTGATCAAATCTACAAATGCTACATCCATAACTCTTTGGAAGGTTGCTCCTACATTTGTAAGACCAAATGGCATTCTCATGTAAACATACGTCCCCCAAGGAGTTGTAAAAGTTGTTTTATACTGCTCAGATTCTTTAACTTTAACCTAGTTATAACCTGAAAACCCATCCATCATAGACAATAGATTGCAGCCTATTACCTTATGAAATATAGCCTCCATATTGGGTAGATGATAATTATCTTTGAGGGATGCCATGTTTAGATTTCTGAAATCTACACATAGTCTGATGTCTCCATTTTTTTTCCTTATAGGAACCAAGTTTTAGACCCACGTTGAATGCCTGATTGGTTTAATGATTCCTCCATCTCTGAGCTTTGCCAATTCCTCCTGCATCTTAGGCTCCAATGTTGGATTTATGGGTCTTTTATTTTGTCTGAATGGCTTAGCATCCATTTTCAATGGTATTTCATGCTTAAACAAATCTACCCCATATGATTTTAGATCTTCATAAGACCAGGAAAACACATGTTTATATTTTTCTCAGCAACTCTATCAGCATTCTTCTAATTCTAGGGCTTATTTTCTTCCCTATGTATACCTTTCTTGGTGCAATTTTAGTTCCCAAGTTAATTTCTTCAATATCTTCCCTTTTAACTAGTGTTTGCTTCATGAGAGATCGATCATTTCCATCATACACCATCTCCAATGCCACTAAGCCTTTAGGAAGCTTATTTGTCTTAAGTTGTAAGATATCCATCCCAAATACTGTTTGCTTCCCATCCACCTCTAGCAAAGGCATTAAAATCAATTTCTTGGGCTTCATATTGGTCTATAGAGTGGAGGAATTTCAGAAGATCAGTATCATCATTAAAGACCTTCAAACTATATATGTTATCAGGCACAACAAGCCTTGTCTTGAACTCAATTTGTGATACTCCAGCCAATGTAATGTCATCTCTTTTCAGCACCACATTTGCTAAAAAATTTCCATTATGTTCTTTGACCTATCAATCCACTCAATTGAGAAGGCATTAAACAACTCAATTATGTCCCACACAACATTCTTGTACTATTTTAGTCTTTTATGTTTTGCTCCATACTTTGACTTAATTTGTGAAACAACCAACTCATAATCCCCTAAAACAACCAGCAACTTGATTTTGTGTTTCATAGCTATGTTCAAACTTGTTATTAGAGCTTCATATTCTGCCACATTGTTTGTACATTCAAATGTTAATAGAAATAAATACTTAAATGTAATACCTTCAGGTGAAACAAACACAATCCCAGCTCCATTACCTTCTTGACTACATGCTCCATCAAAATACATTTTCCTTACCTCTTTGTAGTTTTGTGCCACATGCTTATCAATTGGATTAGTTTTGATTAATTCTAGCTGGGCTAGTTCTATCTTAAAACTCCCAAGATCGACATCACAAAAAAAATTGATTTGATCTTGTGGTACATAGTCAACAACTTGGTTCATCCTTGGATCCCTATATAACTTCACTTCCTGACCATTTACAGGAATTGTTGCATAAGAGAGATTAAACTGAACATTTCCACCAATTGTTGTCTTCCATAATTGTCTTGATAGAAGCATTCCAAACTAAGGACGAGTGTCAATTACTATTATGTCAATGTTATAGGCCACCTGAGGATAAGCAGCTAGCTTGACTTCAACATCTTTCATTATACCCACCACATGAATAGGTCAGTTATCCATTGCATAACACTTTCCTCCATTGGTATCCACCCACATGCCAAGCTGCTTCATAACTCCTACTAGCATGATATTTATGGCAGCACTAGAGTCTATCATGCAATTCCTTAGCAGTTTGTTATTTATGAGTGATGTAGTGAAAAAAGGATCAATTTGTGGGGGACTCAATAAAGCATTACTAAGGCATACTTCTGGGATATTCACTCTCTCTTGCTTATTAATATTTTTAGTGGCCATCTTACTTTTAGAATTCACATGTCTATCATTCCAATTTGTTATTAATTGGACAACACTGTCTTTGTATTCCTTAATTCTCATCATCTTGAGTAGTGGAATAGACATCTTTACCTGAGAAAAAGCTTGAGTGAAGTCAAAAGAAGAACCCTCCACTTTAATCATTTTCTTTTGTTTTGATGTTTCTCCTTTGCTCTCTTCCTTTTCTCTTTTACTTGGCTGATTAGGCTTTTGCATTTCTTTGTGTAATTCCTCTACTTCCTCCTTTTGGATAGGATTTTGTTCGCTTTTATCATTTTGTTTGTTTTCTATTTTCTTCGAAGCTCCTTGTGTCACTTTTTGATCCTTCATAAAGATTCCCCTAGGGACACCTTCCTTCTCATTTACTGTCCTATTTCTCAACTAGTACTTACTCTTTGCTTCTTCAACTGCAGCAATAATTAATCTCTCTATCTCCTCTTCAGTGAGTTTCCTCATGCTGCCCTGAGTAGGCATCTCATCAGAATGTTGCTCTGTATAATCTTCCTTAGAATCATAAAGGATCTGTTGTTCAGCCATGTGGACATTGTATTTCTGATTTGAAACATCATACTCATAACCTTCATCCTCTGAAGATGAGTACCTTTCCTCCATATGGTGAAAAGTATTTGAAGTCAAATATACTGTGTGATCTTCTCCACTGTTTCCCATCAACATTCCTTCTTCTTGCATTCTTTGGGCTACAACACAATAATCTATGGAATGTGGCTTATCACAAACTTCACACAAATAATTGTTATTCACCATATAGGTTCCCTTCTTCCTCAATGGATCAGGAGTTTCTTTGTTTCTAGGCCTATCTGTTATAGGTTTTCCATCCTTCCAGTTTGTATTATAAGGCATGTCATGTAACCTAGGCCTTTCATTCTGTATGTGTTCTCCTGTTTGTATTGATAATTATTGGTTTGTTGAGGAGCCCTATGACTGTCTCTTTTATCAATTATCCCAATAGCCCTGCTACTATTTTCAATTGTCAATGTTGTCTTTTGAGCTTTAGCCAAGTCTCTTGGGAACCTATTTCTCAATTCATACCCTGTCTTAGGATTGAACACATTCAAATAAACACTCAATGGCACAAAATCTAGAAATTTTGATCTAGGAGTTATTTTAATCTGCAGTTTATTGAATCTTCGACTGAAATCATAAATTGAGTCATTTTTATTTTTCTAAATTCACATCAATTCATGAAGAGCAGCATTAGGTGCACTTTGATTCCCATATTGCTTGAGGAATCGGTCCTAAAATATTTGGAGAGAATCAATAGAGGTTGTTGTTAGGATGTTGAACCAATCTCTAGCTTCTTCAGTAAGCGACATCATGAATAACCTCATATGTAAATCTTCATAAGGTACATCCAAATCTTGGATGAATGCATTGAAACTCCTTAAATGGTCTTCAACATAAATTGCACTACTCCCTATAAACTTAGTCACTAGGCCTCTCCAACTACCATCCATGGGGTAAGGGTATAATTTAAATCCTGCCAAATCAAATTGTCTAATCATTGTCATATACTGGTGAGGGGGAGGATTAGGTGGATATTGATACATTGGGTTATTATATTGTGTATTATGATGTGGCATATAATGTTGACCATGAGGTGGCTGAACATTTGTATATTGTTTGGGAATATGGGGTGGATGATTTGGATGTCTGTATTGATTCCCTACTTGATGGTGAGGGACCCTCGATGGATCAGAAGGCCTTGCACCATGATTACCCTGTTTATGAGGTGGTACATATTTTAAGCAACCAGCTGTCTGAGTAATGTTATGAGCTTTCTGCAATTTGAATTCTCGCATTGATTGTATCATCTAGGCTTTCTCATGTTTTCTCTTTCCTTTCTTTGAGATTCAAACCATGCTTTTACTTCTTCATAAGTTAAAGATTCATAATCATCTTGAGGAGTTTCATAATCAGTGGGTCCATTCTAATTACCTTCCATTTTTTGATCATATTCATGCTGAATTTTGATTCCCTCTGCTTCGAGTTTAGCATCAAACTCTGCCTATTTCTAAGGATCATAAAATGGAAATGGATTTCTTTGTTCTTTAGGGGTACAAAGTTCTGCACTTGAATTATCTCTCCATGTGTCATAGTGATCATATGTTTCACAATGTGCCTTTCATGCTTCATCTTTGTTTGTCATGCACATGTCCTCATTTATCCTCTTTCCCTTATCAACCTTGTCATCCTTGTGTGTCCACTTACTACTACCAGTCGGAGCCCCAGTATGACCTCCCCTATATTGAGATCTTCTTCCATTCATGTTGCAATAGTTTTATCAAAGTCACCACTCACTTTCTTAAAAGTGAGAAAATGTTTATTTTTAAATATTCCTAGCGGAGTCTGTAAAAGGTTTCTGACTCTATGATTAAGGCACAGATTCTGAAGTTAATCCCCACTAGAGTCACCAATTTGTTAGCTCTCAAAAATGCAAGTAAGGATACCTCAATAGGTTGCCAATCTCTTGATACATTTTAGGGTAATAGACAAGGTTAAATAGGTTAAACCTTCTACTCTTTAGGTGCTACTAGACCTAGGTGGGTGTACCTATATGAATTGAGCAGACTTGGATTATGATCTCTCTTGTAGTGATTTGTCCATGATGGCAGATGGAAGTGGACAAATGAAATGAAATTTGGTATAAATTGTATAGCAAAATCCTAATATGTTCAGTTAACAGATGTAAAGAAAATGAATGAATCTAAATGGTGAGAAATGCAGAGACTAGTGCCTTATTGGGTATGCGGAGTCAAATGAAATAGAAATGGGCAACTTATTTCTCGGAAACACTCAATTTTTTTGGCATATGTTTTGTTTATAACTTGTATAAACATGCAAGATTGTGATTGCTAAGCTCTTCTTAATAATCCAGATGAATTTCCCTGATTACTGTGATCAACCAAAAGAATTTAATCTTTTCTTGAAAGAACCAATCAATTAACCACACAAATACAAAAAATGTGCATTGATAAATTGAAGATAAATCTGTTATATCAATTTAAACAACCATAAAGCATAAATCTTGGAGGTAACTTAGTAATACTTTCAATAAGCACAATAGACAATTGACACCAAAAATGAGCTGCCACATCAACTGATTTTCATTGAAAACTCCATTTTAAAATCATACATCATAGCCTCTATTCTGTGAAATTTTTTATCCAGCTATATATTGTCTACCCTATCTACTGTATATTGAATATCTAATCTAATTATCTTCCTTTTACAATTGAAAATTGATATTTATACATCTGTATCTAAAAAGACACATTGCTTCACGTATCCAAATGTCAACCAACAGTATTCGAGATTTAATTAGTCATCTCTGAGACATTCACTGAGACATCCTGTAGTCACACCGAAGGCCAGTGTCTCATCGACATTCATTCATTCATCTCATGTGTTTCACTGTAACATTCTGTTGTCGGGGAGACGTCCCACAAATCATACCTTGTCTTATTGAAAGTTTCCTGTGGTACATTTTCTGGTCACTAAGATAATTCTGAGTTAGGAAGAGGCTTTATAGAATACCTTTTTCTTGCCGAAGTACCCCATGGTGCATTCTTTTCACTGAGACATATGGGATTTCTCACCAATGAGACAACATATCAGCATGACATAAGAGTCGGTGAGACTATATAACTTCATACTGAAAACCATCAATATAATTCCTTTGCAATTTTTCTACAAGATTGAAGGCATTCGGTGAGACGTTATTCCAATGCTTTGAATCTTGTTGATATGTATATCGGTGTGAGATGTGGGTTGCTGTGACTTACTCTGATGAAAGATCTCTCACCAAAAATTTTCTTTCTGCTGCCGGTTAACAAGACAATACGCAATCGGTAAGACCACATACTGAAGACATAACCCTTGTCGATACATCATTTTTATGTGCTAGTCATTGAGATATAATGCGTTCAGTAAGACCTCACCCCAAAGTATTTTTTTAGCTAATAAAACTTTTGTCACTGAGACAATGAAAATGTCCTGCCAAAAGGTGCTTGTAGGTAAATTTTGATTGCTATGACATCCCTGAGGTCTTGCCGAAAGGCAACAACAGATGTATATTAACAAGAATGCACTATGGGTTAGGGATACCTTGATAATCTCATGTTGATATGGACTATAATGTGAAATACTTAGACCTAGATGGATTTTATGGGATAAAAATGGGCAGAAAGTGAGCAAAATATTATGAAGAAAGGCCCTGAGCATATGGTGAGGACTCGATTGGAAACTTAGGGATATGAAAAGCTTGTGAAATAATTTAGAATTTTACAGTTCTAACAGGAGTCACTATCTTTGAGTTAAAATTTTGAATGTTTTAAACTTCTATTAGTGGGATTTTATGATTTGAAATTAACCCTAGGTTAGCCCCTACCCAAAAGGATTACTTAAAATTCTTATAAAATCATGTTTTCCTCTCTTTTTGAGCAATTAGAAGGAAATTTTATGATGAAGGATATAATTCATGAAAGGGGAGAAAGTTAAGGATTGTAAGATCAATCAAGAGAAATCAAGGGAATATTTTGGGAAAATTATTGCAGCAATTCAAGATCCAAGCATTATGTCAAAGTGTATGTGAGTTCATATTTTCATTTTTTCATGGTTTTGAAGACTAGCCCTTTTTTAGGGATCTAATAAATTCAAGAAAACAAGATTTAAGACCTTGAGGTGATGTGTATGACTTTAGTCCTTGAAGGAATCCATTGAAGGGTGATGAGTTGCAGCACTTTTTTTATTCATCATTCCTTATTATCATTTATACTTTCTATCATTGACATTACAATTTTGGAAGTGGAAACACTAACAAAAGGTTTGACTAAGGAAATCCCTTAAATGCCACAAAATTTCCTCTCTCTTTGAATGTGCAGGTTTCAAGTTTGAAGGAAATTGATGTAACATGCTTAATGTTCTACCTAGTAATTTTACTAAGTTTTTTATCCACATGTAAATTTTCTATGCATTTAGTATAATGAGAAATATAAATTTTCTTTTCAATTAAATAATAAATGGACCATTTGAAACATAACCTTTAACAATATTTTATATTCCATATTCAAAGATTCATTCCAAAAATATAAGTATGGTTTAATTTTACATAAATATATTCAAGATAACATTTCACATTTACAATTTCCATATAGATGGACACATGATTATATACATAGTATCAAAAATATTACAAGAACTAGAAGTAAAAATGGTCCAGAATGTCCTTCCAAATATTAGCCGCCAACTACATGAGGAGAAGCATCACTCAAGCACTTTTCCACCAACCATGGACTAACTGTGATCCCTCACACATGTACCCAACTTGGTAAGATGGCCCTTGCTCTAACAAAGAGATTGGTTTGGTAACCATTCTTGGCAACAAAAGGGTGGACAACTAAGAGGAGGGTGAATCAGTTGTCATATAAATTATTCATATATTAAACTTATTCTTAGAACTAATAAATAAACATGAAATAATAAACCAACACACATAAAAAACACACATAACACCAAGATTTTTATGTGGAAACCTTGTTAGGGGAAAAACCATGGTGGAGGTTAGTCCACAAGATTATACTCTATTAAAAGTATTATAAATGGGGAATGCACATGCATTTAGGCACACTGCCTAGAGCACACTACTCAAATACAAAAGGCTCACTACCCAAAGGAAGACTCGTTGTCTTACAGTCACATTCAAATTACATCTAAGAGATTTTGAACTAAGAAAATAATATCTTCTAATGCCTAATTATAGTTCCAGTTAAGCAAATAAAAACTTTCTTTTGATCACTCTTCTTCACACTTTACTTCTTAATTCCAAATATTAGAACATTGCTCACACACAACACTCAACATACATCGCACACCATGCCATCAAATGGTATAAATAATTAATCTTATATATCCACAACTAAGGATAACATCAACTACATGTTGAACCAATAAAATGTAAAACGTGTACAAATTTTTGACCCAAATTAATAAACAATTTATCAATGTGGACCAAAAAATGTTAGCCAAAACATAGTAAGGACCCAAAACAACATCCTCATCTATGGAACACCTTAAAAAATTATGCCTCGAAGTTCCACAACATGGTGCAATCATCTTGTTGGCCATGATCATGAAAAACAAGAACTCACAAAAGAAAATAACCAATCGTGAACACAATGATCAATGTGGACCAACAAAAAAGATAAAGCATGATCTAGAAACATCCAAAAGCATCATGAATCACCATATAAGCATCCACAACAACTCAAATTACTAGAATCACATCATCTTCTTTTAAGAACACCAACTAAAGCAACATAACAATTGTCAGAAGATAGTTACTCATAACTCAATCAAATTTTCATGCAAACCTATAAAAATTCATGTGGATAAACTAATATGCTTGCAACAAACTCTTTAATCCACAACCTCTTATCATCAATGTACTGAGCTAGCCACCATGTTGAACTTCACTACATCATGGACAACTTGCAACTTATTTTATTACAATTTTCTCAATATCCTTGACATACAAAGTCTTAAAGAAATTAATGGCAACAATGTTGACATGAATGATAACCACATATCAGCAATATCCAACAATCTCCCCTTTGGCATCGATGACAACACATGATGTAAAAAATACCATCAATCATACTTTTTCTTAACACTTTCTCCCCCTTATATTTTGACTCTTTTCTCCTTAACTCTTTCACAATTTTTCACACGACTCTTCTCCCCATTTTACATCAATGAAAAAGGTACACATTATCTTTCTCCACACAAGCTATGAACCACATTTTTGAACATCTAACTACTCCCGCTGAGTAGCAACCACCATAACATCAATCTAGTTCTCAAGATATGACTATTAAATGCGCAAACTAATGAAAGTTGAAATTCATCTTAATTCTTATTAGGAGGGGTAATCACCCCTAGCTTCCCTCTGAGATACTCAAAATTATCCTTAGGAAAGGGCTTGGTAAAGATATATACAATCGATTCCTTAGTGGGCACATACTCCAATCTAACTTCCTTTTCACTCACCTTCTCTCTCAAAAAGTGAAACTTGATAGATATATGCTTGGTTTTTGAATGTAGCACAAAATTTTTAGAAATGTTAATTGCACGTGAATTATCACAAAATATAGCAATAGGTTCATCATACACAACTCTGATATCTTTCAACATTTGCTTCATCCATAATACTTGAGGACAATTGTTAGCAGCATCAATGTATTCTACCTCTGCATTAGATAAAGAAATGGCATTCTACTTCTTACTTAACCATGAAATCAACTTCTTTCCCAAGAAAAAAGCACCACCACTAGTAATATTTCTGTCATTCACATCTCCTACCCAATCAACATCAGTATAAGCACTCAAATTAAGGTCATCTTCTTTTGGATACAATAGGGAAAAATCAATTGTCCTCTTCAAGTACCTAAAAATCCTCTTCATAGCTATCACATGAGATTCGTTAGGATCAACTTGAAATCTTGTAACAATGCATAAGACATTCATGATATCAGGTCTAGTTTGAGTCAAATAGAGCAATCCACCAATCATGGATCTGTATCTAGTCTGATTTGTTTAGGAGAATCATCATCTTGTGTCAACTTACATTTTGTCACCATAGGTGTACCAACTGGCTTTGAATCTTCCATACCAAACTTCTTTAGCAATTATTTCACATACTAGGACTAAGATATAAAGATCCCTCTATCTAGTTGAGTAATTTGTAGTCCCAAAAAGAATTTCATTCTCCAATCATAGACATCTCAAACTCACTTTGCATCTCATCAAAAAAAATCATGCACAAACTATCATCTCCTCCAAAAATGATATCATCAACAAATACTTCAACAATCAAATCTTTATCATGATCAATCTTGAAATTCAAATTACTGTCAGTAGTACCCTTATTAAATCCAAACTTCAATAAATACTTGTCCAATCTAGCATACCATGCTCTTGGGGCTTGCTTAAGTCCATACAATGCTTTCTTCAATTGGAAAACCATATCACCTTGATCAGTCAATTGAAATCCATCAGGTTTCTCAATATACACTTCTTCTTCTAGTTCACCATTTAGAAATGCCGACTTGAAATCCATGTTATAAAATTTGAAGTTTTTGTAAGTAACATAAGAAAGAAATAGTCTCACAACTTCAATCCTAGCAACACAAGCAAAATTTTCTTTAAATTCAATTATTTCCATATGAGAATATCCTTTACACACAAGTCTTGCTTTGTTTCTAACAACTTCACCTTACTCATTTAGCTTGTTCTAAAAGACCCATTTAGTTCCAACTATATTTTTGTCCTTAGGTCTAGGAACAAGAATCTATGTATCATTCTTCTCAATTTGCAGTAGTTATTCTTTCATTTCTTCCACCCAATGTTCATCTTTGCATGCTTCATTGACACTATTAGGATCAATCTTTGAGATCAAATAGTATATTTTTGTAATTCTTCTTCTAGTTTGAACACCTTTGTTCTTATCATCTATACTATAATATTCTGAATGATTTAGTTTTACATACCTTGGAGTCTTAGGCTATTCTTGAACTTCAGGATCTTGTGATCTCACTTCTACACTTTCACTAGTTTCTTCTTCTTGATTTACTAGAATGATCTAAACTTGATTTGGAGTCTAAACTTTCTTTCCTTTATTTTAATTGTCATTCTGATCATCTGAATCATATTCACAAGTTTTGGATGGTCTAACTGTGTCTTCATCAACCTTGACATTATCACTTTCAATTACTTTCCTCAATCTCTTATTGTAGCATAGGTAAACTTTACTTTTAGTAGAATAACCAAGAAATATTCCTTCATCACTTCTAGCATCAAACTTTCCTATATATTCATCTCTTTTGATATAGCATTTACTCCCAAATATTTTGAAGTATCTAATAGTAGGCTTATGGCCAAACCATAGCTCATAAGGAATCTTATTGGTATCACCTTTGATATTATCTGGTTGATAGTGTAAATGGTAGTACTAACAACTTCTCTCAAGTAGATATGTAGAACATTTCCTTCTAGCATCATGGTCCTAGCAACTTCTTGAATTTTCATGTACTTCATTTCCAAAACTTCATTTTGTTGAGGGGTCCATGAGCTAGATAATTGTCTCTTTATCCCATTCTCTTCATAAAAATAATTAAACTCACCAAAAGTGAGTTCACCACATCTATTTGATCTCAAACATTTAATCTTTAGACCCATCTCTATCTCAACCATAGCCTTAAAAATCTTGAATTTCTCTAGAGCTTAATATTTTTCCCTTAAGAAAGTAGCCCATAACAATCTAGAATAATCATCAATAAGTAACATGAAATACCTATCTCCTTGTAAAATTATGACTCTAGAAGAACCACACAAGTCAGTATCCACAAGCTCCAACACTTCATTTGAACAATTTTGTTTGCTTCATAATGAAACTCTAGTTTTCTTCCCTAACCGACATTCCTTGCACATATCATTAGTAATTTTTATCAACTTAGGAAGATCTCTTGCTGCCTGAGTAGAACTTATCTTGATAATATTGTCAAAGTTTACATGACACAATCTCCTCTGCCACAACCAACTTTCATCAACTTGAGCAATCATACAACTTTTACTAGTAGCACTTAGGTGAAAGATATTACATTTTGTTTTTGTACCAGATGCAATCACATTTTTGGAACTCCCCAATATTCCACACTTTCCATCCTTGAATTGAAGATTGTATCCTTTTTCAACCATCTATCCAACACTTATGAGATTATGCTTCAAATCTTCCACATATAGAACATCATTAGTATTATACTTACCATCAAGAGAAATGGATCCTCTACCACATATTACACCAACTTTTTCATCACCAAATCTTACAACACCACCATCATAACTCTCCAAGCTCACAAAATTTAATTTTATCACTTGTAATGTGATGAGAGAATCCACTGTCAATCACCCATTCATTTTTTTCAACTCTGGCAGCTAGAGCTTTCTACACATTTATGCAACTAGTAGATTCAGTAGGTACTATATCATTTTCCTTGATAGCAATAAATAACCATTCATCCTCACCTAAATTCCATTTATTAGATTCATCATCTGTCACACCTTCATCAACAACATAATAACACTTTTTTTGAAATCTAGGCTTGTTAGGTCTTGGCTTAGGGTATGTGCAGGATCATGATGGGCCAAAAAGTGGTGATATGATGGGTATGTGTAAGGTATGTGGTTGAAGACTTTTTTTACCCAAAATTGATGAAATGAAAAGGGTTTTTAAAAGAGATTCTTAGCTTTCCATCAATATAAATCATGCTTTACTTTGAATTTAATAAATAATTATTATTCATTTTCTATTTGAATTATGTCTAAAGTCCTGATTGATAGGATGATTGAAAATCATCTATAGCTTTTAAACAATATCACATTTTTTAATCCAAAAAATGTGTCACATTCTATGCTTTGCATACTATAGAATTAAAAAAAATATATATTCATGAAGTTTTCACCAAGTTAAGGTGGTCAAGCATATGAGTTTTATATTTTTTGAAAAAGTTGTAATAAAAAAAATATAATTAATTATTTACTTGAAAAAAAATTACAAAAAAATATGCATCACATCCGGACATGAGTCCTCTACTTATATCTAAAATATTATAAGAAAACATTATCATTTTATTGTGGTTAGGGTGGTCAAACATACACCTACCTTTTTTTCCCTGAAATTTAAGTACTACTGCATTGAAATTTCAAATTTTCACCAAATAGATTTAAAAAAAAAAAACCTAGTAGTTTAGAAACTAAATTTAATTTTCTACAAATTCTATTCTTACATATTTTTGAAATAATATAGATAAATTATTCAAATTTTTTAATTAAATTGCCTAACTCTAATTTTTTTACCACTTAAGGGCTTGTTTTTTCCATGATGATCTTGCACATACCCCTTAGGAACTCTTTCCAGACATGTTGATGAAAAATGACCTATCTTATTACAAGAAAAACATTTAAGAGGAAATTTCCCTTTATGGTTACCTTCGCCTCTGACTACCCTCTTGACAATAAGTGCATCAAGCTCATCTAGTTTTCTCTCTTCTTCTTCAATCTCTCTCATTTATTACTCATACTTGGACAATTTTCTAGAAGAACTTTCTCCTGGATCATATCTTTGCTTATCTTTTCCAAAGATAGTAGCTTTGAATGTAGATTTTGTCTTAGGAAGAGATTCACCAAAATCACTTAACTCAAAAGTAGCAAGCTTACCAATCAACATGTCTCTGGTTACATTTGTCACAGTTTGGATCTCCTCAATAAGCTATGTGCAGGATCATGATGGGCCAAAAAGTGGCGATATGATGGGTATTTGTAGGGTATGTGGCTAACAACTTTTTTTACCCAAAATTGATGAAATGAAAAGGGTTTTTAAAGGATATTTTTAGCTTTCCACCAATATAAATTATGCTTTACTTTGAATTTAATAGATAATTATTATTCATTTTCTATTTGAATTACGACTAAAGTCCTGATTGATAGGATGATTGAAAAACATATATAGTTTTCAAACGATATCACATTTTTTGAATCCAAAATATGCATCACATTCTATGCTTCACATACTATAGGATTAAAAAAAGAAAAATTGAATTTCATAATTTATTTTGACCAAGTTAAGGTGCTCAGACATACAATTTTTTATATTTTTTAAAATTTGTAATAAAAAAATCATAATTAATTATTTACTTGGAAAAAATTGCAGAAAAATATGCATCACATCTGGACATGAGTCCTCTACTTATTTCTAAAATCTTATTAAAAAATATTATCATTTTATTGTAGTTAGGGTGGTCAGACAGACACCTACTTCTTATTTTTTCCCTGAAATTTAAGTACTACTGCATTGATATTTTAGATTTTCACCAAAACAAAAAAATTAAAAAAAAGCACCTAGTAGTTTAGAAACTACACACAATTTTCTATAGATTCTATTCTTACATATTTTTGAAATAATATAGATAACTTATTCAAAATTTTACATCAATTTTCCTAACTCTGATTTTTTTGAATTTTTTGCCACTTAAGGGATTGTTTTTTCCATGATGATCTTGCACATACCCAATAGCAACAGCTTTGTGTTTGTATGAAACATGAAAGGATCTAAGCACTTTAGCAACAATATTTGATTCTTCCAATGTTCCACTAGCACATCTAATGCTACACACAAGTTCATTCACTCTCTGCATAAAAGAAGTGATGTTCTCATCTTCACCCATTCTCAACATTTCATATTTCCCTTTCAAGCTTTGCAACTTAGCAATCTTCACATGGGTATCACCTTTAGACAAAGTTTCCAACTTTTTCTAGATCTCATAAGTAGTCTTCAGCTCCATTACATTTGTCATCTCAAAATCAATCAGAGCACTCAACAATGCTTCCTTAGCCCTGATATTGTGCTCGGTTTCCTTAATCTCACCTGTAGTAGAACCGTTATGTGGGATGATATACCTATTGTTTGTAATTGTCTAGTAAGATTCACCAATGCATCTTAGATGAAACTCCATTACAGTCTTCCACAAAATAATTAGTCCCATCAAATCTCAGACTATCCTTCTTATATGTCACCATCCTAGATCACCTCAAGTGGTCAAGCTTCTCTAGAGGAACCTGCTCTGATACCAATTATTAGCAACACAAGGGTGGAAAACTAAGAGGGGAGTTGAATCATTTGTCATAGAAATTATTCATATTAAACTTATTCTCAGATCCGATAAATAAACATGAAATCATAAACCATCACCACATCAAAAGTACACATAACACCAAGATTTTTACGTAGAAACCCTGTTAGGGGAAAAATGATAGTCAAGGTTAGTCCACAAGATTATACTCTATTAAAAGTATTATAAATGGGGAATGCACATGCATTCAGGTACACTGCTCAAATGAAAAAGGCTTACTTCTCAAATATATCCATAATATTTTGAATTGAGAAACTAACATCTTCTAATGCTTGATTATAGTTCTAGTTAGCCACATAAACACTTTCTTCTACTCACTCTTCTTCAAACTTTACTTCTACCTTTGAAATATTAGAACATTGTTCACACACAACACTCAGCATACATCACACACCATGCCATCAAATGGTATAAAAAATTGATCACATATATCTACAACTAAGGATAACATAAACTACATGTCGTCCCAACAAAATATAAAATATGTACAAATTGTTGGCCCAAATCAATAAACAATTTATCAATGTTGACCAAACAATGTCAGCCAAAACATAGTAATGACCCAAAACAACATCCTCAACTATAGGACACCTTAAAAAATTATGCCTTGAAGATCTGCAACATGCTACAATCACCCTATCGGCCTTGATCATGAAAAACATGAACTCATAGAAGAAAATCACCAATCGCAAGCACAACGATCAATGCGGATTGACAACACAGATAGAGAAAGATCTAGAAACATCCACAAGCATCATGAATCACAATAGATGCATCCACAACAACTCAAATTACTATAATCACATCATCTTCTTTCAAGAATACCAATTAAAGTAGCAAAACAATTGTCAGAAGATAGATACTCATAACTTAATCAAATATTCATGCGAACCTCTGAAACTTCATGTGGATAAACTAGATATACTTTTCAAAAAACCCTTTAATCCACAACCTTTTATCATCAATGTACTAAGCTATCCACCATACTGAACTTCACTGCATCATGAAAAACTTGCAACTTATTTTATTACAATTTTCTCAATATCCTCGACATATACAACCTTAAAGACATTAATGGAAATAGTGTTGACATCAATGAGAACCACATATCAGCAATATCCTACAACATCATCCTTCAAATAGTATTTTCTAAGCATAGTGATGTGTCGTACATATATAGAGCTACCATAATTTCTACTGCCTCATTTATGATTACCTTAGCCTAGAATACAAATTTTATCACACAGTGAACTAACAACATAAAAAATGGCTACCTACACTACTTTGGAGAAAGATTCATCATCTAGTAACTTTGAGTGAGATCATCTATTCACCAAATTTAATTGCTTAATGTGTATTGACCATTAGTATTCTATTCTAAGGTTATCCCCTTTGTTGTGGATTATCATAACCCCAAGAATAACCTTCCCAATAACTTATATCTAAATGAAATTGTTACAAGAATTAAAAAACAACTCTATCTTTTGTTACACACCTAGAGTGTTTTCATACTATGTATAGTCCTAACATTATATGTATAATATAAATAGCGTATAATCATATAAAACCAATTATAGTATAGATATCTATATATGTATAAACCCAAAAGAAAGGCTTCCCAATACAAGAAACAATCAAGGAACATTACAAATACATGAAAGCACAATAACACACATAAAAGAAAATCTTTTGAACATAGAACATAATAAACAATCTTTCCAACATAATAACAAAGGAGTAGAAACAATCATGCATGTTTAAAGCTCCAACCAATTAATCCTCCCTCCTAGCTTAATGGCTCAATCTCACATGCAACTTCCTATAAGAACATCACAAATTCCTCTACTATATTCTCACTAAATCCATCAACAAAACAATGTAAAACAACAAAACAACTCTCTAACTCACAAGCTCTCAAATCATTTTGCATAGAAATTGCAGCAGAAGAACACAAGGAAATCAGATTGATAAGTGTAGAAATTGGTAGAATGAGCACCTCTATTTTTGATGCCTGGCACCTCTATTGGATGATAAAATATTTCCCTACACCAATGGATTCTCTTGCATCAAAGGGGATGCAACAATATTTGTAGCAAGTTTTTGAGAGTGCCAAAGAGTGAAGGCAAAGCATCACCATCCTATAGGTCTATTATATCCACATTAAGTTCCAAAAATTAAGTGACAAGTCACTAGTATGGATTTTGTGCAAGTCTCGCTATGTCAAGGAATAAGCACAATGCCATTCTAGTAGTGGTTGCCAAGCTTACAGAGGTAGATCACTTCAAACTAGGAAATATGATAGATGGAGCTCCTATAGTAGCACAAAATTTTATTCAAGAGATATTTAGATTGCATAGGATTCTTGGAAAGATCATCTTTGATAGGGATGTTAGAGTGACATCTAGGTTTTGACAAACCTTATTTACTTCACTTGAGAATCAACTAAACATAAGTTCTTCTTATCATCTAGAGATATATGAGAAAATTGAAAGGGTGAACCAACTATTAGAAGACCTAATAAAGATGTATTGTATGGATCAACAAGACAAGTGAGAGGATTACCTACCTTTGGTAGAGTTTGCATATAATAACTCCTATTATTCTATAATCAAGATTGCTCCATTTGAAGCATTATATGGCAACAAGTGTCGAACTCCTATAAGATGGGATAAGCTAGAATATAGGATAAGCCTTGAGCAAGTGATGAAGAAAATGGAGGAAAATGTTGGAATTATTAAGCATATATTAGTAGAAGCTAATGGAAGGCATAAAAGTTATGTTGATTCTAAATGAGTACCCAAGAATTTCATAGTAGGGGATATGGTTTTTATGTGAGTTAAACCTCACAAAATTTCTATCAAGTTTGGAAATTCATCCAAATTAGCTTCACACTACATTGAACCTTTTGAGGTTCTTGATGAAACCAACCCTGTCACATATAGAATTTTCTTTCCACTAGCTCATGCCAAGATGCATAACATCTTTCATGTCTTGTATCTTAAGAAGTATATACCAAGTGATAACCATGTTATTGATTGGAATGATTTATAGGTGTAAAACCAAAGGGGAGCCTCTCAAGGTGCTTAGAACACATAAGCTACACTTGATTATTAGAGATGTTTTGTAATGAAAGTTCCAAAGGGATCAATATGTAGAAGATTCTGCCACATGGAGGACTATGCTAAAATGAAGCAAAAGTTTCCACAAATGTTGCTAGATTTTGAAAACTCTTGAAAACAATGGTGTTTTATAATACAATGTTTTGTGATGTTTTTATTTATCTATGATCATATTTGATATTTAAAAACCATCAAGGACGATGATTCATAAGGGGGAGAAGATTTTACAGCTTGTTTGTTATTACCTATTTACTATTACCTTGTTTGGTAAATTTCTTTAATAAATGTGATGAATAAATGTTTGATTCAATTGAATGTTTTATAATGATTCTATATATATGAAATATATGTGACGAATATGAATGTATTGATTTGGCTAACTATTATTATGGTGAACTAATATTAATGCAGGAATAGGTTCAAACCTCCAGAAGATAGGGGAAGTATTACTCAGGAGAAGAACTTGTTATGGTAATATTTAATTCATCCTTATTGAGAATTCACACACTCACACCTTAGTTGGTCTTCATTAAGTCAAGTCAATTCAAGTAATGGGTAAGTAATCTTCAGTTTTGATTGTCAATGTTTATATTTGTTTACAATTTTGTTTTATGAATGTTTGGAATGAAGAATGAGATGAATTTGTAATGTTAAGTGGACGTCCTTCCTTTCTTGTTTATTATTATTCCTCATATACTTATATACATTGATAATTGATAATTAATGTACTTGTTAAACATTGTGAAATAAGTATATATTAATATATATATATATATATCATGAAGGATATATATAAATATATACATATATGTATATTATATATATATATATATTTGATAAATAAACGAAAGTTATTTGTGATATTTTCTAAAGTGAAATATATATAGTGTTGTTATTAAGTGAAGTGCTTAAATGAATAAAGGCATGAATAAATGAACATATGATAATACATGGTATAGCCTACTATATAGTAAACCAGCTCATAAAGCTATGTTAGACCAAGTCAACCAAAGTAAGAGGCACACATGGATTTGTAATTGTTGTGCATACTTTGAAATGAGTAATAAATGCAATTTAAAGGTAATAAGGAAACACTCTATGGTGTTATTCTTATGTGGTTCCAACTTATAAATGTGGCACAAATCTAGAAGTGTATGGAATGAAAAAGAATTCTACAAACTGTGCATAAGTCTGATAATAGCCTTGAGACTTAGTCAAAAGTAAAATTGGAAACAATATGTGAATGAATTCAATTTAGGAAACTTGTTACTAATCTTGTTGTTCATTTGAATCAGTAAAAGAGTCTTGTTGTCCCTTGTAACAAGTCAAATCAACCATTTAAATGGTGAGGAGTATTATGTATTTTAAAAATGTAAGTGTATAGAAGCGAATTTGCACCCTTTATGCAAATTCCCCTTTTACACATCCTCATCTTAGAAAACCAAATCTGAAGAAGAAATTTCACATTAGCTTGTTGACTTCCTTCCACTTGGTGTTTGTCCTTTATGTCGATGGAAAAATATTTTTCAAGGAAACCCATGCAGTGCACAGACATCCATGTGGTGCTCTTTCATCCTTGAAAAATTCTTGCATCTAAAGTTGGTAAAGGCATTACACTTCCCATTGGGGTTAGTTTATAATGTCCCTCTTTGACCAACTAGCCTCAAATATGGTAGATTCTCCCCCTTCTCCTTCAAATTCTTCCATTCTTTATTCAACCCATCTCCTTTTTACAATCTTCAAGCATTCAACTTTATTCTTTTGGAATTATCCACTCTCAACAGTAGTTTAGCACTCCATTATAGCAACAATACTCCATCAACTCCATCAGGGAAGTGGGAAGCAAGCCATTGTAGTAGGGGCTTGAGGTTTTGCAACACCCCCTTCATCACAGTCAAGGCTGTGGTGATTTTTCAAGATCTTTATTAGTGGAGGTGGAGGACACACAATTGGACCTAGCTAGTGAACAAGCACTTTTGTGAGATTTTTTTTGTCACCTTGGTTCTAGTCTATTTACTTTATCATTTCAATATTTACTTTGCATACTTTCTCATTTTGTTTTTACCATCTAGATTGTACTAGCTAGGTTGTTGGTAGGTTTTTTTGTTAGTTTATCTATGTTCATCATTTTCTAGTCATACAAATGCCAGTGCAGTTGACAGATGTGAGTGCACCATGCTGATGTCCCAAAAATGCATTGTTTTCCTCAAAAAAAGAGTTGTCTGAGACATAGAAATGACTCTAAAAATTCAGCTTGCCTTGCCTAGATTATAATTTGGGTATGTGGAGTGATCAAAGGACTTTATAGCCCTCATCATTCTCATCCCTTGCATTAAAAACCCCTTTAGAGTGAGGTAAGTTAGGGAATCCTCCTGCTCTTGGCTCCCCATGACCTAGGGCCTTGACATGGTTGGTCCCCTTCTCTTACATTTCTAGTGAACCCGACATGAACAAACATCTACTCATCCATTGGTGTTGAGGATTTTCCCCTTGTACCTTGTGATTGTTGCACCCCTAAGTGTTGTGAAGGTTCATGAGCATCACAACCTAGTCCACAACCTGTAGGTATATTATTAGGAGAAATGTGCAACATGTTCTAATGTAGAGGACGAAGGTCACTATTGATTTCTCTATAGGCCTTTTTGTTGGATCTATCGTTGGTCTCGCCACATAGGAACAATTTTCTAGGAGCAAGGTAGGGATCTCCAATTAGACTGACCACATCCCCAGTCTACCTGCATCTCCTACATTGTCGGTAATAGATGAGTACGAGGTCATTCACATTCCTTCTAAATATATTTCTACCACTAGCAAAGGACTAGGTGACTTAGAAAACCACTTGGAAAAGGACCTGAAGATGTCTAGGGAATCTAGGGTTATTAGTGAAATAAAATATATGATCAGAAAAGATCGAATATTCATAGAACTCCTAGCTAGTCTCTCTGGTTTAATTGAAGCATGTCTTCCTCCGAACAATCCTAACATTAAACAAGGGGCCACTTTTGAAGATCATGAGAGACAACTAGGAATGTCAATGCCTCCTATGTCTATGTACATAGAAAATTTTGTCCCCTTGATTAGCATCCCCTTTTCCTTTGAGAGATCTGCAACTATCAAGGAAACTAGAGTAACCTTTGGATTTACGTCCACCCCTCTTGTCACCTCTAGCCTTGGAGGTTTTGGTAGTGGTGGTGGATTTGGTGGTGGGAGTGACATTGGTGGAGGTGGTTTTGGTGGAGGTCATAGTGGTGGCTTCATAAGTAGAGGTGGCTCCTATGGAGGCCCTGCTTGTGGCAATGTCTTTGGTAGTGATTTTGGTGGTGGTCACACTAGTGGCTCTAGAAGTGGATTTGGTGGTGGTTCTAGAGGAGGTCCCTATAGGAAAGATGCAAAGCTAGCTAGGAGTCTCTCCTAGGCCTCTACCTAGCCTATCTTTCAACCCTTTTCCTGACATGGCCTATTATTGGTAGTGATTGTAAGCACTCCCTTCCCTCCAGGAATGGAGATTCCTAAATTCTAGAAATATGGCAGAAAACGGGACCCACAAACACATGTGTCCACCTTTAATTCCCTATGTATAGATTTATTCCATCATGATGCATTGATGGTGAAGCTATTTCCCCAATCTCTTAAGGATACAACACACGAATGCTGATGTTCCTTACCCAATAATTCTATTTTCTCAACTGATCAACTCATAAATCAATTCTTACAACAATTCCAAGCTAACATTGAACCGATGATGACCTTTTTTGATCTTGTCTAATGCAAACATGGTGATAATGAAAATATTATTGATTTTATAGCGTGATATCAAGCACTCTTTTCAAAAATCTTGTATCTGTTGCCTGATTCTGACATACTGAAGGTGTTCATAGGGAATTTACAAAGACCTTGTAGGAGAAGTTTTCCCTTATGAAATACCCTTCTTTCACACACTTGTGTGCTACATTATAGGAGTATCAACAAATATTAGTTTAGTTTGAGATATCCTCCTCACGCTTCCATTTAGAAAGATAATTCATTGTATCAATCTCTAGGAAAGGTAAGGTTGTTGTGAATGTAGTAGCCACTACGACCGATAATGACCTCAGACAACCAAAAGTTCACAAAGTAAAGGATAATATCATAACTTTGGAGAACCCTAAGCCTCTTAAATAACCATTCCATAGTTGGTATGACCTAAATACCTTCTGTCAGTACCATCAAGTTAATGGACATGATATTAGACATTGTATGTGCCTATGTCATGACATACACAATTGCATCAAGGATATTACTAACTATCTCGATGGAAGTAAAAAAAATTGAAAAATTTGGTGGTGAAAGCTAATAGTGAGTTGCAGATATACATGGACCCATTTCTATCACATTCTACCAACATGATTATCGATCCCTTTGAATTTACTACTCAGCTTGAAGCGTATGTTAACATGGTAATGATTACTCCTACCATACAACTTGCACTTGACTCTTTGGACATGGCATTCATTTTGAAGGACTTACCCCTAAATAACAAGCCCTCTCCCCTCTACATTATTGCTTGCCTTAATGGAAACATTGTGACAGGGATCTTAGTCAACCCTATGAGTTGAGTGAATTTCATAGAAGAGATGTTGTGGCTTAATTCATTACATAGAAAAGAATATGAAGAAACAAAATCTACCATCCATACACACAATGGCCTTTTTCTAAAAACTAGGAACTTACTATTTTTTGTAAGTCAGCCTAAATGAGCTTGTCTATAAATGAAAATTTATACTAAGGAGTAGAGCTAAAAAAAAATTTGGTTGTGAAAGAGTCACCTCAATACCTTGCATAGTTTAGGAAAAATTAAAGTTTCTATCCTGAGAAATCTCTCCAATGCAGCTTCAAATTTAAATATAAAACTTTAGAGGCTCTGAAATAGCTCAAAAAGTGGCCGAACCAACCTATGTTGGGTCTGTGCATTGTAGAGCTTGAGGGATTTCTAGTGGTATGCAATAATAGTGAATCAGACACCTAGATCAAAATTTATGGCTGCATAAAGTTCATCCTCTAAAAAGTGAATTTCATAAAAAATTCTTCCTAGGCCATAAATCAAATGGTGGGAATTTTGGCACCAAAACAAAATGGGAAAATTTGAACTTTCTAAAACATTGTATGGTGGTTATTGGGGAAAATAAAAATGGTTAAGTGGGGGTTGTAGGAGGTGGCCTTGATAGTGCAAATTGTGGCTCTGAATAGTAGATTTTCTTTTCAGTGTTGATTTTGTTGTAATGAATCAAGCCCATGAGGTTGTAGCATGTAAGTTTTGAATTTTCTGAAAATAATTGAAAGTGAGTCATTTTTCTATCTCACATTCTCTTTATTGATCTCTTTTGTTGTGATTTCTATGGGTTTTGGGTGGTGTATCCCTCATCAAGTTGTATCAGAGTATGAGTTCCTAAGCTTGTAACAGAGCATTGAATGTGAGGTAGTTGTAGCAAGACTTTTGAGTGTGGGTTTAGTTCAAGATGCCTCCAAGACTTGCCTAGTATGGAAGAGGTAAAGGCCGAGGTCATGGAGGAAGAGATCCACCTAGAGATGAAATCAGAGCCCTTAGAAGGAAATTAGAAACCTTGCTACAAGAGGTTTGAAGAAGAGATGTGCAATGAGATAGAGATGAAAGTGAAGAGGAAATGGAAGAGGAAGAGAAAGATCCAATGGATCCTGGAGAAACAAGATTGATAAGAGAGATCTCAAGCATTGGGAAGAGACCTAAAATGGAGGCTTCATTTTTTAGTGCAAATATGAATTGTGAAGAATTGATTGATTGGATCAATGACATGGAGGAATTTTTTGAGTTTGAGGAGATTGAAGATCCTCATAGAGTGAGGTTTGAAAAGATAAAATTAAAAGCATACATAAATAATTGGCACTAGCAAGAATGACCACCATTGAGGATGCTTATTAGGTCTCTCTAAAGGTTGAAGAACAACTGAACAAGAGGTTTGAGAACAAACAACAAGGTGGAGGTCATGGAGGAAAGATTGGTGGATGGTCATATGGAGGTCGAAATGAAGATCAAAAGAAGGGTGAAGGCTCTAGTATTAGCTAGAACCAGAAAGGAGATAACACCTACCATCCTCATGATCAAAATAATGGAGACCAAAGAGGAAGGGTAAGATATGGACAAGGACCGAGAAGATAAGGCTTCTGTGGAACCTATTTCCAGTGTGGATAAGGAAATAGAGCCTATGAGTTTCTTCAACATCAAAGGATGAATAGAATATCTAAGGGTAATGCATGAGTTGCACATGTTGATGAAGATGTTGAGTCTTCACATTCTTAGGATGTAGAAAGAGGAGAGGTTCATGTTACTAGAAGATCCTTGCTAAATGAGGAGAAGGAGCCAACTCAAAGGAAGAATATTTTTTGCACCAGATGTAAGTGTGAAGGTCAAGTTTACAATGTTATTATTGATGGAGGTGGTATTGATAACCTTTTTTAAGAAGAAATGGTTAGTAAGTTGTGGTTGGAGAGAAGAAGGAACCTAAACCTTTACCGGATTGATTGGTTGTAGAAGGACCATAAATCCTTGGTAAATGAACAATGTCTGGTAAAGTTCAAGATTGGAAATTACCATGATGAGGTATTGTGTGATATTATGCCTACGGATGTTTGTCATATATTGTTAGGCAGACTGTGACAATTTGATCAACAAGCAGTACATGATGGATATACCAATACCTATTCTTTGACAAAGGATGGAGTTCATCATAAGTTGAAGCCCTTGAAAGAGGTAGAGGAAAAGGTATGTAGTAATGCAAGAATTTGTTTAGTTGATGGAAGAAAGTTCCTACAAGTTATGAAGCATGCACATTTGTGTTTTTCATTGATCCCTAGAGTTGATAAAGAGGATACTATTGAGGACCAATAGAGGTTTTAGATTTGTTGAATGAGTTTGAAGCTATTATTTATGATAACATACCTAAAGGTTTGCCTCCCATAAGAAAGATTAGTCATCAGATGGACCTGATTGCTAGAGCCATTTTTCCAAATAAGGCAGCTCATCACATGACTCTAGCAGAGAGTGAAGAGGTGAATAGACAAGTGCAAGAGTTGTTGCAGAAAGGATTGATTCAATAGAGTTTGAGTCCTTGTGCAGTACCTATATTACTAGCACCAAATAAGGATGAGGAATGGTAGATATGTAAAGATTCTAGAGCCATCAAAAAGATCACCATCAAGTACAAAATCCTCTTGCCAAGAATGGATGACATTATGGATTGTTTGAGTGGAGCTGAGTACTTCACAAAGATAGATTTGAAGAACATATATCACCAAATATGTATTAGAGAAGGAGATGAATGGAAGACAACCTTTAAAACCAAGAAGGGCCTGTATAAGTGGTTAGTCGTGCCTTTTGGGCTAACCAATGTCCTGAGCGCATTTATGCGGCTTATGAATGAGGTATTAAAATATTTTTTAGGAAAAATTGTTATGGTTTATTTGGATGATATTTTGATTTTCAGTAAGACATTAGAGGATCACCTGATGCATATCTAAAAAGTTTTTGAGAAACTAAGGGAGGAGAAATTGTTGATTAATTTGAAGAAATGTAGTTTTGTGAAGAGAGAGTTGGTGTATCTGGGATTTGTTGTCTCAACAAAGAATCTTAAAATGGATCCAAAGAAGGTGAAAGCTATCATTGAATTTCCTACCCCGAGGAATTTTATAGAGGTAAGATCATTTCATGGTCTAGCAATTTTTTATAGAAAGCTCATTAAGAATTTTAGTAGTATTTTTGCACCTCTAACTGAAGTAATGAGAGGGGGTAGAAAAGAGTTTAAGTGGACTACAGGAGCATCCAAAAATTTTGATATGGTGAAGAATAAAGTTATAGAGAAACTTGTTTTGGCCCTTCCATATTTCAATAAGGTCTTTTAGGTAGATTGTGATACTAGTGGCAGTGCCATAGGAGCTATTTTGAGTCAAGAAGGTAAGTTTGTTGCCTATTTTAGTGAGAAGTTAAATGATGCTAAGAAGAAATATTTTGTCTATGATCAAGAGTTTTATGTTATAGTTCATGCTTTGAAGAAATGGAGGCACTCTTTGTTTCCAAAATAATTTGTTTTATATACTAATCACCATGCTTTGTAGTATCTCAATAGTTAAGGAAATTTGAATCAAAGGCACTTAAAATGGGTTGAGTTTTTGTAGAGTTATACTTTTTTTTAAAGCAAAGGAGTGGAAGGTCAAACAAAGTTGTAGATGCCTTAAGTAGAAGGTAAAATTTGTTGATAGGGATGAATATAAAGGTTGTTGGGTCAAATGAACAAAATATTTTGTATCTAGAAGATCTAGACTTTGTAGAAGCTTGGAAGGCTTGTTTGGAACCTATTATAGTGGATAGGATGAGATGGTTGGATTTCTTAATCCAAGATGGGATGTTGTTTAGAGGAAGCCAATTATGCATTCCAAGGAGTTTTATGAGAGAGAATATAATCAAGGAGAAGCATAGTGGAGGATTAGCTAGACATTTTGGTCAAGATAATACCATTGCTCTTGTCAGTGAAAATTATTATTGGTCATAGTTGCAAGAATATGTGAATAATTTTGTACAAAGTTGTAAAGTATGTTAGATGGAAAAAGGAAAAAGTTAGAATATTGGATTGTATCAACCATTGCATTTGCCTAAGAGGACATGGGAGGATATTAGCATGTATTTTGTTCTTGGATTGCCAAGGACACAAAGAGGGCATGATTCCATATTTGTGATGGTAGATAGATTTTCAAAGATGGCACATTTTAGTTTGTGTCATAAGACCAGTGTTGTTGTTCATGTTGCAAATTTGTTTTTCAGAGAGGTGGTGAGACTACATGGTCTACCAAAGATTATATTTTTAGACAAAGATACCAAATTTGTTGGTTATTTCTACAGGATATTATGGAAGAAATTCAAGAAAGATTTGAAGTTTATTTCTGCACACCATCCACAAATTGATGGAAAAATAGAGGTGGTGAATAGGAGTTTGGGTAACCTACTAAGATGCTTAGTTTGAGATAAGCCCAAGGGATGGGATTTGATTATACCACAGGTGGAATTTTCTTACAAAAATTTTGTCAACATGAGCACTAGTAAATCACCATTCTAGATTGTATATGGGAGAATTTGAATAATTGCTTCTAAACTAAGAAAGATGGATAAGGGGGAGAAGAGTAGTTTTGAGGATAAATATTTTTCCAAGCACCTGAAGGATTTTCATGAAGAGGTGAAGAAACATATCAATAAGATGAAATCACAATATAAGGCTTGGGGAGATCAGAAAAGGAGGTATAAGGAGTTCTACAGAGGATATGAAGTCATGATTCATTTGCGAAAGGAAAGGTTTCTAGTTGCTACATACAACAAGGTAAAGATGAAGAAGTTTGGACCATGCAAGATCCTCAAGAAGCATGATTCAGGAAATGCCTATGAGGTAGAGTTTCCTAGTGGAATAAAAATTTCTCCTATGTTCAACATTGCTGATTTGATGAAGTATCATGAAGGTGATATGGAGGAGGGGCCAATAAATGAATAGTTGAAAATACCAACACCTACTTTAGAGAAGGAAGAGATAGAAGAAATCTAGGATAGTCATGTGGGTAGAAGCACAATAAATAGGAAATATGTAGAGTACTTGGTGAAATGGAGAGGAAGGCCCACTGAAGATTCATCATGGTTATTTGAGGCTAAGGTTAACCATCTTGGTTTTCCTCTAGCTCCTAAGAAGTACTAGGGTCACTTTTCAAATTACCTTGGATGTCTAATGCAAGAGTATCCAACGGTGTAGGGAAATCTTGCATCACCTAAAAAATATATTTTCTTTATTTTATTTAGGCTTTTTGAGTTCCATGATGGCAGTTAAGGGGTATAAGACTGCCAGGTGTCAAAAATAACAAAAAATAGGCACTTACTATTTTTTGTAAGTTAGCCTAAATGGGCTCGTATGGAAATGAAAATTTACTTCAAGGAGCTGAGCTGAAAAACATTTCCAGTTGAAAAAGAGTCACCTCAATACCTTGCATGGTTTGGGAGAAATTAAAGTTTCCATCTTGAGAAATTTCTCCAATGCAGCTTCAAATTTAGATATAAAACTTTGGAGGCCCAAAAATAGATCAAAAAGTGGTTGAACAAACCTATGGTGGATTCATACATTGTAGAGCTCATCAAGAGCTTTCCAATGATATGCAATAATAGAAAATCAGACATCCAGATCAAAAGTTATGGCCCCACGAAGTTGGTCCTCTAAAAAGTGAATTTCATAAAAAATTCTTCCTAGGCCAAAAATCAAACAACGAGACTTTTGGCGCCAAAAAAAAAATGGGGAAATTTGAACTTTCTAGAACATTCTAGGGCGATTGTTGTGAACTCTATGCATTTTGGTCAAAGTGGTCATGATCACGCTTTCATGCCCTTCCAAAAATATAGTGTCTTTACATTGGATAACATCTTAGTTACACTTGGATTCCCTAAGTATGGTGCATTTTGAATTTATTTCCATACCATGCTCCTTAATTCCCCAATATTAGGTACATTAATCTTTCCCTTAAATATCAATAAACCATTAGGTTCAAAGTGATATCCCTTTTACCTTCGATCTTGTAGATTGCCTATGAGTGCTTGCATAACTTTCTCATAGAACTCATCACATTTATATTTTTGCAACACTTGATCCTTGAAGTCAATTTGAATTGATATCATAGAGGAGATATGGCTACTACAACTTAAGGCATCATCAACCTAATTCTCTTTCCCCTTGATATAACCAATGTTGAAATAATAGCCAGACATCAACTCCACCCATCTCCTTTATCATGCATTTAGACTAGGTTGAGTAAAAAAACACTTTAGACCATGATGATCATTCTTAAGATCAAATGGTTTTCCCAATAGATAATGTCTCCACATTTACAAGTATGGAAAATTTCTGCTAACTTTAAATGATGTGAAGCATAACTTTTTTATACTTGGTTTCAACTTTCTTGACTTGTAAGCTATGACTTGCCCCTCCTACATCAATACTCCACCCGAACCTTCTCCTAATGCATCTATAATAACTACAAAGTCACCATTTGGATCTAGTACCATTATTATTGGTGTTGTGGTCAACCTTTTATTAATTTGGTCAAATGTTGCTTGAAATTTCTCAAACTACTGAAACATGTTCCACTTCCTTTGTAATGACGTGATGGGAAAAGCTATTATATAAATTTTTACAACAAACTTATGGTAATACCTAGTCAAACCAATAAAACTTCTAACTTTTGGCACATTCTTGGGCACTAGCCACTGTAGCATTTATTTTATCTTCACTGGATCTATTGTAATACCATCAGCCAAAAATACATGACCCAAGTTTTGTACTTCCTTTTGGAAGAAGGTACACTTTGAGATTTTTCCATATAACTTATGCTCTCTCAATCATTGAAGAATAATCTCTAGATGGTTGAGATGTTCTTCTTCATTCTTGGAGTAATTTAAGATGTCATCCAAGAAGCAAAACACAAAACTATCTGAATAGTCTCTAAATACATTGTTCAGTAGGTTCATGAATGTTGCTAGTGCATTCGTTAGCCCAAAAGGTAGGACTGTGAACTCATAATGTATGTATCTAGTCCTAAAAGTAGTTTTTAAAATATCTTCATCCTTAATTCTTAGTTGGTGATATCCAAAACATAGATCAATATTTGAAAACACTATCGCTCCTCACATCTGATAAAAGAGATGAATAATACATGAAAATGAATACGTATTCTTTATCATTTCATTTTTGAGAAACAAATAATCAATACATAAGCATAGTGTACCATCCTTCTTCTTTACAAAGATCATTGGCACTCCCAGGGTGAAACACGAAGTATTATCAATATTTTAGACAACTTTTCTAGTTATACCTTTAAAACTATTAATTCAGTTGTGGTCATCCTATAAGATACTTTCGATATAGATTCTGACCTTGGTACTATGTCAATGGAGAAATCAAATATGCTCTTAGGTGGTAATCCAGGTAATTCTTCTAGAAATACATCAACAAACTTCCATTAAATAGGATATTTCTTCATATCTATTTTTTTTGAATTCCAACTCTTCACCCTCTTTGACATCTTGGGAGTCTTGAGGTCCTTAATATATTATATCATCTTGAGAAATGAATTTATTGCATTCTTCATGTTTCTCCATTTTTACTTCATAGAGTTGACAACCTTTCTTCTTTACCCTATGCATTGGTACAACAAATATCTATAATAACTTAACCTCTCTAGGTGTTCCTTGTAATGACACCCAGTTATTAAAAGGCGTAGGACAACTGAGGGGGGTTGAACAAGTTGTCACACAAATTCAAACTCAAAACTTCAACTCTTATCAACTCCACAACCACACTATTTGGTAATGTGGTAATTAAGTATGAACATGAAATTCAGCTAATAGAAAGTAAAATCGACACAATGAACACCAAAATTTTACATGGAAAACCTAATGAGGGAAAAACCATGTTGAGGATTAACTCACAATATAAAGAGATTATAAAACTAAATATAGAGGGTCACTACCCAGAAGAGGACTCACTGTCCAAATAAAAAGGCTCACTACCTACTAATACAAAAGAGAACAAAATATCCACCACAACAATTAACACATATCTACAACCTTGATCAGAAGATTGTAGAAACCTTCAACTCACTACCTTCAAGAATCTAAGACAATAAAGTACTACTGCCTCAACTCACTTTTACACACTTCTTCCTTTATGATTTGTGGCCTACTTTTTCACTTTGTCACTTTGCATCTTACCTCTAATTATTCAAAATTCGACTTGCATTTATACCATCTTAAACCTTAGAAACTTTCTCCAAGGTCGGCCACATAAGCTTTAGTTCATAAAATTCAAATTCGGTTGGAAACTCAACATTCCCATAGTGGAAATTAATGAGTGGACCAATAAAACATTTTTCTAAGACCAAAAGATAATGTCTTAGATCAACCACATGCTTCCTTAATTAAATTTAATTCTTCAAATAAAGTGTGAACACCAGGTTGGCCAATCCTAATAAAAAAACAAATGAACATTGATGTGCACGCTTCCCAACAAGAAAATGACATGCAGACTATGCAACATGCTTCATTATACACAAGAACACATCTCAAGTTCCTTTAGATACATCAACAACTAGTGCAACAAACTTTGAATATTGAACTTCTTTTGCCAGTCCATTTGGATTTTGTAGAAACATACAACAATTCTGAAACTCAAATTCCAAACCACCAAATCACAAACTTCTTTGCCAGAACCAAGAGAACACCATTAGAAAACATATTCCAGATCTGAAACAAAATGGTGAAGGAATTTAGAGCAGAAATATTTCTCCCAGTCCATAGAAGACCAACTCTTCCATAACACTTCACACATTAGAGAACATAAATTTTACATACCATCAAACTAGAAGCTAAAACTTAGTAGGTATCACCAAAAGATCACCACTAGTAAACCTTCAAATATGCAAAAGCATAGGATCAACATAGGAGAAATGTGGAGCACATATTGGAGCACATTCTAAACACATTCATGACTTTGACTTCTCTCTTAATTAATTTTCTAAAGAGCACTTGGAAACTCATCAAGCCAACACATCTACAACACCATAAAGATAGCTCCATGTACTCACAACATCTTAGCAGCATCTCAACTATACATGTACAATCTACAACATATGAAATTGTGTTGACATTAATGACAACACCACTAATCTTTCTCATATGCACAACAATCTCCCCAATTTTCATCTATGGAAACACTTGATGTGAAAAACCATGAAAGACAACATCCTATACAATATTTCAGGAGAACGCCTTCTCTTCCTCTACAAATTATTTTCACATTACTTTCTCCCCTCCTTTGAAATCAATGGCAAAGATCAAAAACTATTATCACTCCCCCTTAGGAGTGTACCCATTCAATTCATGCTACAATAATGAAAACCTTTTATACTCCCCTTGTAGAGTAGACCCATTCATCAGTCTAGATAAATCAAGAATCTGTGAATTCACTGGATTGATGCACCTTCATGTGCACCTAGTTCAGAGGGCCAATAAACCCCAACCTCTCCCTAAGATTCTCAAAAGTATCCTTATAAAGAGCCATAGTAAATATATCTGCAATGTGTTCCTTTGTCGTCATATACTCCAGTCTGAATTCATTCTCCATCACCTTTTCTCTCAATAAATGATATTTGATAGATATGTGTTTTTTCTTGAATGCATAACTGAATTCTTTGAAATTTTTATAGTACTTGTGTTGTCACAAAAAATAGGAATATGATCATCGCATATCATTCCAGTGTCTTTAAGAGTTTGCTTCATCCACAAAACCTATGTGCAACAGGATGCTACAACAATATATTCTTCCTTTGTAGTGGATAAAGAAATAGAGTCTTGTTTCTTACTCAACCAAGAAACCAATCTTCTATGAAGAAATAAAACACCACCATTAGTACTCTTCAAGTCATCCACACAACCAACCCAATCTGCATCACTATAAGCACTCAAGGTGAAATCAACACATTTAGGATACCATAAGTCATTATCTAGTGTACCTTTAAGATATCTAAATATCCTCTTTATAGATGTAACATGTGCCTCTTTAGGATCTACTTGAAATCTGGCAACTAGACATACTACATGCATGATATCTAGCCCTATAGCAGTAAGATACAACAATCCACCAATCATAGATCTATATTTTCTTTGATTGGTTTTAGTAGATTCATCATCTTTTCTTAGCTTACATCTGGTTACCATAGGAGTACTAACTTGTTTGGAGTCATCCATACCAAAATTCTTCAACATCTCTTTTACATACTTAGATTGTGAGATGAATATCCCTTTATCACTTTGATTCAATTGAAGACCAAGAAAGAAATTCAACTCACCAATCATGGACATTTCAAGTTCTTTTTGCATTTCTTCAGCAAATATTTTATGCATGCCTTCATTGCCACGAAAGATGATATCATTAGCATATACAACTACTATCAAAATTTTGTTAACTTGCACTTTGAAGTAAAGATTGTTGTCAACAAAGCCTTTTTTGAATCCTTGCTTTGCAGGTATCTATCCAATCTTGCATACCAAGCTCTGGGATCTTGCTTCAATCCATACAATTCCTTCTTCATCTTACAAAACATATCTGGTTTGTCAGATAATTGAAATCCTTCAGGTTGTGCCATGTATACTTCTTCCTCCAATTCACAATTCAAAAATGTTGACTTGACATCCATCTGATATACTTTGAAGTCTTTGTGGGTAGAAATGGCCAAAAAAATTCTAATAACTTTCATTCTTTGGTGCCATAACCAACTTTCACTAATTTGACATATATGGCCCATTGACCATCAACTCCCTTAGGCTGATAGATGTTTCCATGAGTTATCCTTCCAGCAGTAACCATATTTCTATTTCCATATCCTTTTTTGATTTCACAAGTATTACTCTAAAACAAAATTTTGAAACCATTGCTACACACCTATCCAACACTCAAAAGGTTATGCCTCAAACCCTTCACATAATATACATCATCAATATTGTGTACTCCATCAAAACTAATTGAACCTTTCCCACAAATCTTATCTCCTAAATCATCACCAAACATAACTAAACCACCATCATTCTTTTCAAGTTTAGTGAACCTACTCTTATCTCTAGTCATGTGATTAGAGCATCCACTGTCAATCACCTAGTAGTCTTCATCCTGTCTTGCATGAAAGGCAGTGAACAAAGTACCTTCAATCTTATTCTTTTTGTTCTCTGGATCATTCTTACTTGCAAATTTTCTAGTGTTAGCAAATACAGATTTGTTTTCCAAAGCTAAAAATAATCATTCACTATCATCTACCTCATTTTCATATTCATCATCAGAGATTTTGGTTTCTTCTTTAACATAATACAACTTCTTGTATTTCTTGTCCTTTCTATCCTTATCTGTATAATCCTTTTTCTTCTTATGTACAACTCTATTTGAACATCTTGAAGCATAATGACCAATATTAACACAATTGAAACATTTAAAGAGCAACATACCTTTGTACTTTCTATTACCTTTCTTCAACTTCCTAGTAAAATTCACTTCCAACTCATCAAAACCATCACTCTCTAGATCATCTTCAATTTTCATTGCCTTAAATGTTGTTTCTATCTTTTCTCCTTTCCTGAAATTTCTCATCTCAAATCCTTGCAAGGTGTCGAACAATTTTTCTTTAGTATACTTCTTAGGATCATAGATTTCTTCAATAATTGAGATCTTATCACTATAGAAATCTGGTAGGGTGATCAAGATATTCTCAATTATATCTTCATTAGTCTTTTTTCCCCCTTGATTCTTAACTTCATTTTTTGTCATCTCAACTCTCTGTAAATAGCTTGTAAACTCTTCACCTTCTTCCATTCTCAGATTCTCATATCTCCACTTAGCCTCTAGCTTCTTTCTTAACTTTACTGTTTCATTTCATTCATATAGTTCATCTAACTTCTTCCAGACATCATCAAAAGTATATAAAGAAAGACCCTTAGTTCGCTCAGTTTTAGATAAAGAACTCTAAATAGCATACCTCACTTTCTCATTCTCCTCATAAGTAAAAACCTCATCTACAATAGTAGGACCACTTCCCAAAGCAACATAATTTTTATTAATAGCCTTCTAGGTCTTGTAACTAAGAGAAAAAATATATCCTCTCATCTACACTTTCCAATCACTATAATTATATGCATTGAACATAGGGATTGATAACTTATGCGCCATCAGATCTTAAGTCATTAAGCTCTGCACAAAGGAACCAAAGCATTGGTACCAATTGTTAAAAGGCACAAGACAACTGAGAGGGGGGGTGAATTAGTTTTCACACAAATTCAAACTCAAAACTTCAACTCTTATCAATTCCCCAACCACACTATTCTGTTATTAAGTATGAACATGAAATGAAGATAATAGAAAGTGAAATTGACACAATGAACACCAAATTTTTATGTGGAAAACCCAATGAGGGAAAAAACATGGTGAGTATTAACTCACAATATAAATATACTATAAAACTAAATATAGAGGCTCACTGCAAAGGACTCACTACTCAGAAGAGGACTCACTATCCAAATACATAGGCTCACTACCTACTGATACAAAAGAGAACAAAAGAACCACTAGAATAATTAACACACATCTATAGCCTTGATCAAAAGATTGCAAAAACCTTTAGCTCACTGCCTTTAGGTATCTAACACAATAAAGTATAGCTACCTCAACTCACTTTTACACACTTTTTCCTTGATGATTTGTGGCTTAATTCATCACTTTGCATCTTACCTCCAATTCTTTGCAATTTGAATTTAATGTATACCATCTTCAACCTTAGAAACTTTATCCAATGTTGATCACATAAGCTTTATTTCATAAAATTTAATTTAGGTCAAAAATTCAACATTCCTGTGGTGGAAAAGAATGAAAGTGGACTAACAAAATTTTTATCCAAGACCAAAAGATAATGTCTCAGATCAACCAAACACTTCCTTAATTAAGTTTAATTCTTCAAATGAAGTGTGAACACTAAGTCATCCAAACCTAATGAAAACACAAATGAACATTGATGTACATGCTTCCCAACAAGAAGATGACACGAAAATGATGCAACATGCTTCATTATGCATGAGAACACATCTCAGGTTCCTTCAAATGCATTGGCAGCTAGTGCAACAGTCTTTGAATACTGAACTTCTTCCATTAGTCCATCTAGACTATGCAGACACATACAACTCTAAAAATCATCATCTGGAACACCAAATCACAAAATTCTTTGCCATAACCAAGATAACACAATTAGAAAAAATATTCTAGTTTTGCAAGATTTGAAACAAAACAACATAGGACTGTGGAACATAAACATTTCTCCTAGTCCACAGAAGACCAACTTTGCTAGAATAGTTCATGTACACCGATGAATGTAACTTTTACATACCATCAAAATAGAAGTTAAAACTTAGGAGATATCACCACAAGATCACTATTAGCAAACCTTCATATCCGTACAAGCATAGGATCAACAAAGGAGAAATGCGAAGCACATACTAAAGCACATTCTAAACACATTAATTACTTTGACTTCTCTCTTTATTAATTTTCTCAAAAGAACTTGGAAACTCATCAAACAAACACATCTGCAACACCATAAAGATAGCTCTATGTAATCAAAACATCTCAATAGCATCTCAACTATACATATACAATCTACAACATACTGAACTATGTTGACATCAATGACAACATTAATGACAACACCACCAATCTTGCTAATACTTGCAACACCAATTACCTAGATCATCTAAGAATTCAACTATTTTAGCATGAAAATCTACTTTGTCCCTATGTTTCCATAACCAATTCATCCTTAGGATGACATCATAAGAATACAAGGGAGCTACGTAGAGATTAAATTTTGTTGAGAATCTTTGAAGTTCATTCCTATTGGTATACAAATTTTTCACCTTAGTTTATTTTCTATTTGTGCACAATGACAACCTGACCAATAGTTAAGTCACTTGCAATTGTATGTCCAAGTGCTCTCTACTTATTTTACAAGGTGCAACTACCTTCAAAAGATATGCAATGAATGAAAATGTAACATGATTTTAACCAAAAAGCAGGAAAGGCACACTAATATTTACCCATCACCATGAAAGTAAATGTGAAAGATTAATTGCATAATGAAGTGAATGTAGAGAAATAACATAAAGTTTGCTTATCCCACACCCACAAATGAGAAACAAAAAAAAGTTGAGCAGGAGAATTACCCTCAACAAATGAGTTAATTTCAATTCAAAGCTCCAGATATAAGCACATATTCAACCTGACCTAATAGATAGAACATTTGAAGAATGATCACAAAGACTCAAAGTTAATTTTTAATCAAAGAAAAAATTAATAGAAACACAGATCAAAAATATTTATTTTGTTTCTCCAATGCAAAAAAATGAGTTCAAAGCCTCAACATTCTATACAACAAATTGAATTGGAAAAGAAAATAAAACTGCACCTTCCCCTACTCATGAACAACTCCAAAAAAAATCCCCCTACAAATGAATAAAATCTCTTTTATACCTTCCTTTCCCACCATTTGTAAAGGTTTCTTCAAATTAAAATTTATTATAAAAATAAACTCTTCAAATTTCCCTTCTTGTGAATGCCCTTTTAGTTTTATAACTGTTTCTTGGATGTGATTTTCTTTATTCCTCATTTATAGATTTCCCAAATTTCCTTTTTTGGAGGCAAAAATCTATTTTTAATAAAGTAGCTTCTTTTTCATCCTTTTTATCCTTATTAAGTTTTCATGAATAACTATAGTATCTAGGTACTTTTTATCCCTGTACAATCTCAATAAAGGCATTTTCTTAGAACAAGCCTCTGACTATATCTAAATTTTATTTTTCAATTCATGACCATTTTGAACCTTCCATAGTTTGGATTCATCAAATGGAATTGGGCAAGTTGCTTGCCGACGATCGTTATACACAAGTTGCTTCATTAATAATAGTGTCTTTTTATCTTCTAATGGATTTCTTGTGTTTGTATTCAACTTGTGAAAGATAGTCAGATTCCTTTTTTATTAAATACAACTCTATCCATCTTCCATATCAAATAACGCCTCTATTATTATCATAATATGAAGAGTCTCTTTATTTTCTCATTGAGGATAGAGGAATTATGAGCCTCTTCCTTTATGTTTTATGCATTTAATCTAATCGTCCTCAATTCCAATAAAGGACTTACTTTGCATAATGCTTAAAAGTTTCTAAATATTTTCAACAAATCCATTTTATATGCACATCTTGTAGTCATCGTATGTAAACTCATCCATAATATAAACAATATATCAGTGATCTCCCAATGCAACATTTGCACAAAATTTTCTCCAAAACCACTATTTGGCATGACTTGGATTAGATGTTTGTCAACTCCTCCATGGTATAGATTAGAATGATGGTATGACTTCATAGACCATATAATTTCATTTAAAGCATTTTCCTATAGTTTATGAGTTGAGAGAATGATGAAAAATGTTGTTGAATTTGGTTTTCCCTCAATAAATTGCATTTTCTTGAAAGATTCTAATAAACCCATGCGATTCCTTGTTATAGATCATCTAATTGCATTTACTTGGAATATTCTAAAGCCTTTCAATAGATCTATTTTTTATATGCAACAATCATCATATTCTTGAAGCATTTGTTAAACAGTTCATGTGCTTTTTTCGTCCACATTTCACATGCATGTGTATCAGAGCATTCCAACCTACAATATATGATGAAAATTTGTCCTTTTGGTTTTGCTTGGATGTTGATCTATTCAAGAATTCCCATTGGAATGGGCATGGAATATTATACACATCTAGCAATCACTTGTGATATCACAATCTCTTCGAGGAACACATGTTATATTTTCCAATTGCATTTTTCTTAGCAACTGCAACTACTACGCCTGAAAAAAATCTACTTCCCATTGCATTTTTGATGAAAGACATGTCTTGTATAACACATTTGTAACAACAATAATAACATTTGAGAAAGCTTTTTTTTAGTGTGCCTTCACACTTCCATTAGCACGACCAAGGAGGATGCTAGTAAAGAATTGAATTTGGCTTTGAACCTACCAATAGTATTTGTCTGAGAGCTTCTAAAGTCTCTCAAATAGATCAATTTGTGTAACCTCATAGCTGCATAGTTTGATTCTATACTTCAACAATTTTCATGCATGTCTACTAGAGCAACTGCAATTACAATATCTGACAAGCCTCCAACCATTATGCTTTGATCAATATTTATACCTGGTTCGAATGCTTCATGAGACCTTATTACTTGAGGTTTTCTGCCAAATGATTCACATTTTTGTCAAGGCCTCCATATTTTGTGCACATGTTTGCTTGAACATTTATGGAGGAGAATTTTATTTAAAAAAACCTTAAAGTCAATGTTTGAAGCCTTTGTGTCAAGAAGTTGGGCCTTTTTAAAACTTTCTAACCTTGGAGTCAGGAGTTTTAAAATTCACAAAACCTCCAACAATAGAACATTTCAAGTACCCAACTTTATAAAAATACTTTTGAAAAGAAAATATTTGACTCTAATAAAGTTCATTGAACTTTCAAAACCACTGAACTTTAAAATTTATCCTCGATAATAATTTAACTCCATATAAATTTGAAGTTGAAACCATGAAACAGTGCTTGGGTTGAGAGATGAAAACCATAATATCTTCTAGATAATAGCTTTGTTTTGCTTGAAATTTTTAAAACAAGATGATTCAACACCATAAAGTAGAACCCATAAAACTTTTAATCTCCAACAACATAGAATTTAACTTCTAGCCTCATTGGCAACTTGGCGACGGGAAAATGTGAAGTTTAAAGTTTGCAAATGGTAAGGTATTTGAGAATAAAAATTGGTTAGATTGGGTGGAATGGAGATAAAATCATTCCCATAAGAGGAATTTACACCATCTAGCATATATTTTGAAAATTAATCATTTTCATTATATGGAAGGCTCAAAGGCATGTAAGGGAATGCATTAAAGATTTGAATTTTTTTAGGTTCAAATTTTGGGGTAACACTGGCTTTGACTGGGGACTATATTTTTGTAGAAAATGCAAATAACTCTAGAAGCTTTAGGGAAAACTAGTCAAAGTCCATTGGGTATAGAATCAAAAGAAAAGTAGGAGGATAGGGTACTGCTTGCAGAAGAGAAGATGGGAATAGGGTACAAGCCAAAAAAGGACATTTCATAAAGGGAAAACTAAGCTACGAGTGCAAAAAAACTCCTAATATGTACACAGTCATAAGACCCTACCTCCATAGAATGCATGATGTTCATGTAAATCCATTCATGGGCTGAGAGAAATAAGACCCACTATGACAATGGATTGAATGGGGTGCCAACATACCAAAAAATAACATCCAAATCTAGAGGAGGCCTACTATGTAGAAAATAAATATGTGTAGAATATCTTACCAAATAACCACTTTTCATCAAACACTTCAGTATTCTCTTGAATGTAGCTTTGAGCACTACTAGGCACACTTCCACATACTACTACAACCAAGTTGGTAACACTCATACCATATGAAATCATCAAAAAATCATTACCCACTAGAGAAATCTCATCATTCCCTTCTATTAATTTATAGCAATCCACACTCTCTATTTTTTTATCTTCTTTCTTTGATTTTAATTTTCCATTAAAATCATTTTCAAGAATAGATTCAACTTGTTTAATGCATGCAGAGAAGAGTGGAATTGCATCATTTGATTCAGAGGTATCATAAAATTCAAAAAAGGAATTCTAAAAAAATTTAAAATTTGCTGGCACAAATAATGCATTGGATATGCTCAACTCACTCATTTTCTCTCCAAATACCATTGTAGCATCCTTTAGCATCTTAGTACTATCCAAACATTCTTGTTGCAATTTTTGGCATGTTATTTTTTATTCTATAATCATAGGATCAAATGGGATAGAGATAACTTCTTCTTTTACTCCAAGAAAATCATCATTAAAAACATGGGTAGATTGAGAATGCAATTTATCTAAATTTTTTACCACAGTTTCATCTTTCTTAATATTACCAGAATCACAAGTGGCTACATCCAATTCAACTTGGGTAATATGACCATTTTCATCCATAATCCACACAAGAAGTCATCATTTGAAACTTCTAAACACTAGTTGGGAATTAAAATAGTATTAGAGTCTTCCAGTGATACCTCTTCTTCAAAAGAAACAAGTGATGGTTCAACTTCTCCCATCTGTATGCATATCATGGAGGCTGTTGATTCTTTGCTTTTAATTTGATTACTTTTTCATAGATTTTGGAGGTGTAACGTATGTCTCTGCAATAGTTTTCTCATCAAGTACATAGAAATTGAAAGAAGAACAAGAATATGAATTGGAAAGAACATTATTATCTTTATGTCCTTCTATAGGAAATCTCAATCTTTCCACTACTATTTGTAACTGATAAATTTCTTGTTTAATATTTTTAATCAGGTAAGTTCTTTCATGTACCTTTCTCAATAGTATATAATATTTATGATCTTCTGATGGATTCAACTTCTTCTCTTTAACTTCACATATGCTTTCTCTAAAATCATTCCACAATGACTGAAGCACTTCATCTTCTCTAGCCAATACCTTCTTTAATATCTTTTCAAATGTTGGTACATATTTCTTTTTGAGTTGGCTTCCTTCCTTGGTCTAGCCTCGAATCATTTTTATGAGATCTTCTAATAAATAGATTTTCCAGCCTTCTTTTCTTGGAAGGCACCATTAAATATCTGAAACAAGAAAGGTACTGGTCTTTTCATCTCCCTAGTAGTGTCACCAAAAATCTGTTGGTATATAGGTTTGTCACCTTAGTTTATACTCTATTTTCTCACAATGGAAACTTGACCAACAGTTGAGTCACTTGCAATGGTATGTGCAAGTGCTTTGTACTTGTTTTACAAGGCACAACTCCCTTCGAAAGATATACAATGAATGAAAATGTAATATGATTTTAACTAGAAAGCAAGAAAGACACATTAAAATTTACCCATCACCATGAAAGTAATGCAAAAGATAAAGTGTAGAATGAAGCAAATGTAGACAAATAACACAAAGTTTACTTATGCCAAACCCAAAAATGAGAAACAAGAAAAGAATGAGCAACTAAAGTCCCCTCAACAAATGAGTTAATCTGAATTCAAAGCTCTAGATATAAGCACATATTCAGCCTGACCTAACAAATAGAACATTTGAAGAATGATCACAAAGACTCAAAGTTCATTCGTAATCAAAGAAAACATTAACAGATACATAGATCAAAAATATTTCTTTCATTTCTCCAATGCAAAAATAAGAATTCAAAGCCTCAACATTCTATACAACAAAACTGCCCCTTCCCCTATTCCTAAATAGATCCCAAAAAGATCCCCCTGTGAATAAAGAAAACCTCTTTTATACCTTCCTTTCCTACTATTTGTAACAGATTCTTCAAATTACAATTTATTATAAAAATAAACTCTTCAATTTTCCCTTCCCATTAATGCCTTTTTAGTTTTATAACTATTTCTTGGATGCAATTTTCTCTATTCCTCATTTATATATTTCCCAAATTTCCTTTTCTGGATGCAAAAATCTATGTTTTGTAAAGTAGCTTCTTTTTCATTTTTTTATCCTTTTTATCCTTATTAAGTTGTCATGAATAACTATAGTATCTAGGTGCTTTTTATCCCTATACAATCTTAGTAAAGGAATTTGTTTAGAACAAGCCCCTAACTACTTCTGAATTTGATCTTTCAATTCATGACCATTTTGACCCTTCCTAAGTTTAGCTTCATCAAATGGAATTGGGAAATTTTCTTGCATACGATCATTATGCATGAGTTGCTTCACTAATAACAATGTATTTTTATCTTCTCATGGATTTCCTATGCTATATTTGGCTTGTGAAAGATAGTTAGATGCCTTTGTCATCGAGTACAACTCTATCTCTCTTCCATATCAAATAGTGGCTCTATTATTATCATAATATGAAGAGCCTCTTTATCTACTCATTGAGGATAGAGGAATTACGAGCCTCTTCCTTTAAATTTTATGCATTTAATCTTATCATCCTCAATTCCAATAGAGGACTTACTTTGCATAATGCTCAAAATTTTCTAAAGTTTTCAACAAATATATTTTATGCACATCCTACAGTCATCATATGTAGACTCATCCACATGATCAACAAGCTATCAATATCTACCAATGTAACATTTGCACGAAATTTGCTAAAAAATCTCTATTTGGCATGGCTTGGATTAAATGTTTGTCAACTCCACCATGGTATAGATTAGAATGATGGTGCGGCTTCATAGACCATATAATTTAATTTAAAGCATTTTCCAATAGTTTGCAGGTTGAGAGGATGATGGAAAAGGTTGTTGAATATGGTTTTCCCTTAGTCAATTGCATTTTTCTGAAAGATTCTAATAAACCCATGCGATGCCTTTTCACAGATTGGCCAATTTCATTTACTTAGAATATTCTAAAGCCTTTCAATAGATATTATTTTTTATATGCATCAATCATCATATTCTCGAAGTATTTGTTAAATAGTTCACATGCTTTTTTTCTCCACATTTCACATACATGTCTATCAGAGCATTGCAAACTACAATATATGATGAAGATTTTCCTTTTGGTTTTTCTTGGATGTGTGTCCATGATCTACTCAAGAATTCCACATTGGTGCGGGCATGGAAGAATACTGGCAAAGGCTGTAGACTCTAGATGTATACAACCAACTGCATTTGCTTAAAGTTCCTAAAGCCTTTTCGACAAATCCATTTTATGCACACCTAGCAATCACTTGTGATATCAAAATCTCTTCAAGGCGTGCATGTTATATCTACCAATTTCATTTGTCTTACAAACTACAACTACTACACCTAACAAAACTCTACTTCCCATTGTGTTTCAATGGAATACATGTCTTGTATAATGTATTTAGAATAGCAATAATAACATTTGAGAAAACTCCTTTTTAGTGTGCCTTCACACTTCCATTAGCATGGGTAGGGAGGATTCTAGTAAATGATTGAATTTGGCTATGAACCTTCCAATAGTATTTGTGTGAGAGCTTCTAAAGTCTTTCAAATAGATCAATTTGTGACACCTCATAGTTACATAGTATGATTCTATATTTCAACAATTTTCATGCATGTCTACCAGAGCAACTGCAATTACAATATCCAACAAGCCTCCATCCATTATGCTTTGATGGATATTCATACCTAGCTAAAATGCTTCATGAGACCATACTAATTGAGGTTTTCTGCCAAATGATTCACGTTTTTGTCAAGGCTTCCATATTTTGCATACATGTCTGTTTGAACATCACTGGAGGAGCTTTTTATTTAAAAAATAACCTTAAAATCAATGTTTGAAGCCTTTGTGTCGGGAAGTCAGGCCTTTTTAAAACTTTCTAACATTGGATTCAAGAGTTTTAAAATTCACAAAACCTACGACAATAGAACATTTCAAGTACAAAACTTTATAAAAATACTTTTAAAAAGAAAAAAAATTGACTTTAATAAAGTTCATTAAACTTTCAAAACAACAAAACTTTAAAAGTTGTCCCCAATAATAATTTAACTCCATATAAATTTGAAGTTGAAACCATGAAATGGTTCTTGGGATGACAAACAAAAACCATAATATCTTCTACATAATATATTTGTTTTGCTTGAAATTAG
>VDFB02047144.1:15320203-15394201 GCA_007258455.2 Sequoia sempervirens | reverse complement strand
AAAGTTTCAAATGAACCAAAAGGAGGTTTCAAGATACCCAAATCTCATTGAAAATTTAAAACACCTTGAAAATCATGATTTTGACAGGATCAAGCCAAAAAAACTCTCTTAGAACACTGGTTCATTCATTATTCCATCATTCATACTCAAAAGGTTTATTTGCTTGTAGGAATCCACATGACAAAATCGGGCATATCTTTTAAATCAGTTTGAATTTCACAAAACAAAATGCAGTTTCAAAAACCCTTTATTGACTACTTAAACATATCAAAATCTAAGATAGGGTTCTTTTGAAAAGTGACCTCCAAAAATTGACTGTCTTGCTATCCTAAAGACTTAATTTACTATAAATTCATCGTAAATTGATCATAACTTTTAGAAAACTACTCCAACCCATGGTCTAAAACCTATTTGGGATACCCATTATGGAGTTATATAACTTAGCTAAAACTTAAGGATGTTTTTTTTAATGGAAAAACACCTTCACAAAACTATTGTTGTGCTTGCATAAAGGCCGAATTAGGATTGTTTACACATGGGTTTATTGGATTTATGAACTTTGGACCTTAAATCACTTAACTAATGCCTCAAACACTTCACAAATGACCTACACATACTATATAAACCTTCACATGACCAATTTCAAAAGTCTTTATACAAACCCTACATTGAAAGCACCACTTTTCACCCAAAATTGTGGAGAATTTAACTAGGGAAGCAACAAAACTTTTGCAACTTGCATTGCCTGCACCTGCAAACACAAAAAAATTGAAAAGAAACCTAAACTAACCCATTCCATCAATTTACAAAGCCTCCATCAGTGGAATGGTTGTTTAATCTCTCTTTAGACTCTCAAAGCCCTTAAAATGAGGGTTCCCAGACAGTTTTAGAAAAAAGACTCTCAAATGCACCAAACTTAATAAAAATTCCTTAAACCTCTTCCAGTTAGAAACTAAGTCAATGCTTTATCAGATTCAATCAATGTTATAACCTAAAAGTACTGTACAAACCAGTATCACAAGAAAACTTTAAAATCGTAGAAAATAGGGAGTTTTATTCAAAATTTCTTCACAATACAATTGATCTCCCTTTTCTTCGCCTTCATAAGGCTCTTTTGAAGATGATACAATAGTTTCCAACTTGCCCCTTTAGTTACAACTGACTAACAACCTTCCCTTTACAAAATGACTCTTCACATTCCACCTTTTTGCATTTTTTGCACTTTAGCATTTTTGACAACATTTGAAAGATTTTGCATTTTTTTGACAACTTGACTCCGTAATCCCCCATAAACCTAATTAAATCACTCAAATTCATTAGGAAAGGTCCAAATATGACCTTATTACAATCATAATATGATGAAGACTAAAAAATTACAGAATGGCCTCATGGAGGCATACAATTTACATGGTGCCCTGCACCATACACCCGACCTAAGAAAGTTTCCAAGTCCCTTGGAAATTGAATGGTAGCTTTTCCAAACTTAAAAACTTCATCTCCTTGATCTTCAAAATCTCTTCCACCTGGTAAGCCTTTCCACTGAGTCAAAAACTGAAAACTTGCATTTTCCCTTTGTCTTTAACTGGTTCTCCATCATTGAATGTTGTCTTTCATTTGATAATTGATATCTGACTTGTTCTTTCTCAAAAAATGGAGTTAAAATTACCTTTTGTCTATCATTCAACCTTCTCCTACAATTATAGCAACATGTTTCTCAATCTATGCTTTCATTTCCAAAATAAATTCATCCTTGACCTTCAAAGAAGCAAAATTGAACACCAACTCAATATCATTTCCCTTCTAAATCAGATTATACTTCATACCTTCTTTTTTAGTATCTTCATGGCTTGAAATGGTCGCATTCTTCAAGTTCTTTTCCTTATACATATACCCATCTCTCTCACTTCTTCATCACACAACCTCTCACAACATACCATCCATCTACCCAACAAGAGATCCCGGAAGATGTACCTCTACCCACTCTCTCTCAATGGTGTAACTTTTCGTGCACCTTCTCCCTAGCTTAATCTCTATTGGAGGATAGTGATCACAGACCTCTTCCATGTTTGTAGCCAATACACCTTCTCACAACTCTTTCTTGCAACTTTAAGATGGACCACAAGCACTTGCAACCAACACACTTAACATTCCACCAGATCAAGTAGCTCTGATACCAAACTGATGCAAAGCATGGTGGGCTTCATAATATTTCCAAAGATTCAAAACAAAGATCTTTGACTAATCACCAAACATTCACAAAACTCACTTCAATGAAACATGGTTTACAAAGTTTCAAATACACCAAAAGGAGGTTTCAAAATACCCAACTCTCATTGAACACTTAAAACACCTTGAACATCATTATTTTGACAAGATCAAGCCAATAAAACTCTCTTAGAACATTGGTTCAGTCATTATTCCATCATTCATACTCAAAAGGCTTATTTGCTTGTAGGAATCCGCATGACAAAATCGGGCGTATCTTTTAAACTAGTTTAAATCTCATAAAAAAGTAGTTTCAAATACCTTTTATTAAGTAATTCAACATATCAAAAACTAAGATAGGGTTGTTTTGAAAAGTGACATCCAAAAATTGACTTCCATGTTGTTCCAAAGGCCTAATTTATGAAAAATTCATCGTAAATTGACCATAATTTTTAGAAAACTACTCCAACCCATGATCTAAAACCTATTTGGGATACCCATTATGGATTTATATAATTTATATAAAAGTTAGGGGTAGTTGTTTTGGAACAGGACCTTCAAAAAACTTCTGCTATGCTTGCATAAAGGCCTAATTAGGCTTGTTTGCACAAGGATTTATTGGATTTATGAACTCCATACCTTAAATCACTTAACCAACACCTCAAACAATTCAAAAATGACCTGCACATACTATATCAACCTTCACCAAGAGTCTTTGTACAAACCCTACATTCAAAGCACCACTTTTCACCCAAAATCATGAAGAATTTAACTAGGGAAGCACCAAAAATTTTACAGCTTGCTTTCCCTGCACCTGCAAACACAAAAAAATTTAAAATCAACCTAAACTAAGCCATTCCACTAATTTACAAATCCTCCATCAATGGAATGGTTGTTTAATCTCTCTTTAGACTCTCAAATGCACGAAACTTAATAAAAACTCCTCAAACCTCTTCCAATTGGAAGATAACTCAATGCTTTATCATATTCAATCAATTTTATAACCTAAAAGTACTGTACGAACTAGTATCACAATAATAAAACTTTAAAATTGTAGAAAACAGGGGGTTTTATTCAAAATTTCTTCACAATACAATTGATCTCCCTTTTCCTCACCTTCACAAGGTTCTTTTAAAGATGCTACAATATTTTCCTAACTTCCCCTTTAGTTACAACTAACCAACAACCTTGTATTTATAAAATGACTCTTCACATTCCACCATTTTGTATTTTTTTGCATTTTAGCATTTTGACATTTGAAAATTTTTGCATTGTTTTGACAACTTGACTCCATAATCCCCTAGAAACCTAATTAAATGACTCAAATTCATTGGAAAAGGTCCAAATATGACCTTATTACAATCATAATATGATGAAGACTCAAAAATTACAAAATGGCCTCATGAAGGCATAAAATTTACATGGTGCCCTACACAAGGGTGTGGGTATCTCATTAGCATCTATTTGTATTGGTGAGAGGTTATTAGATAATGATTTTTTATCATCAACAAGCCAATTAGCCATAATATATTATCTTCATTTGTGTTCCTTAGCACTTCAATATTTTCTTGGACAAGCTTCATCTTGTTAAGAGTGGATTTGGGTGTTTTCCAACTTTAGTCATTTTCTTACTTTGTATGATGAATTTAAGTGTTATAATTTTACTTAGGTGAATATTATTTATTATTTATATTATTTGAGTATTCTCACACATGTGTGAGGATGACTCATTTTTGTAAATTTTTTTTGAGGAATATTAAGGCTTAGGTGAAGCCTCCTCCTTATGAGGATCTTGACTCCTTGCAGACATAGACATGGAAGTTACTTATGCAACTCCTTTCTCACCTCCATTTATTTGAGGTGATTCTCCCATTCTTCACATGAAGCATACTATTCTTAAGCTCTCTCATTCTCTCTTTGTTTAATCTTCTTTAGGCTTTATGTCATCATAATATTGAGGGTTTTTACATTTTTTTCCCTTACAAAATCTTGTGTCTCCTCTTGGATGTTGGTTTGCTTGCTCATGGTTCTCACATTGATGGTAATATTTTCCTTCAAATAATTACTCTTGGATTAGTAATTTCTATTTACTTAGTTTATTTCATTTATTATTTTTGTCATTGTATCAAAGAAAGTTTTATTAATCCTTTGTTTATCTATATTGTTGAAGTTTCATCATATCTTTGGAGCACTCACCTTGGAGGCACTCTAGAGAGAAGAATAAGAGCTTGCATTTAGTTTTCTTAAAAAATCATGTTTTAAATAATTTTATTAAAAAAATCTAACCATTTTATTGTGTAGGAAACTAATTCTTTAAGGCTCTTTCAATTTCAAATATTAATTTGTTTTAATAAATTTGTGCAATAGTATATCAAATCTTTTTTTCAAATATCCATTAAAACTTTTTTTAAATAATTTTTAAAAATCTACATGCATTTGGTGATTTTTTTTAAACCCAAATAAGGGGTTAGTTTTTCAAATTTTAACTCTTTTTTTTTTTAAATAAAGAGTTTCATATAAATCTGCAATATTTTTCTCCAGAAATTTGTAATAATAAATTTTAAAACCACATCAAAAGTTTTATACATATTTAATTTGCATATAAAAATTAAATTCATAAATCTACAAAAAATAATATCAAATTTTTGTTATATATATATATAATGTTATATATATATATATATATATATATATATATATATATATATATATATATATATATATATATATATATATAACTCAACATCTTTGAATCAAATAGTTTTTTTCCAAAAAAAAAAAATTTAGGCATAAAATTTGTCATAGTAAAACATATATAAATCTATCTCTATTGAAGTCATCGTCCCCACCCATTGTTGCATTGTTTTAGGCATCCAAAGTCTATATATCACCCAACCTTCTCCTAAGCAATGACCACCCTCAATCCATTGCCTTCTTTTCACCCAGGTTTTCCTTTTTTCCTTAAACTCAAAAAACTCTTTAAATCTAATTCCTAATCCATTTTCCTACCCAAATGAAGTTTTGAAAATAATTTTTTCATCCTTTAATTTTATATTTCTTTGATAAAAAAACACATAGATCTTACTCTAAAAGACATTGCATTTAAAGAAGAGCACCCACTTCTCAACATTAAAGTTTTAAACAAAATAAATATAGGGGAAACGTACTAGTAGTCGCTAGGGCTAACTTCGCGCATCCGTAGAGAGTGGAAAATAGGTTTGATTTCTTCTATTCTTTTTGGGCATGTTCATAAGCAAGTTATTAGCTTGAAAAGAAAATTTTGGCTTGTGGGTAGTTAAAACGCATCTTCTTGAACCCGTAAAGTGAAAGGTTGTCAAAAAGGGTGTTTTTAAACCTTCATCCCCTACATCTTTACAACTTCACCACTACCTGTTCATTGGACAACCAATAAAAACTTAATAAAATTCAAGGTGTGTTTGTTGGACTCAAGGAACACTAAGAGGGGGAGTGAATTAGTGTTCAACAATATTTTGACTTTTAACTTACAACTCTAATCAAACAACATTTAAAGAATTTAAACTAAAATAGATATGCAAACACATTAAGGAGACAATCAAAGCATCATAAAACCAAGATTTTTATGTGGAAACCCTGTTAGGGGAAAAACCATGGTGGAGATTAATCCACAATTTATACTCTATTAAAAGTATGAACAAAAGGGAATGCACATGCATTCAGGCACACTGCCTAGAGCTCACTGCTCAAAATAAGGAGGGCTTGCTGCCTTACAAAATATTTGTGTTTACAAAAAGAAATTGAACTAAGAATATAGCATCTACAAATGCCTGGATTTAGTTCCAATGAAGCTTATATACAAAATTCTGAACCTTTTGTCAGATTCTGCACTTTGCTCTGCTCTGCCACCAAATTCTCTTCTATACCAACAAAATTCATTTGACTGATCTTCTAATATTTTCATGCATACACCTCAAGACATGAAAAACACACAACCATGCATACATATATCAAAATGAATCACCATATCTCATATATATATCCGCTAACAAGAATTTGATCGCTATAAGTTGGCTTCAAGAAAATATAAAATATTCTCCACATGTCAGCTCAGATCGTGGAAAATTTATGATGTGTACCTACTCAAGTCGGCCAAACCATAGTTGGGACCCAAAAAAAATTACCAACACAAGACATATTTAAACAACCACTCCTTATACATTCGTAACATGCTACATACACCAAGTTGGCTATACAGAAGAAATAAATAGAAAATTATTCTATCGGATTTCCAAGCTCATACACTAATTAATGCAACATCACAAAACTTATCAATAAAGTAACATATATGCTTGAGAAGATATCCTGAGGTTCCACAACACAAAATGATGATTTGGTGAATTATATAGATTAGCTAATTGATTGGATACCCTGTTCTTCATGCATTCTATCTGTAATGCACTGTACTTCACTTTGTCTGCCGGTATGAGCAACTTATGATCTGCAGACTGAAATAATGACTTTTGTTTCCATCAGTGAAAAAACTAGAAGCCATAAGCAATATGCTCAAGCCATATTCCAACAATTTTCAAGGTGTTTTCAATGTGTTTTCATTGGAAATAGATATGTACTAATAGTTTAATTTTTTTGGTCAACTACACATTCAGTAATGAACATATATTGGTGTAATTTGTAAATTTTTATTGGCATAATTAAAAAAATGTAATGACTAAAATATAAAACGCTATTGGGGGGTAGGTAAGTATGGAGTAAACAACAATTGGATAATGGACAACAACTGGCACATTCCCCTACCCATATATATATATATATATATATATAACCTTTTAAACTTATATTTTTTTAATTTATAAATTAAGTGTTACTTTATTTTTAAAATATAAAGCATTATTTAAATATATAAATTTTTCATGTTTGTTTTTAAATATGAATATTACTTTTAAAAGTTTCTTTAAAACACTTATTTTATTATAGTTTCTTATTTTTCAAAGCATAGTTTTAAAATATATACTTTTTAAAGTGTAAAATCTTTTTTTTTCTTAAGCTTAGGAAATTTAGAACATAAATCAAAAGGGTTATTTTTTCTCCAAGCTTAAATTATAGAATCTTTTTAATTTTTCAATAGTTTTTAATTTTCTAACGAATCTTAGGAAAATAGGGTGTGCTCCACCTTTTAGGAGATGGAACACACAAGGGGGTTCTATTTCACTCTTAGTTCATTAAAGGAAACCCTAGAGGAAACAACCCAATGATTCAATTGAGAGAAGGGGTTGCTAGAAGGTCTCCTTAGGTGTGATTAAAGGATGTTCACCACTAAGAAAATGCTTGGAACAAAGGAAATGAAAGCAATATGTGAATCTAGCTATATGACCTAGAAAATAGAACTCAAAATCAGAACAACAAACTGAGGCTAAACAAAGGAATACCTGAAAGACTGGAGATATCCAAAACAAGGTCTACAATCCTAAAATGATGACTTTTGATGTGAACTAGGACTCATATTCCAAACTGGGTGATTTAGTCCCAATTTAGGGTTTCGGGTTGAATCTAGAATTTTTTGCTGGAAAACTAGGATCTATAGAAATCTGTTGAAAAATGGTATATAGGGACTCATATGCCCAAGGTGGTGATTTAGTCCTAGTATTAGTGTTTGGCTAAAACTTTGGTATCCTCTAGTGATCTTTTGTGGCTTCTCTCTTGTCCAATCTTTGAGTTTGAAATTTTTAATTTTAGTCTGTAGGTGACTTTCAGCGAAGATGAAAAATTCTTCACAACTTTGACAACTTTCTTCAATCTTGTAACTTTGTCTTCAAAGGATCTTCAAGCTCCAAATCACCTAGATCAACAATCACACATGAAAGGAGAGAAAAATGTTGATTTTTTAGTGGATAGGGGTTTGCATTGGTCAAAACCTATTTTGGTAATTAAACCATGAAATGAAATGAAATAAAATGAAGGAATGATGAATGAAGAATATGTAATATTGCAACTCACCAAACACTTAAATAAAAGGCTACAACCTTGTGTCTAATGGCTAGCATGAATGTAGATCTTGACTCTTGATTGAAGGTTATGGATCTTGACTTGAATGCTTGCTTGAATCATGAAAACCTACATCAAAAATGTTAGTTCACAAACACACATGATGCATGAAGACTTTGACATGATGCTTGAATCTTGAAACTAGCTCCAAATTCTTGATAATCAACTCTTGAATGCTCCTGTGAACTTTTTTGAAGTACTCTTGATTGCTTATGAAATTCTCGAATACTTTATAAAATTTATAGGAGAAAATATGTTAAATAACCTTGTATTTATACTTTTTTATGCCAAATTTCTTGAAATTACAACACTACAAACTGACATCAGATAAAATCTTGTTAAGAATTGAATTCAAAATATGTCCAAGCTAAAGCAGGACTCATACACCCAAGGTAGTGTATGAGTCCCAATAGCCTAAGCTTGGGAAAAACTTCAAGAAATATTAATTTTAATGCAATATTCAAGATTAGGCCCTGAAACCTAGGTGGGACCCATACACCCAAGGTGGCATATGTCTCCCAAATCACTAAATTTGGGACACATAACCAAAAACCATTAAATTATGATTGGTCATTTGATAAGTGTTGAGATTAAATCCTCATAAGAATACATTTAATAAGGCTTGTGGATAAAAATAGGACTAAATAAGGCATAAAGAAGCCATGATTTTGCATGGAGGACCCAATTAAGTGTGAAAATGTAAAAGGATACATTTTCCTACACTATATTTATCCCCCACTTTAGTGATAGGACGAACTTGCTTCATACTCACTCTAAAGTAGACAAATATGCATCAAGAGGGGTCCAAATGTACCAATGCTAATGAGATAGGATGACAAGGATCAAGAGGGATGATCAAGCCCCTAGAATTGAGATCCTATGGAAATCCAACGTAGGCACAAAGGAACACACATGAAAACAAGATACAAGAACACACTATCAAAGACATAAATAAGGAAAAAGAAAAAGAGGGGTGGATCAAGCCTCGACTGTTTGTCCAATGCAATGTGGATCATATCTAAGTTGTTTGCCCAAAAAATTTACAAGTGGAACATGATGTCCACTATGAAAACCAAATGCATGCTCACAAGGGCTAGTGGAACCTTAGGTCATCCACTAGGTGAGCTCTTAGAGGGGTTCTTGACACATACATACGTGGCTAGTATTCACTCACATACACAAGCAAGTGGCTATGGGAAATTCATGCCTAAGTTTGACTCCCATATGATAGAAATACATAAGTTATACCTCCTGATAGCTTTGATAAGGCACCACACAACATGAACAACAAGATTCATGAGGCAAGAAAAAATTCATATGCTTGACACCCATGAACAAACATGATGGCTCCACAAGCAAGCAAAGTGTGTTATGCAAGGTGGCCATATAGTAGTTATTGTAAATGAAAAATAGTGTAAGGTACATTCAAAGGGATTTTTATTAGTTAATGTAAGGTATTAACTTATGTAACATCATGCCTAATGTCTCCATGAGAGTACCAATAGAAGAATAGAAGATTCATAACTTAGGGAATTCAGTGTGTTGCATCAAGCCACTAAGAGGAATATAATATGCTAAGAGAGATCACACTCTTGCAAGAAATCACACCCAATGTCACCACTAAGAGAAAGAAACATCACATGAATTAAAAATACCACACCATGAAACTTGAGTTGTAAAATAAAAAATAATAATTCCAATAAATGCCCCCTCTTTAACAAAATTGCTAAACACCATCTTGTGAGCAGTTACTTTAAAGTAGAAAATGATAATTGCTAGCAATAAAGAGGACATGAGAGATTATTTAGAAATCCCTATGTGATGAAATCAAGGGAGGTTCTGCAACATAATTCAATACAACATCAACCAATGAAAACAACTATCAATACACCAAATCCTCAAATTCACACTATCGCATCCAGTTCACTCAATTTCCTTGTAGCATTAGAAATCAACTTAATCTGGTATAAATTCTCAATGACCTTCTTTTAGACCAATACCTAGACCATTTCAAGGACCCATCAAGGCACACAATCACATGCCAACAAACCACTATTGGTTGCTTTGTAACAACTTTCTCAATTCAGGCTTTCTACGCCAACTAGGCCTCAAATTAAGCCACTTTAACAAAGAAAATTATTTTGAAACTTGACCAAAACCTCCAAAGACATGTGGGAAGAAATTTTAAAGTATTCAAACCAAAGAACCCACAATTTTTTTTTAGAAATCCAGCCAACAAAAGGCCTAAACTCAAAACCCTCTTTTCAAGCCTAGAAACTAGGGTTTTATTGAAAATCTCACATCCCACATTCAAAAAAACTTGTAACCACCAAAAATGGTTCAATTAGGCCTATATAAACTCAATTCAACATTAGAAACTTCTGCTCCAACAATATTCTTACTTTTCCATGCTAAAACCCTTCAAATTCCTTCAGAAAACTCTAATTTTTACTCTAGGGCTTCATGCCCAACACTTCTCTCAATCTCCCCTATACACAAACAACATCCACACACCTAAGACTATTTTTTTTCACCCATTCCACCAAGGAATAGACTTTACAAAAGGTGGAATGGGATTAATTCATGTTTGAAACTACAAGCCCTTAGATGCTATGTTTTCTAATTGCTTGGAGGAAATGTACTATAAAAGCTTTCTAATCAACTAAGATTCAATAAAACCACCTAAAAATAGTTTCTCACACATATATTCAACAATATTTAGAAACTTTCAAATCAAAAACCAACTAATCAGGCTATACACAGGCTAGTAAAGAAGGAAAAACACAAAAATCACTAAAAAAGCAGAGTTTTATTGATTTTTGTTCCTTGAAATATTCAAGACCATCTTTTACATCAATGATATCAACATATAAATACTTCTTCCCTCCTATGTTAACTAATATAAAACCTAAAACTTCCTTTTAAAATGCCTAACTGTTGGCATTCCTCCAAAACCTATTTTTTGCAACTTTTAGCAATTTTGCATTTTCAACTTGATAAGTTTGCAAAATTTTGTAGTTTTAACAATATTGACCTTCTAGAAACCTAATATTCATCAAATATGACTAATTACAATATAGAATAGCCTTCAAGAACTTATTTAATCACAAATTGACTCACAACTAGAGTCTACTCCTAATTAACCTAAATTGACAACTTTTGTTCCAAGGTGCTCCTGCACCATACACCCCAACATAGAATATTTCCAAGTCCCTTGGAAAGTTTGTTGAACTTATCCTCCCTTGTGCACTTTAGAACTCATATCCTCTTGAACTCCTTTATTAGGTTCAACTTGCTCTTGTTCTACACTATCCTTGACATGTTTTCCATCAACATCAATTGAATCTTGATCCATCTTTGTACTTAGTCTTATGGGGTGTTCTTTAACTCTTCTATCATTAGATTATGATATCACACTCCTTTTCAACCCTCTATCAACTGTCATCACTTCTTCTTCCTCTCCATGCTTAAAACTTTGTCCACTAGCCTCTTTATTTGCACCTTTCTCACTATCAATCTCATAAACTTCTGTACCATCAGATTTAGTAGTGTATCAATGGGAATTTTCCTAGTTTTAGCAATGATTAGATCATAAACATAAAACCCAAAGAAGTTATGAAGCAAAAAGAAAGAAAATAACAAGAACTATTATACCAGATATTCGTTGAAGCTTCCATGATTTACCTTCATAGCACCTTCTAACTTGTTGATTGATGTGTTTCCCTCAGATTCAATGTGCGAGCAATCTGAAAATAAAGACTAAGTCCTACACAAGCTTTGAAGGATTTGTATTGTCTAAATTGAAATCCAATATCTATGTCTATGACGAAATGAATCTAATGGCTAAGACAATTATGCCAAAATCACTAGTAAAAATGCAAGTATATGAATATGGCTAAATGTCTAAGCATCTAAGCGTCCAAGCGTAGTCGAAATTGTGAGAAAAATTGGCATTTTATAGAAAATGCAATTTTGGATGGACGAACGAGATTGAAAGTTGGTGAAAGCCTAAAATCAGATGATGAGATTTAATGTGACAATCCCTAATTAGGGTTAGGGAAAAATTATTAATTGAGTGGTCAAGATGTCATTTGAGAAGATCGAATCAGCAGTGGAGAATAAATGAGATAATTAGTCAGAAAAATAAAGATTTTTGAAAATCAAGAAGATAAGAGTTGAACTGAAGATCACATTTGGAAAATCAACAATCTGCTTGATTGCTTGATTTTTGGAAGAATATTACCATTTTGAATTAAATTAATTCAAAATATGGATTTTGTGTAATAATAAATAATCGATTTTCAAATTATTTACTAAAATGAACTGACAGTCAGGAATGTAAGATAATTTTAAACTCATTTAATCATGAGAATTAGTGACATATTAAATAAATAAATAAAATTTATTTATTTAATAATCAGGAAGAAATAAATGAAGAAAGGTAATTAAATAAATTAAGAAATTTATTTAATTAGGGGAAAACTTAGACAATTAATGATGTATTTAATTAATAAATAAATAAAATTTATTTATTTAATAATCATGAAAAATAAAAGGACATGAATTAATTAAATAATTATGAATTATTTAATTAATAGTCGAATGTGGACCAAGGACATAATTAAGATGTCATAATTATGCTAGGATGAAAGTGGTAAAAATAGAGCTTGCAGGCCTAGGTCATTTTTAACATCTACATTTTTCCCCTCTTTGTCATAATGTAGCATGTCGCATTTTGAAAAAGAAAATAAGTCAAAAATATGCCCCAGTGCAAAATAAGATGAGGAAGAATGATGAGGAGGGTAGCATTATGCCCCCTTGAGAGGACAATTAGGTTCCAAGAACACGGGTGTGCTCTCGAAATTGATGAGAAGACTAGAATATGAAGAGACAAAGAAATGTTAATGCAAAAGATATGGATTGATGATATGGATGCAATGCCTATATGAGATGGATGAAAGAAGATGACAAGACAATAGGAGATGCATGTTAGTTCCTAGACCAAATCCTTCAAAACCTTACCATAGGACTTTAATATTTATTGCTCTTAATCATCATTGGGCAGATTATTGTAATGGCCAACAAACACCATGATATGACATAAATCAAGGTGTGCAAAGGTCATACCATCACATAAGACAAGTAGCCACAAACAAGGATGATCATAACTCATACTAAGAGCGCAATTACCCCAATATTTTTGTCATAACCAACCACAAGCATAGAAAGACAAATAAAGACAACAAAAAAAATTCATGAAATGTCGTTGCTTCTCTAAATCCTATTTCTAGGACATACTCGAGAAACTAGCAGCATGATTTCCAAAAGAACAAAATAAAACCATTATCATGATACGTCACTATTTTTCTAAATCTCGTAGTCAGGACATCACTGAGAAACTAGTAACATGAGTGTCATGATACATCGCTGCTTCTCTAAATCCTATTGTCAAGACCTTGCTGAAAAACTAGTAACATGATGAAAAAGCCAAAGACGAGTGCCAAGTGTTTTAATGTCCAGATGTCAGGTTTTTTGATTTTGAGATGCCAAGATGTCAAGTTTTTGACAATGCCAAGATGATGAAATGGTGAATATTTCCAAATTCAGGAAGGACACATCCTGAATAATGTCGATGTCAAGAGGATTGATCCTTAAATGTCAAGAGGATCCCTCAAAATGCTAGTGACAATGACAATGAGGATGCCTAGGAAGGAAACATCCTAAGGAACAAATAAAAGAGTTTGTTCTTCAGAAGAACACATCTAAAAGATACCAATGTCGAGAAGAGAGATCCTTGAATGTCAGGAGGATCTCTCAAAATGTCGGATGACCGTGACGATGCCTAGGAAGGACACATCCTAAGGCATGAATGATAGAGGATATTCTTTAGAAGAACACATCCTAAGGCATGAATGATAGAGGCTATTCTTTAGGACACATCTGAAAGATAACCAAGAGTTGACAATTTGACAGGTTATGAGCATGTGACTTGTTTTGACTAAGTTTGACTTGTGTTGACCATATATCAATTTCCTTTGACATGCTGATGTGATTGTCATATTGAAATAAATGATTGCCATACTTTGTTTTAATAAGTAATTTTGACCTATAGACTTTTGACGTGTGTGCCAGTATAGTGCCATGAACCCTAATGAACTGACCTAGTGTGGCCTTGGGGGCTCATCGACAGATGGCCTTGCCTACGTCATACACTAAGAGACCTTGTAGTTCGACATGACCAATGACTTTTTCTTGATGACCAAAGATTGTGTCATGATTTTATTTTGACAAACCTAATAGGACTGACCTAATGTCTCAGGGACTCAAGTATGAGTCTTGCCTATGTAGAAAATGCACAGAGATAACGTAGTTTAGACGAATGACAGACTTGACTAAAATGACAAACATAATGAAATGTGACTTTGTTTCACGTTATTTGAGCAGTTTGACATTTGTTGTGGTTTTCTTCAAGACATTTTTCAATTTTTAGGTCTTTCTTCAGGACGTTTTGCGATGTTTTTGTCTTTTTTTAGGACTTTTTGTGATGTTTTTGTCTTTTTTTAGGACTTTTTCTAATTTTTAGGTCTTTCTTCAGGACATTTTATGATATTTTTGGTCTTTCTTCAGGCATTTTGTGATGTTTTTGGTCTTTTTTTAGGACTTTATACAATTTCCATGCCATGTACGATATCCATTGCAGTCACATGATCAAAATTTTCCCCTAGTTAGGTCCAAGACTTAAGCCAATTTTAAAGGACATGAAGAAGAGATATGCATGCGATACCAGAAGGACAGTATAGAGGACTTTATGTCAACTTTTTATCAACCATGAGAGGAAGGGTATGATGTCATGGCGACTGTCGTGATAGAGACGGGAAATGTGTTCCATCCTAGGTCTAGGTAGATGAAGTAATAGTAGATGGTCGAGCAATGATTGACTACGCATGGTGCCTGTTTGTCAGGTTTTCACCATGGTACTTATCCAAAGCACCTATTTCCCAGGTTTTCACTATTGGAAAAATTATTTATCTTTACTATTTTTGTCATTTTTCTTTTTTTGGTGCCGCCAAGACGCCTGTTTGCCAGGTTTTCATCAGGGCAACAATTTTTCACCATTTTTCAATTTTTTTGTATTTTAAGGTTTCCAGCTTGATCTTCTGATGCTATGTGTAGAACTTTTGGAGATGTAGACTATTGACAGGCTTTGTTAGTTGTTCACCATCTGGAGTAGCTAGTTGATACACACCAGAACCAAAAGAAGATACGATGATGTAAGGACCCAACCATTTTGGTTCAAACTTGCATTGCTTTTCTCTGTTAGCCTGGTTCTTAGGGTTCTGCATGAGGACTAGGTCGCCAATGTCCAACTTCCTGACCATGACTTTCTTATTGTAACTATGAAAAAGATGGTTATGATACGCTTGTAGATGGTTCAAAGAATTTCTTCTTCTTTCCTCTAACATCTCCAGCTCGTGTAGGCATGACTGTCTATACTCCTCATCATCAGTTAAACCCTTCAGGGAGACTCGTAAGGAAGGAATTTCAACCTCGATGGTAAAGATGGCCTCAACTCCAAAGACCAGGGAAAATGGAGTGGCTCCTATGGGCGTACAAATGCTAGTGTGGTAAGCCCATAGAGTAGGGTTGAGTTGAATATGCCAGTCGCGGCCAGCATCATTGACAGTCTTTTTCAAGATTTTAATAATGGTTTTATTTGACACCTCAGCTTGACCATTTCCTTGTGGATAATATGGAGATGAAAAATGGTGTTGGATGTGAAATCGCTCAAATAACTCACAAATGTCTTGGTTTTTAAATGAACGTTTGTTGTCAGTGATGATGGATTGCGGAAGGCCATACCAACAAATGATGTAGTTAAGAATGAATTTGGATATTTGTTTGCCAGTTATGTATGTGAGAGGGATGGCTTCGATTCACTTCGTGAAATACTTAGTGGCGGTGATGACGAATTTGTGGCCATTTGATGAGGTAGGATGAATCTTACTGATGAGGTCGAGTCCCCATTGTGCGAAGGGCCAAGGAGAATTTATCGACCGACGTTCCTGTGCTGGAGCGTGGATCAAATCACTATGGATTTGGCATTGGTGACAGGTCCTGACATATTCTATTGCATCTTTTTCAATGGTCGGCCAGTAGTACCCAAGTCTTGTTATCTTCTTGGCCAAAGTAGGACCACTCGAATGAGACCTACATATACCCTCATGTACTTCGCGTAAGGTTGTACGTGCTTCGTTGGTGTCAAGACATCTAAGGAGGGTGTCGTCAAAGCTATGGCGGTAAAGGGTGTCGCTGATGATGGCATGTCTTGTAGCTTTTCAGATAAAGGACTTCCTCTGGTTCTTTGACAAATTAGGTGGAAGGGTTTAAGACTTAAGGTAGTTGTGAATATTTTGGTACTAGGGAGAATCGAGACCAACAAGTTTGCATACCATCTATGTCTCTGGAATGTCATAGGCAGGGACCAACAATTATTCTATTAGGAATTCCAGCTGAGGCATATTGCTTGGAATGTCGAGGAGAGAGCCTATTGTAGCCATGGCATCGATCGCTTTGTTCTATGTTCTCAGAACTTGTTCAAAAGTCACCATATGAAAATAAGTCTGAAAACTGGTAACCATTCATTTGTAGGGCATGCGTTTCTCATCCTTTGTGTCGTAGTCATCATTAACTTGGTTGATGACTAGCTGAGAATCCCCATAGACATGTAGTGTTCTGATTTTCCATTTTATTGTCATTTTAAGTCCTATAACTAGTGCCTCATATTCTGCCACATTATTTGTGCATGGGAAAGCTATGCGGAAAGACTTAGGAATGGAGTCTCCTTGAGGGGTGATGAACAAGATTCCTTCCCTCGAGCCATGATTTGTGTGTGATCCATCAAAGTAGAGTCTCCAAGGTGACTTAGGTTCTGTATGGAATATCAACTCATCTAGAAAATATGCCACTAATGGGTGATCACTTTGTAAAGGTGCGTCCGCCAGTTGGTCTACTATGACTTGTCCTTTTATTGCCTTTCTCTCTACATATTGAATATCATATTCACTCAGAATCATGACCCATTTTTCCAGACGTCCTATTAATGTTGCTTGACTTAACAAATATTTGAGGGGGTCGATCTTTGCTACTAGTTGTGTCTGATGGCTTAACATATAATGTCTTAGCTTCTATACTAGAAAGACCGTGGCTAGACAAGCCCATTCAATTGATGTGTAGTTCAGTTCATACCCGACCAATGTCCAACTGATGTAATATATAGCTCTTTCTTTTTCTTCTTGGTCGTTCTGTGCTAGTAATGCCCCCCAGTGCTAAAGTAGTGGTAGAGATGTATAAAATCAAAGGATTTCGTTGAATGGGAGGCATAAGGGCTGGCGGAGACAATAGGTAATCTTTTATTTTCTGAAAGGCTTCTTGGAATTTATCTATCCACACAAAGGGGATACCTTTGCGTAGAAGATATTGAAATGGTTGGCATTTGTCAGCCAATTGTGCTATAAATCACCAGATAGATTGTAGTCTACCTTATAGGGTTTTGAGTTCATTGATTCCTCTGGGTGGAGGCATGTCTATGATGGATTTTACTTTTGCTGGATTGACTTCAATGCCTCTTCGAGAAACTATGTATCCCAAGAGTTTTCTCGATGTTACACCGAAGACAAATTTCTTAGGATTTAGTTCGACTTTGTATTCTTCTAGTCTCTTGAAAATTGTGTCTAACACCTTCAGATGATCCTTTCTTGTTACTGATTTATCCAAAAGGTTGTCTACGTAATCTTCCATTATTTTATGCATCATGTCATGAAAGATTGTGGTCATAGCCCTCTGATATGTGGCGCCTGCATTTTTAAGACCAAATGGCATAACATTCCAACAGTATGTACCCCAAGGGAAAGTGAATGTTGTTTTATGCTAGTCTTCAGGGGTAATACAAATCTGATTATAGCCAGAGAAACTATCCATGAGGGACAACATCTCATATCCTATTGTGAGGTCAACTATGATATCAATATTCGGTAAAGGAAAGTCATCTTTTGGGCATGCCTTATTTAGGTCTCTTAAATCTATGTAGATGTGGATCATCCCATTTGGCTTTGTTAATGGCACTAGGTTAGATATCCATTTAGCATAATCAATAGATCATATGAACCCAGCGTCTAGAAGTTTCTTCAACTCAGCCTTGACCAATAGAGCGACCTAAGGATGCATTTTGTGTAACTTCTATTTAACTGGTTTGGCATTAGGCAATAGTGGCAGATGGTGCAGAACCAGTTTTGGGTCTAATCCTAGCATGTTCGCATAGGACCATGCGAAATTGATTTTATGGTCAGCAAAGAATTTGTGAAATTCCAATTTCTCTTCCTCAATTGGGGATGCTCCAAAGAGGACCATTTTGGGATCTTCTGTTGTGATATGTTGTCTTCCATGGTGTCATCTATAACCATAGCTAATTTCTCTTGAGTTACGGGAAGAAAGTCTAGTCCTCCATCTTTGGGCGCCTCAGAGAGGTTTTCACCCACATATACATCCTTTTTTTTTACTTCTTTTTTTGTCAGAAGGTGCCTTTTGGTTTTCACCTAGAGACATTTCATTTTTTTTTTATTTTTTTTTTTAATTTTGCAACTGGAGGACAGAGAAATCTCACCGAAGTAGGCTGCACAATTTAGGTCAATGGTGAATCCTACCTTGTGATCACCACTGGGTATGCCCTCACATAATCCCATAAATTCTGTAATAGCCTCATCATTCTAAAAGGTGTCCAGGACTGGTGGGCCTTGTTGGTCCCAATCGATTAATTGTGGATAGACTAAGGAAATGCCATCATCATCGTTAGTGATTTGAGGGGAGGATTCAGAAAGCATGCAGACAGATTCAGAGATATTGTAGATGAAATTATCATCATCCAATTCCACATCAGACTCTATCCAATATTGACCTTCACTTGTTTCATATTCATTGTCAAAGTAAGAGGTGAATGGCTGAGAGTCGTTGTCTGTGTTATCTAGCAATTCAGGTGGTGGGTCTTGTATGTCATGGGGAAGGGAAATGGAACTATGACTATTTGGTGGTTCCCGATCGATTTTAAATGTTTGCCAAAATTTTTATTCAAAGGTAAGCTCCCCTATTTCAACAAACAAATCATCGAGGCAACAGTCACTTAAGGATCTTTGAGATCCAAATTCCCACTCCTAGGAGTTAGATTCAGTGAAGGTTTCCTTAGTGGTCTCGCCACTTTTTGAAGCATGCATGTGCTCACTCGAAAGCCCAGTGGTACGTCGGTCGTCATTGTTGGGCAATCCATACCCTAATACAAGATATTTTGGTATTTTGGAAGACTCTATGTGCTCTCTTCGTCCAATTTTTTTTTTCCTAGGCCACTAGTTCCATCGTAGCCTTTAGCCTTCATCATGTCATAGCCCTTGCCATAATTCTTAATTGGTAATGGGGATAGTTTAGCCATATCTTTATAGAGCCATCTTGTAATATTGACCAGGTCCTCGTTACTCATGTCTCCCCATTTTATAAAAACCGTTTTTGGTGGAACTTTGAAAATTTCTTTGGGTTCCATTCTAAAACATGGTTGACCATAGACCTTCAAAGACTTGGGTATTGTTGTGATCCTATATGCCATATTTAGTTTGAATTCTCCACAACCTAGGTCCTGGATCTTGACATTGGGTTCATCCTTGGGAAGTATGGAAGATGGTAGTGTAGTGGAAGATGTGGATGGAGTGGATGTGGAAGATGATGCGAGTGTGGATGGGTCAACATATTTAGAAGAAGAGGGGCCAGAAGCTTCTTGGTTGATAGGCACTCGGTTTGCAAAAATACCCCTTAGTTTGGTACAATATTGAAAAGGATTGGGGTCTCCATATATAGTGATTTTTGTGTCGTCAAATGGAAATTTTAAGCATTGGTGATATGTGGATGGAATGGATTTTAAGGCATGAATCTGTGGGCAGCTGAGAAAGATGTTGTAAGGTAATTCTAGAGCCAGGGCCTAGAAAGTTGTATCCACAATGACTAGTCCTACTCTGATAGGAAGAGAAATAACACCTTGTGAAGAGTGTTCTTTTGTCATCATATGCCTTTATGACTATACTCTTTGTAGGGTCCACACATGCATTAGAAAATCCTAGAGCCTTAACTAGTTTCAAGGAGCATATGTTCAATCCTACTCTGCCATCTACTAAAACTCTTCTGACCTTGTGCTTATGGATGAAATTTTCAATGTGTAATGCATCGTTATGGTTAGTCTTGGGTGAAGAGTAGTCTTGATCAGAAAAGGTGACATGGTGAGGTGTAGTGAGGTATCCCACCATGGTCTCAAATTGGTTGACATCAATATCTATAGGGACTGAGGAATCTTGCAGGGTTTTATCCAATATAGCCTTATGCGTGGGAGAGATGCAAAGCAGCTCGAGTATAGAAATTTACACGGGAGTTTTTCCAAGTTGGTCAATAAGGTTAAACTGAATCTTGGGTTGCCATTGCTTTGTGGTCAAGGTGGGTTGTGATTGCCTAGGAGATGGATCAGGTATGGTAAGCTTAGGTTTCCTAACGGGAGGCAAACTAGCTATGGTGACCTTGCCACTTCGAGTAGTAGCATTGCATTGGGGTGCTCTCTTGACTATGATGGTATTCACACATTCATTATTAGTTCGGATATTGTTTATAGTGGTTCTGCCAGAATAGCCATACTTGGCTGGGGTGAAATTGGCTTGATTATTGTTTATCTTTGGACCTAACATGGAAGCATTATTAGAACCATGGTCTTGCAGTGGGTTCTTATGAATGATATGATCTGAATTAGAGGCAAATTGTGGTCCACCTACCTCAATGATATGATTCTCGATAAGGTCTTGTACTAGATTTTTCAGTTGTCGACAGGTAGAAGTTTTATGTCCTTTTGCCTGATGATAATTGCAAAATGCATTATTGTCCCACCATGCTAGTTTGAATTGTCCTGGGTCGTATGGTTTTGGTTCTTGAAGTGTGATGACACCATTTTGAAGGCATTTCTTAAGGACTTCTTCAATGGGATAACCCAAGGGAGTGTATGTGCGACCCCTGGGGAATTGTCTCATATGACGGTATTGTCCTTGATTATTTTGGCTGCTTTGGTTGTTTGGGGGGACATTAGTAGGGGTGTCAATATCGTCGTTGATTTGTTTTGTGGTTGAACCCTTTTTAGAGCCAGTACAGGACCCATACTATTTGCAGCCTTGGCATCCACAACACCATCATTGGTAACATGTTATTTTTGTCAGTGGGAGGATTTGCGTTTGTGTTTTTAGGACCATATCTTAGCTCTCCCTTTGTGATAAGGACTTTCTCAATCTGGACACCTTTTTTGACTAGGTTCATGAAGGTTGTGCAACAATGTACTTGTAATGCATATTTTAAGGGTCCTATAAGTGTTTGAAGGAACATGTCCACCTTTTCCTTTTCAGGTATGTCAATGTGACACCAACTAGCTAGACTTCTCCATTTTTGAAAGAATGGGATGAATGTTTCACTAGCATCCTCTTGCATGAGACTGCATAAGCTAGTAATAGAGGTGTCCATGTCAATGTTGTATGCGTAATTTTTATGAATTTTTGTTTAAGTTCATCACATGTTTACATATCCTTTTGAGTGGAAAACCATTCGAGGGAAAGACCTACAAGACTCTTAGAAAAAATTCTCATTAAGTACATTTGTTCATAGGAGACGTCCATACAGTTGGTTGCAAATTAACAGACATGTTCGATGGGGTTTGTCTTTCCTCTGTATTTGGTAAAATTAGGTGACACATATCCCAGAGGAAATGGTGGCATGCATAAGTTCATGTCGAAGGGATATATAGATAGATCATATGACACTTCTGATTTCTTGCCAGATATTTGTATGTTTTCTATGGTCTTCTCTAGACCCATCAGTTTTTCTTGTAAGGTTTCGATTATAGGGTCATTTGTGGTCCCATACATAGGATTGATTGGTATACCATAGGTCCCCATTTGTTGTGAGTGGATGGTGGCATGTTGTTGAGGTATATGTTGTTGTGGCATGTCTGATGTGTTTAGGTTTGTGTGTTGTTGGTATTGAAAGTTTGGATTGGGGGTATGTTGGTGAGTATGAATATGGGATGAGTATGTTGGGATGTGTCCCCCAGCCATTTGGGTCAATATTTGGGGAATATGGTGACCATGAAAATTTTGATGTGTGAATGATGCCATAGGTTGTGTGTGTTGACTTCCTTGTCCAAATTGTTGGGTTTGGACAAGGGTAATGGTCATATTTTTTCCTTGGGATTTGATGGTATTGGACTGTGTTGACGTGTTAACATTTTTTTATTGTCTTTGAATAAAGATATGTCGTTTACCTCCACCCAAAGGATTTTGTGAGATACCAATGAGAGGATATGAGGAAGGTGTACTCATGGTACTAGATGTAGTTGTCAATGGAGGATTTGTATGGCTTGATGATGCCCCTATGGCATTTACCGTAGTGGTAAAGAGAGGATTGGAATAACATGCCCATACTACTGAGGAGCCAAAGGTGGTTCTGATTGATTGTGATGGTGTTGTGGATATTGTGGGCACTATGACTGATTGTGATCCTCCAATGGATGTAGCTTTTATTGTAAGGAAAGCTTAGGTGCGGAACAAACTCTCCTAACATCAAAACCTTAGGGAAGAATGCAGATATGACTTTAAATATTGCAATTATAGTTCAATTAAGATACTCATGAAAGAAATAACAGAAATAGAGAAATGAACATACACAATTGGACACCAGATTTACATGGGAAAGCCCTTATGGGAGAAAAACCCACCACACCAAGAAAAGCCTCTTTGTATTTTAGTAAACAAAATTACATACAGAGTACATACTTCAATTTTTGATATCAATTTACAACAGCAACATTTCCTTGATCAACCTTGTACATAACATCATAGTTACAATGCTCTCATAATTGAATTCATACACACTGATCAAATCGTGTTCAATCAAAAACAACCCTTTTGTTATCTTGAACTGTTCATCATCATCCACCATTGCTAGACATAGTCATTTTTCTCACAGTCTATTCATCTCCCTCGCAGGAATGGTTGCAATAGTCCAACTACTCATGTTCACATTTCGCTTCTTTGATTGGTTGAAAATAGACCACATAGGATAGTCATTTGATTAAGGCGTTCAAACTGTATCGCATGTTGGTGAGACACTAGGCCGTGTCTCCCCGATGCCATAATGCCCGACTGTCGTTATCATCCAGAGTCACCACCATTAGCAAGAGTCATATCGAGTTCAAACCTATCACCTAGACTAACTCTATTGCTAATACATTACATCGATATCCATTGTAGAACCATCAGCCAAACCATCGCTATCGGCGAGAGGTCATACCGAACAAAAATACATCCTGTGCAGATCTATCATCAAGAGTTCTGCTATCGCCAAGAGTCTTACAAAACCTTATGTCATACCAATGTTCATACCCGTCAGCGAGAGGAAAACCATCAACAAGAGTTCTTACCGAAAGCACCTTTCTATCGATGAGACCAACAGCCATTGGCAGGAGATCACACCAAAGACATACCCGAAAGTTCACAAACAAATCCGTCAGCCAAGAGTCTTCCTGACGATCACTAGGAGCCAACCCATCGCTGAGACTAGAGCTATCAGAATGAGACACTCTGAAGGTTCAACCATCTCCCCGATGTGTTCCATCCATTACCAATGTGTAAAACCTCAACAAGACATACTCGGTCAGAATAAGTCATTTTGAATGTTCATTCCTCTCCCCAATGACTTCTATCACCACGAGTCTCCCTGATAACAATTAGAAACCTACCCATTGGTAGGAGATCTATCTGGGTGGAATGAGATGGAAGTTTCATAGCGATCGACATGTCTTTTCAATGACTCCTGTCGGTAAGACAAAACCAAAGTCTCGACAACCTGAGCACTTCAAATGTTTAGAACAAAGCTACTAGTCAGTAAGACTTCTAGAGGGTCTCACCGACTTTGCTCTTTCAGGAGTTTACATGCCAGTAAGATTGAGGCACATTTTCCAACAATCTCCCACTTGACGAAGATCTCACTGACACCTCCAGAGCACAGCAAAACTACTAAAATTCATGGGTACTAAGGCCCATCGAATTGGCACACCACCTGAACTTGTCTGTGCTCACTGGTTTTGTTAATGCATCTGCAACATTTTCTAGAGTATCCACTTTTTCTAAAGAGACCTTTCCATCCTCCACCATATCTCGTACAAAATGATACTACACATCAATATGTTTTGTCTTGGAATGGAAAGTAGGATTTTTCACCAAACAAATAGCACTCTGACTGTCACAGTAAATTGTAATTTTCCCTGCATCAAACCCAATGTTAGAACACAAACATTCTAACCAGATTGCTTCTTTACAGGCATGTGTTGCTGCCATGTATTCTGCCTCTATAGTGGACAAAGCGACTATAGCCTATCACTTACTCATCCAACTAACTACACCACCATTCATCATGAAAATATATCCACTGGTGGATCTTCTGCTATCAATGTCTCCTACCCAATCAGAATCCACATAGCCTTGAATGCTGAGAGTCCTCTATGATTCAACCAAATTTCCATAGTAACACAAAGCATATTCTGAAGTTCCCTTCAGATATCTAAACACTCTTTTCATAGCATCCCAATGTGTCCTTCTAGGATTTTCCATAAAATGACTAAGTACTCCCACTTCTTGGGCAATGTCTGGCCTTGTACAGACCATTGCATACATTAAACTACAAACTGCACTAGCATAAGGCACTCTGGTCATGTCCTCCATCATAGTAGGATATTTTGGACAGTATTCAATAGATAGCTTCATTCCTTGCAAAACTGGAACAACTAGCTGCTTGTAGTCAGTCATACAAAATCTCTCCAAAACAGTATTAATATACTTACTTTGACTGAGCCAAAGTTTTCTACTCTTCATGTCCCTGGTTATTTCCATTCCCAGAATATACCTGGCTGCACCAAGATCTTTCATTTCAAACTTTGCAAACAACTAAGATTTTAGATCATAAATCATTGACTTACTATTGCTTATGAACAACATATCATCAACATAGAGAGCAATAATAAGAACATGATCATTTTCAGCTTTGTAGTTCACACAATGATTAGATTTCGATCTTACAAATCCCAATGACAAAAAAGACATGTCAAACTTCTAGTACCACATTCTAGGAGATTGTTTTAATCCATATAGAGATTTTTTTAACTTGCAAACTAGTTTCTCTTTACCTTTTTCCACAAAGTGCTCAGGCTGGGACATATAAATTTCTTCTTCAAGGTCACCATGAAGAAATGTTGTCTTCACATCCATCTGTTTAATCTCTAAGTCATATGCTGCTACAAGTGACAAAAGAAATCTGATAGACGTTAGCTTAGCTATAGGAGAAAATATTTGTCCATAATCAATTCCCTCTACCTGGGAATATCCCTTCACAACCAACCTCACCTTATACTTTTCCACACTACCATTCAGACCTATTTTATTTTTAAATACCCATTTGCAGCCCACAACTTTTCTGCCTTCAGGCAAGGGTACCAAACTCCAAGTATCATTCTTCTCTAATGATGCCATTTCTTCATTCATGGCTTCCAACCAAGAGTTTGAATTAGACATTCTAAATGCCTCTTTCACAGTCCTAGGCTCATCAATGTGAGAAATTAAAGCATAGGCACAAGTAGAATCTAACAAAGAAAACCCATACCTATCAGGTTGCTTTCTTTCACGTGTTGACCTCCTCACAGGCTGAGGCTAAGGTTGATCTTCTTCTTCAGAACTCTCAGAACTACTTGAGCTCTCCTCAGTTTTAGATATATTTTGAATTTTCAATTCCTCTTTATCTATTGTTAGAGGAATCTCAACTACATCCTTTTTATCTTCTGATTTTGTCTTTGACTGTAGATCCAAAGTAGAAGGTTTTAGCTCATGAAAAATAACACTTCTGTTGTATAGAACCTTCTCCGTATCAGGATTCCAAAGCTTGTATCCTTTTATACTAGCACTATAACCAATAAAAATACATTTAACAACCTTGTTTTCCAATTTAGACCTTTTCTCATTCGGCACATATGCATATGCCTCATAGCCAAAGACACAAATGTGTCTCAGAGAGGGCTTCTTTCCAGACCATGCTTCCAAAGGTGTTTTCTCAACAAGAGCGGAATTCAGAGAACAATTTATTAAATAACTTGTTGTTGCAACTGCCTCAGCCCAAAAATTCTCCTCCAAGCTAGCACTGCTCAGCATACTTCGTGCTCTTTCCATCACTATCCTGTTGAACCTTTCAGCAACTCCATTTTGTTGCGGAGAGTAGGGTGTAGTTTTATGTCTTTTAATCCCATGATCTTTACAGTACCTCTTGAACTCATCAGAACAAAACTCACCACCATTTTCAGTCCTTAAACATTTTATTTTTCTTCCAGTCTAATTTTCCACAAGGTTTTTAAATTCCTTAAAATGACTGAACACTTCTGCTTTACTTTTCAAAAAATAAAAAATGCCCTTCTTGAATTATAATCAATGAATGATACATAATATCTTGATTTAGACAAAGAATGAACATTTACTAGACCAAAAACATCAGAATGAATGTAATCAAGTAAATCAGAAGATTTGTGAGGACTGGAGTAAAATGAAACACAGTGTTGTTTACCATATATACAATGTTCACAAAATTTGAATTCAAGGTTACAATCATCAAGCCCCTCAACCAGGTTTTTATTTTTCAAGGTTTTTAAACCTTTTTCTCCAATGTGGCCTAGCTAATGATGCTAGAGCATAGTCTTTTATGCTGGAAGTTTAACTTCCATAGAGTTTGCACTATCAGGAACTTTTTCCTCTTTTTCTCCATGAGTAGCTTTCTATGACTTTACAGAGACACTATTTCATTTCATAGCATGTGCATCCAACTTATACAAGGTACAAATACAAGCACCCCTTACTAGCACCATTGAGCCTCTAGTCATCTTGCAGCCATTTCCAAAGAATGTGACTTGCACTCCAATATCATTCAACTTACTAACAGAAAGTAAATTTTGAGCCAAACCTGGTATATGCATTACATCATTGATTCCCTTCACTCTTCCATCAGGGAATATAATTTTGACTCTTCCACGACCAACTATCTCCAAAGATGAATTGCTTGCCAAATACACCCTTCCACCATCGTATTTTTCATACTTAGTGAACCATTCTCTATGAGATGTCATGTGGAAAGATGCTCCAGAATCAATTAGCTAGACATCATCTTCTTTTTCTCCTCTTTACAATCCTTTCAGAGATGACCAAGTTGCCCACAATTCTATCACTTCACCTTGGACTTCTTGCCAAGAGACTTTGATCTCCCCTCTTATTTGGATTTGGACTTCTTGTCCTTCTTCTTACCTTTTTCTTTCAATCTGCCTCTAAAAGCAAGAGCCTCCTTCACCATCTCAGAAGATTTTCTTCTCATCTCTTCTAATAACAAAGAAGAAACATCATCTTTCATCTTAAAATTGGATATTGTACTGCCAATAGCCATCACCAAGTGATCCGAAGAATCTGGCAAAGAACATAATAGTAGCATACAACGATCTTCTTCATCAATCTTCACACCCATAGATGCTAACTGAGAAATCAGCATGTTGAAAGCATTCAAATGATTAGCAACAGATGCTCCTTCCTGCATTTTCAAATAATACAACTTCTTCCTCAAAAAAAACTTATTCACCAAGGACTTGCCCTAATAAATAGTGCCCAGTCTTTTCCACAAAGAGGATGCTATCTTTTCTTCATGAGCATTTAGAAGAACATAGTCTGCTAAATAGAGCCTTATCAACCCCTTTGATTTTTGATCTGCAAGGTCTCAATCCTCTTGCTTCATGCTTGTAGGCTTTGTTCCAGACACAACAAGCCATAGATCACAATCAACCAACAGATCTTCCATTTTGAGTTTCCACAACTCAAAATTATTGCCATTGAATTTCTCAATTTCAATCTTTCCCGATGTGCTTGCCATCTTAATATGTAATTTGAATTACCAGACTTCTACAAGACTCCCATTGAACAGAATTGACACAAAAAACCCAATGTACCCACAAGGATAACACAACTAGCCAAGCTCTGATACCGTTTGTAAGGAAAGCTTAGGTGCAGAACAAACTCTCCTAACGTCAAAACCTTAGGCAATAATGCATATATGACTTTAAATTTTGTAATTACAGTTCAATTAAGATACCCATGAAAGAAATAACAGAAATAGAGAAATGAATACACATAATTGGACACCAGATTTATGTGGGAAAACCCTTGTGGGAGAAAAACCCACCACACCAAGAAAAGCCTCTTTGGATTTTAGTAAACAAAATTACATATAGAGTACAGAGTTCACTTTCTGATATCAATTTACAACAGCAACATTTCCTTGATCAAACTTGTACAAAACATCATAGTTATAATGCTCTCAGAATTGAATTCATACACACTGATCAAATTGTGTTCAATCAAAAACCCTTTCGTTATCTCAAACTGTTCATTGTCATCTACCATTTCCAGACATAGTCATTTTCCTCACAGTCTATTCATCTCCCTCATAGGAATGGTTGCAACAGTCCAACTACTAGCGTTCACATTCCGCTTCTCTGATTGGTTGAAAATATAACATGTAGGATAGTCATTCGGTCAAGGTGTTCAAACTATATCACATGTCGATGAGACACTGGGCTGTGTCTCCCCAATGCCACAATGCCTGACTGTCGTTATCGGCCAGAGTCACCACCATTGGCAAGAGTCATATTGAGTTCAAACCTGTTGCCCAAACTTAATCTATCACTAAGACATCACATCGATATCCACTGCGGAACCATCAGCCAGACCATCGCTATCAGCGAGAGGTCATACCGAACACAAATCCATCTTGTGCAGATCTATTGGCAAGAGTTCCACTATCACCAAGATTCTTACATAACCTTATGTCATACCGATGTTCATACCCATCGACGAGAGGAAAACCATCGGCAAGATTTCTTACCGAAATCACCTATCTGTCGGTGAGACCAACAACCATTGAAAGGAGATCACACTAAAGACATACCCAATAGTTCACAAACAAATCTGTCGGCCAAGAGTCTTCCCGATGATCACTAGGAGCCAACCCATCACCGAGACTAGAGCTATCAGAATGAGACACTCTGAAGGTTCAACCGTCTCCCCAATGTGTTCCATCTGTTTCCAATGTGTAAAACCTCGGTGAGACATACTTGGTCGGAATAAGTCATTCTAAATGTTCATGCCTCTCCCCAATGATTTATGTCACCACGAGTCTCCCTGATAACCATTAGAAACCAACCTATCGGCAGGAGATCTGTCTGGGTGGAATGAGATGGAAGTTTCATAGCGATTGACATGTCTTGTCGATGACTCCCATCGGCAAGACAAAACCAAAGTCTCAGTGACCTGAGCACTTCAAATGTTTAGAACACAGCTACTAGTCGGTAAGACTTCCAAAGGGTCTCACTGGCTTTGCTCTTTTAGAAGTTTACATGCCAGTAATATTGAGGCACATTTTCCAATATTTATTGAATTGGAGTTGTTTGGAATGTTGGAGGTACCACTCATGGTCATTGTGACATTTTGTGAGGTAGCATAAAAAAATGTATTGCTCGTATTGTTTGGAGGTTGACCACTATTTGACATGTTATACATGTTGTTGACATTAGGGTTAGGAGATGTTGGTCTCAACGTGTTAATGTCAAATCCATGGGGTAATTTAGCTCCTTGACTTAAGAGTATGGCCAAATATTTGTCTCTGTCATATAGGACCATTTGTTCCATGAATTGGGATGCCTCTAGATCTTGTGCTGCTACCTCTAGGTTTTCCTCAAGTATTTTTCTGTATTCATCCTTATGTAAGAATGGTTCAAAGGGACTGTTTGATGAGGATGGTATGGTCGTGAGAGGTTGATTATTCGTGTTTCCAAATGGGTTGTCAAATGTCCAATTTGGGTCATACGTGTGATTGTTAACATTGGAAATGGAGTTTTGTCCAAAATTTTCCATTTGTCATTTTTGTCTTTGGAGTCTAGTTTCCACCATAAACTGAGATTGCTCAAATGAAAATGACGAGAATGACAACTAAATGCGAGGATGATGCTAGCCTATGTTTTTTTTTTTTTTTTTGGATTTTCGATAAAGGATGACAATGCAAGACTATGTTTTCTAAAGAAAATGATAACTAGGAGGACTAGGTGATGATGACATTTGTCTAAGGAAATTATTGATGTAAGATGATGAGGTTGTCAAAGCCAAAATGTAAAATGAGGACTAAGATGATAATGTTGACTAAGGACTTAATATGATAAATGCAAGGTCTAGGTTCAAAATGACGACTAGGATGAATAATATTTTTGTATTTTTGGGAATAAAGTATGCAAGGTATAAACTAGAATGCAATTTGGAGAAAATGATACCTAAATACTTCTAAGCTCAATCTTTGTTTTCGATTTTGGTTACTAAAGGACTTGTTGAAAATGACAAAATGACAAAGTCAAGATGACTAGTGAGTTTTCCTAACTAGACTATTGAGTTGGAAACTCTCACAAAAGGGGCAATGGCCGATAAAAAGAGAGGATGATTAAGTCCAAGATAACCTAGTTTCGAAAACAATGATGTTGCAAGTTGTGTTGAGATCAACCTAATCCAAAGTATGCAAGGATGAAAACCTAGGGTCAAGCTAATGCCTAATGTATGCAACTGACATTTGAAATATTAAGCCTATGGTCAAGAATATGAACTAATGGTCAAATGATAAATTTTTTTTTTTGAGCAATTTCAAGGTTGGTTTGTGATGGAATCCTCTTGGAAACAGTGTCTGATAAGAGATTGACAGAGTTTAGACTCAGTTTGGACTTGGTATGAAGATTTAATTTCTACCAAGAAAATGCATCATTTGAGACCTCAGATGCATCACAGTATTTCAAATGCATTTCAGTTTAAGTGAATGCGGCTTTGGAACTGACAAATGTGATAGGATTTGACAAATGCAGTTCTGTGAGACTCAAATGCGTGATGACGCAAACAATTGTGGTGTTTTTGAGATCAAATGCATTGTAAAATTTGGCAAATGCGTTGCGACAGAGCGATTTCGTTTTGTCAAATGCACTGCAAAATATTAAAAGGTCAAATTTTTTATGTTTGTGGTCAAAAACCCGAATTGTTGAAATGTTGATGATTTGTTTCTTGATGTTTGGGTGTCGTTTGTTTTGTTTATGTAACCAGCAAACACTTGGCAAGCACAATGTTTTGGTGTATGCAAATGCACATGAGACAAGCATGATCCTAATAGGCCAATAGGCCAAGGGTTTGTATACTTGATATAGCCCACTGATATACCCCAGATTGGTGCTAAACACCTTTCCTTCTCAAGAGCAGATAACTTAGAAGTTTGGTGGCACAGGCTCCCTTCTTTGCACACACTTATACGAGCACACCAAATTTGGATTCTTGGGTCATCACTTCCTAAGAATTGCTATCTCTACTCAAGGGTATCAATAGTGAGTGTCTTCGGGCATGATATTGTACCCTGCACTATACCAAGCAATGGCTGAAAAATGGTTGGCCTCTACAACAATAGGTGTTTAGTAAGGGCATTCCGTTTGTAGGGCATGATCCATGTGGCAAGAGTTCCCTTTCAGATCCATCTCGTCGGAACCATACGCATGATTCTTGTGCTTTCGCCAAAAATCCACTTTTATATACTAGTTGGAAGTCCCTCGGGTTCAAGGTGCTACAAGTCTGAGTCGTCTTGGGGTGAGTACTTTTTCCCACCAAAACAGGCCCAGGTTTTAGAGTCAGTAACCGTTTCTTTTACACCTAGGATCACCCAAAAGTGCAAGGGGAGAGTATACTTCGATTACTAAGTCTTAAGGGTGTATTATAACAGATAAAATGGGTCTAGTTTTCTGATCACCAAGTTTTCACAAGGTGAAAGCATAATCACCTACCATTTGTTCAAACACAATCAAACACTTGCAAACAAAGTTCGTTTTAGAGCACCAAAGGAAATGTTCCTAAATTGAAAATTGCAAACAAGTGGTTTGAGAAATGAGTCTTCAATTAATGGAGCTACAAAACCCCAAGTTAGTAGTTTCATAAATTTCTTGGACCAACAAGAAAGCTACAAAAAAACTAAGTTAGGATAAGAGATTAAAAGCCAAACTAAAACTTAAAAGTTAGTAAATAACTAAATTAGACAATGAAGAGACTAAACTAAACTAAGAAAAGGAAATAAAAGAAAACTAAAAACTAAGAGCTCAATTTTTTTTTTGTTGCTCCAAAAGAAGCAGTTTTTGGGAGCCCCACTCCAAAGCCACATGCTACAAATAGAAGATTAGTGAACAAAAAAAAACACCAATGAAAATAACAAACTAAAATAGTGATAACTTTCTCAAAAATAAACAAAATTTTAAACCGTAATATCTATGGAAAGCTAAGACATAGACCTTCAAAACCCAGAAATTTTTATGCAAAATCCTACAAGACAAAAGTGTTATAAACGAAAGAAAATTCGGGTCTTAACAGCTAAATCCTAAAAAACTGCGATCACTATAACATCCATAACTTTCTCAAATCTTAACAAAATTTTAAACCGTTTGAAGTTCCAGAAATCTGAGAACGAGGCCTACGAAACTCATATAATAATTTTAAATTATTTTATGTGCCCATTTTTATGTGCTCAAAAGATGACAAGATTTTGTATGAATTCTTGGTTGTAACCTGCAAAACAACGAAAATAAACAAGAAAACACAAATTTCTCTACAAAATTACGGGTTCACCAATGTATCTAAGGGTTTTTTTTTTGTTTTAGAAATGATTAGATCATAAACATAAAACCCAAAGAAGTTATGAAGCACAAAGAAAACAAATAATAAGAACGATTATACTAGATATTCGTTGAAGGTTCCATGGTTTACCTTCATAGCACCTTCTAACTTGTTGATTGATGTGTGGCCCTCAGATTCAATGTGTGAGCAATCTAAAAATAAAGACTAAGTCCTACACAAGCTTTGAAGGATTTGGATTGTCTAAAATGAAATCAAGTATCTATGTCTATGACGAAATGAATCTAATGCCTAAGAGAATTATGCCAAAATCACTAATAAAAATGCAAGTATATGAATATGTCTAAATGTATAAGCGTCTAAGCATCCAAGCATAATCGAAATTGTGAGAAAAATTGGCATTTTATAGAAAATGCAATTTTGGATGGACATACGAGATTAAAAGTTGGTGAAAGCCTAAAATCAGAGGACGAGATTTAATGTGACAATCCCTAATTAGGGTTAGGGAAAAATCATTAAATGAGTGGTCAAGATGTCATTTGAGAATATTGAATCGGTAGTGGAGAATAAATGAGATATTTGGTCAGAAAAATAAAGATTTTCGAAAATCAAGAAGATAAAGACTACCTGATTTGTGAGATTCAAAAAATTAAGAAGATAAGAGTTGAATTGAAGATTAGATTTGGAAAATCAAGAATCTGCTCGATTGCTTGATTTTTGGAAGCATATTACCATTTTGAATTAAATTAATTCAAAATATGGATTTTGTGTAATAATAAATAAGCGATTTTCAGATTATTTACGAAAATGAACTGACAGTCAAGAATGTAAGATCATTTTAAATAATTTCATTTATTTAAAATGAAGGAAATGTTAATGTTGACAATTAAATAATTAAAAAAAATTATTTAATTTAGAATATATGATTAATGATTAAATAAATTAATAAACTCATTTAATCATGAGAATTAGTGACATATTAAATAAATAAATAATTTATTTATTTAATAATCAGGAAGAAATAAATGAAGAAAGGTAATTAAATAAATTAAGAAATTTATTTAATTAGGGGAAAACTTAGACAATTAATAAAGTATTTAATAAATAAATAACATTTATTTATTTAATAATCATGAAGAATAAAAGGACATGAATGAATTAAATAATTATGAATTATTTAATTAATAGTCGAATGTGGACCAAGGACATAATTAAGATGTCATAATTATGCTAGGACAAAAGTGGTAAAAATAGAGCTTGCAGGCCTAGGTCATTTTTAAGTGTCTACAACCAGCCTATGTCACACATGCTTTTACCTTTTCTACTATCCTAACATCTTCACAATCCATTGTCCCATTAGTCCTACCAGCTTCACCAACCTTTATCCTCTTATTCGTTGTATCACCAACCTCTGTACTAACAACTTTCAAGTACCTCTTCACTCCTTTCACTATTGCTACCAGACACATGACTATCCCCACCAATATGCCATCACTCACCTCTTACCTTTCCAAATAATTTCTACTCTTATACTGCTCTATCTCAGACCAATAAACACTCTCATCCACCTTCCTTTCCCACATGAATACATTCTCCTTTACCACTATCTATAAATCATTTTCACTTCTTGTATCTACTATCCTATCTCTGTCAAGCCTTGCACTGGCTACCAACCCTTTATTCTTACTTTCTTCAACACTCATAAAATTTTCCTTCCAATCATGATGATCTCACATCTTTCTTTTTTCTCCTCAACCAATGGATTTAGTATGCATGTCTTCCCATCTTTTTCAATGCTATATGTATTTTTTCTCCCATGATAAACTACAGACCTACCAAACTGCCAAGGCCTTCCTAGTAACACATGGCAACAACTCATAGGCAATATGTCACAAACAACTTGATCCCTATACTGACCAATTTGGAATTCAACAATAGCTTGTTCATTCACCACTATATATGGATGATCACTAATCCAAGACACTCTATAAGGATTTTCTATAGGCACTCTTTACAAATTCAATTTTTCCACCGTATCACTAGATACCATGTTATCAGTGCATCTAGAATCAACTACTACTTTGCATGTACCTTACATTTACATTTGCAAGCTATCCTAAACAATTCTCTTCTTTGAAGCAACTCTCCTTCCTTTGTTTTCTTCAAGACTTGTTTCTTCATCATCAACATCTCACCTACTCCAGGAGCAACACATAGAGTATTTGAATTTGAACTTTCACATTCATCTTCTTGAACAATCTAAGCTCTCCTTTCATTCTTCTTTTCTCCTCCACTTGAAGTTGAACTAAGTTTCTCAGGGCACTTCCAAGAATGATGACCATATTCTTAGAAATGGTAACATCTACCTAAAAAAGTGTTAGAAATCCTTCCACCACTAAACCCGCCCCTTGTGCCTCTGAATCCACCTCTAAAATCAATATTCTGCTCTTTACCCTTGCCTGCACTCTCTTGTTCTTTATTAGTCATCCTTGTACCTCTCCCTCTATTCATGTTACCTCTGCCCCTTCCTTGTCTTTCTTACCTTCTCTTGATTCTATCCTCTTCCCTTACTACCATTTGGAAACATTCTTCCACTGTCTTAGGAGGGTTCAAACTAATTTCATCTATTATGTTCAATCTCAAACCACTCAAATACCTAGTCACTCTTTCAACCTCATCTTCATGGTGATCTTCCCTAATGCATAACCTATGAAATTCCTCAGTATAAGACATCACATCTAACTCCCTTTGCTTCAAATCTTGCAATTTCATAAAGGTTTGTATGGCATAATCTGCTGGCAAAAAATGAGCCTTTACCTTTGCTACCATCCTATCCCAAGAGCTTATCTTGGACTTACCTTTCTTGGTCCCCTATCTTCTTGAACAAATTTCCACCATATTAGGGATTTCCCCTTCAATTTTTTCTTTGTATATTTCACCTTTTTATTGTCTGAGCTATGTCTTCAAACTCAAAAATATTATCTAAGGCATCAATTCAATCCAAAACCTCTTCACTATCCATCTTACCTCCATACATAGGCACTTCAACTTTCACATTTTGAATGTTGTCACCTTTTACTACCTTTAGCATCTTGACCATTCTCTTTTCTTCAGGCACTAAGTCATCTTCATCATTCTAGACTCCAACTAGAGGGTTTGCTTCTTCCCCTCATCCTCCTTATCACTTTGGTCTTCATTCACCATTCCTCTTCTCTAATTCTTCTTTAGGACTGCTATCCTAGCTAAGGTGGCTTCTTGAGACTCTATATAGAGCCTTTCCTTCTATAACAACTACTCTTTCAATTCCTTTATCTCTTTTCCATTACACTGGCCTTTGGAGGCATCTTCATAATCTTGCATCTTCACCTTCCAATCTTTATTTCACAATATTCAATCTCTTTCCACATAGATCTAGTACCTTCTCTTAGATACCACCTGATGTAATCAGGGGAGGTTCTACAACATAACTCAACACAACATCAACCAATGAAAACAACTATCAATACACTTAATCCTCAAATTCACACTATCGCATCTAGTTCACTCAATTTCCTTGTAGCATTGGAAATCAACTCAATCGGGTATAACTTCTCAATGACCTTCTTTCAGACCAAGACCTAGACCATTTCAAGGACCCATCATGGCACACAATCACATGCCAATAAACCAAAATTGGTTACTTTGTAACAACTTTCTCAATTCAAGCTTTCTACGACAACTAGGCTATAAATTAGGCCACTTTAACAAAGAAACATATCTTGAAACTTGACCAAAACCTCCAAAAACATGTGGGAAGAAATTTTCAAGTGTTCAAACTAAAAAATCCACAATTTTTTTTCAAAAATCCAGCCAACAAAAGGCCTAAACTCAAAACCCTCTTTTCAAGCCTAGAAACTAGGGTTTTATTGAAAATTTTGCATCCCACCTTCAAACAACCTTGTAACCACCATAAAAAGGTTTAATTAGGCCTATAGAAACTCAATTCATCATTAGATACCACTGCTCCAACAAGATTCTTACTTTTCCATGTTAAAACCCTCCAAATTCCTTTGGAAAACTCTAATTTTCACTCTAGGGATTAATTCCCAACACTTCTCTTGGCCTCCCCTACACACAAAAATCATCCACACACCTAAACCTAACTATGTTCATGCATTCCACTAAGGCACATAATTTACAGAAGGTGGAATGGGCTAAATTCATGTTTGAAATTACAAACCCTTAGATGTTCTATTTTATGGCCGCTTGGAGGTATTGTACGATAAAAGCTTTCTAATCAACTAAGATTCAATCAAACCACTTTAAAATAGTTTATTTCACATATATTAAAAAAAATTAGAAACTTTCAAATAAAAAATCAACTAATTAGGCTGTACACAAGCTAGTAAAGAAGGAAAAACACGGAAAACACTGAAAAAATAGAGCTTTATTAATTTTTATTCCTTGAAATATAAGCCCGTATTTTACATTGTTTCTCTCAACATATAAATAATTCTTCCCACCTATGTTAACTAACATAATTCCTAAAACTTCCTTTTAAAATTCCTGACCGTTGGCATTCCTCCAAAACCTGCTTTTTGCAACTTTTAGCAATTTTGCATTTTCAACTTGACAATTTTGCAAAATTTTGCACTTTTAACAATATTGACCTTCTAGACACCTAATATTCATCAAATATGACTAATTAAAATATATAATGGCCTTAAAGACCTTATTTAATGATAAATTGACTCGCACCTAGAGTCTACTCCTAATCAACCTAAATTGACAACTTTTATTCCAAGGTGCCTCTGGACCACTATGCCAAGTCATATGTTTCCAAATGAAGTTGCATCATGAAAAAGGGTTGCCCCCAAAATGAAATACCAAAATCACATAAAGGATCCATGGATTTGGAGTCAGTATGTGTCTTTGCTACAATGCTTTTAGAGAGCTTGAAAATTTCACCATTCCCCAAATACTTATGGAACAGGAATAATGGTACAAAGAGAGTGAAAACAAAGAAAAACTTTTAGGTCAACATGGAAGAGACCTAAATGTATTTATTCCTTGCATCATCCCCAAAAGGGAAAGACAAGACAAATAAAAAGATAAAGGTTTACAAAATAGAGAAAAATGTAGGTACAAATAGAGGAATATCACAAAGAGAGATACATCAAACAAAATGGTATGGGGAGATAACATTATGCACTACAATCACACACATAGCATGAAAAAGGAAACAAAAACAAGACTAGTAAGGGTCATGCATGTCAAGCTATAGCAGGTCATTTGTATCCCAATCTTATTCATTCTATACGAAAGGAAAACAACTAGCCAAAGGGACAATAGTAAGTGTGGTACTAGGGAAAGGCTATCGAATTCTTTCCCCCCGTGTGTGCAAGACAAGAATGAGATGAGGTAGGTGATGAGAAAGAGATCCTTGTATTTTGAAATGATTTTTAATGAATGTAAAGAATGTAATAGTGATAATATTATAATCCTACAACTATTACATGGCAAGGAGTGAAAGGACATGCTTTAAGGGATTATTTCTATGGTGCCAAACTTTTTAAATATTTGTTTTAAAGCATGACACTCACCAGTACTATGTCCAAGAACTCTATGATATTGACAATGTGACATGTTTTTGTTCTTAGGGTTTGGATTTTTATTCTCTCGCATGGGTGGTAATGTTATAATTCCTTGACTTAGAAGTATGTGTAGGGTTCTTTCAATTTCAGATGGCAGATAATGGAATTTTAGCTTCTTTAGTTTGTAAGGCCTTCGTTGCTTGCTATATTCACCAATTTGTTGAGGAGGACCTAAGATGATCCTATCATCATTATGAGGCATTGGTTTTTCTTTAGGAAGGAAGACACTTATGTTGATAGGAGGATCTTGATATCCTAATCATTTGGTGTCTTTGGTTGGTATCTTCTCTAATAGTTGATGAATTTCATGTTCGCTTGTTGTATCACATCCTTTCTTAGTTAATATTTTAAAGCCTTGGCCATAAGTTTCTTCCAAGTTGATGGGAGTGTTGGTTACTTTGTTAACATAGGATTGATGCACTTGATTAGAGGAACTAGGATCACTTATTGTAGAGATCTTCGGCTTAGTTTGTGTCTCGATTTAGGGATTTAAAAGGAAAAACATCTCAAGTTGTGTCGATTGTTTCATTGAAGGATAAAAGGATGCATTATTCTCAAGGTTGTTAAGGAAATTGTTTATGAATTTGTTCATACTATCATCATCTTCTCCAATGATTTCAACTTCACAAGGACATGTATTAGGAGTTGATTGAGCATGAGCGAGTTCAATTTCATTAGGATCATTTCCAAAAGCACAACTTGACACATCCACTAATGACTTTAAGGACATCCAAAACTTACCAAAGAACATATCCATGATTGAAATGGAATGAAATTTGCAAATGCAATTTTCAGATTCTTAACAAGGTAATTTGTTGATTACACTATGCAAAAATATGAAAATGAAATGTTGTAAATATAGTTTTGAAATTAAGCAATGCAATGAATGAAATTAAGCTAGATCTAATATGAATACTAGAATAGAAACTTAGTAATTTGGAACAAATATCTAATAATAGAGAACATAAACATAGTGTAGACACATAAAATATATTGATTGATGTTGTGTATCTGATCCTAACTTCTAACATCGTTTCATCCTGAATCATCCCTCAGTCTAACCATTTAATAAAATCTCCTTATCTGATAAATTAATCAATATTCTTCCCTTAATTAAATAAACCAGTTATCTAATTAAGTCTCTCTCTTTTGTTAATTAAATCAATCCATCTGATCTAACTATCCCTATTTAATTAAATAATTAATTTTATTTGATTAAATCTCTAAAGTCTATCCATTATATTAAATAAATGAAAACCTTATTTTATTTTATCTAACACCATCTCTTTTAATTAAATAAATCAAAATCCTTATTTAATTATTCTCTTATCACATTCCTCTCTTATTTGATTTAAATAAATCCATAAATTTGAGTCAAATAGGTCACATCATCTAATCTCCTATTAAATTAATTAACCCTTGATTAATTTAATTCTAAATCATGTCCCATCCTCTAGATTTTGCAAGTTGCACATGAAAATAGATTTAATTCATTTATTAAATCTCTTTTCCTCACAAGGCATCTTTTGAATATTCTCCAAGTTTGAATTCAAAAATTCCAAGTCAACATGTACATCCAACAAGGCAATAACTCCATCTTACATGTCCTTTGCCTTCAGCCAAGTTGCATTTATTGCATTTTCCCTTCCCTCTTACAAGTCATTTCAACAAATTCAAAATTCAAAAATAAGCATTTATTGGCACAATCCTCAAAACTTGCACATCCTCCATCCACTCATAGATTGACAAGTGACATCATGCCATTGGATGAATGTTAGTCCCACATTGCTCAAATTTGAACATTCATCCATCTTGGCATTCTATAAATAAAGAGTTCATATCCTCATTTGATCATCCACAAATTATGCAAAGTTATTATGCTAAAATATTTAGTCATTTCCATCCTTCACGATTGAGTTCTTAGCTAGGTTTTTGCAGATTTTTGGCTTGGAGCTCTCATTCTTCATCAACCAAGTGGATCAATCATCTTCAACATATCAAGCTCGCATCATAGGGATTGGGAAAGGGCCAATTTTCACATCAAATTGGCACCAATTCCCCCATGGGATCATATGTTTGCTATTTTAATTAGGATTAAATCTATATTTTCTTGTTTCATTGTGTTCTTCATTGTTTTCTTTCCCAATTTGAGTTTTGTAAATGGATTTCATGGGGAATCCTTTTTCATGCTTGAAATCTCTAACTTAATGTGTTTATTCATTATGTTTTGCAGGTTCTTTATGGCTTGTTCTACATCATCCATCCATTACGCTTTCATCCATCCATCACTCATCCACCCACATCTGCACCATACCTTGGTCCTATTTTCGTATCATGTTCCCTCCTAGTACTACTCGGCCCATCCTCTAGGTCAACTTGTCCTGCCTTTATTGGAGTAGTCTATTGCATCATGTTGGGGGCATGTTTTTATCAGATTAGATTCGCGTATATCCTTAAAATCCTCAAATCAAAAATTCAAAACCATAAAAAAATTGAAAAATCCAAAAAAACCATCAAAACATATCAAAATCCCAAAAACATGTCAAAAACTCAGTCAAAAAATCCAAAAAATGGGGTCATCTTGTTTAACTACGTCATCTTTGAGCTTAAACATAGGCAAGGCTAATCTTTGATCATCCCCCGAGACATTTAGGTCAGTCCTATAGGAGTCCATCATAATAAACTAACATCTCATCATGTGTATCACCATCTATAAATCGGTCAGCTTGTCAGTCAAACTAAGTGGTCTTTGCATGTATAACGAAGGCAAGGCTAATCTATTGATGAGCCCCCGAGGCCCCTAGGATAGGTCTTTAGGTTAGTCTCTTGGTCAAAATCTCAGAAAATCCCAAAACATTTGCAAAATCTTGAAAAAATACCAAAAATAGCCTCAAAACATCTCAAAAAGATCAAAAACATCCAAATATTTGAAAAAATCCATCCATCTCATCTTGCTTGCACCCTCAATAACATCATTCATAATAAACGATCGTCATCCTCAAAATTTGGTAAAACAATCGGAAACAAGTCTAGCAGGATAAAAGTGAAAACCCAAAACATCAAGTCTTAGGTCAAAGACAGTGCGTAAAAAGTTGGTCAACTCTTTGTGTCGATAACTTATCTTCTAATTGATCCCATATCAATCATCTTCTAAAGCACTTTGAATAAACAAAATGACATGCCGCCATCCACTAACATGTCCTAGGATGAATCCTTCCTACAATGGACATTATCTTTTGGCAATAGTTTTGGTTCTTATCCTTAGAAAACATTTCCTTTTGGTTAGCGGTATTGAAGAGCATCAGCTTGTTTGTTTACTTGGTCTTTATCTTTTGACTTATCTTATTGCACTCATTCCAAGGACTTCTCGATGATATCCCCACCGAGGACTTAGAGAAATAGGAATTGGGCAATAATCATTATCTTTTTGTCTATTGTGCTTGTTGTATGTTCTTGTAATATAACCTTGACGAACACTTGCTTTGTTAGGTATGTATGGAGGAGGTCTAGGACTACTTGTTGACTATTGCATTGATAGGTTTACCTTTCTGTGTTTTGGTCTGAGGTGTTTGAAACTTCTAAAGTGCATCCTAGCAAGGTTTCCGTATGTTAGGTGTGAACAAGGATATTCCTATCTGCTTGTCAAGTCAAAGGCCATCACACTAGGTACCATGCCATCCTCGTTTTCTATACCTTGATGCATCGTACCATGTGTGTTATCAAACATAAGGAAATTTGGCCCTTTGAAAATCCCAATTCCTCGGCAAGTAATCATCATCATCATCATTTGCATTTTCATCATCTTGTGTCTTGTTGAAATGACTTCTTCTCTTCTTTCTCATCGCACTAACAAGGTACTATGATAGTTGATCATCATCATCATCATCATCATCATCATCATCATCATCATCATCATCATCATCATCATCATCATCATCATCATCATTGTCATCGATCCTGCATCCACAAATCATTAGCATATTGCATAAACATATCATATAGGAAACACATGCATTGCATTTCAATCATCATATAAATAGGTTATCATAAGCATTCTTCATAGATAGGTGCATCCATTTCATTGCATTTCATCCATTACATAGCATTGCATTGCATTATATCAATCATCGCATAACATTCATTTGAATTTCATAACCATTTCACATTACCACCTACTCCATAATCATACATAATAGGCACATAAGAATTATAAATAATCCATCGCATACATACTTGCATAACATCATAAATTCATCTCACGCATTAGGTCCATTTTGCATAAAACATTATCATATTACTGCATCTAGTACATCACATTAAAATGCATCATATTCATTACACTATCATTTAATATGTTTAGGATAATAATATTTGTTATTCTAAGCATCTTAAAAACCATCTCATTTACATCTTAAAAAATCATCTCATTTGCATCATATCACGACCATCACATTTACATTACATCATCCATGTCATCTCATAAATAGCATCATAAATCATTCATTGCATAAATCATTCCACATAAGCATAAATAGAAAACAATACATCACATACTGTTAGAGTAAAGGTTTTAACTTAATTATGTTAATTAAGTTACATTTATTTCTCTCTTAAGATTTCACTTTAGTTGCATATTGTGACATTTAATAATTATATTAATTATTAAATGTCTACCTTTTAGGGTTTCTTTAGGGTTGCACAATCTCCTTTTATAAGGATTGATCATTGTATTTTATTCTATTTGTTCTGATAATAGATCTCTGATATTACAGAGCTTAAAACCCTCTCTTGCTTTTTTCTCCATTCTCTTCCATGTGACAGGTATCTCTTACATGCGGGTGTTCTTGGGCTCTAAAGTTGGATCTGACAACTTCTACATGGTATCAGAGCAGACCTGCTGCAGCCTGTCCTTGTTTTGAAGATTTTGGAGCTACGAGGGTTTGATCAGGCTTTCACAGTTTTTCAGTTTGATTTTTTGTGGATCTGGGGGTTGCCTAATTTTCTGGGCATTTTGAGCCAAAGTGGACCTCGCCATTGAGTCCGCAGCGCCCAAAAACCCCTATTTCATATAAAGCATGACCGATTCGGCCACAGTTGATCTGGGAAGCAAATTTTGTTTGGCCCCAAGGCCGTACGACCTTAGGGCACGATCTATGAGGTTGAAAAATTGCAAAAAAATTGCAAAAAAATATTAAAAAAAATTCAAAAAAGCGCTCACAGTGTTATTTTGGGCGTCGCCCACTGGCCACCAAACGACCACTAGGCAGCCACCCACTAGCCATCGGGCGGCCTCCACCAGCTGGCCACCCACCCACCACTGGCGCACTACCGCTGCACTGCCGCATAGCCACCGAAGCGCCGCCGTGCCACCGCAGAGCCACCAGGGCTTCCTTTTTAAGCCTTTTTTTGACCTCTTTCGGTAAATCGGGTATAAAATGGGTGTACGATCTCTATTTTTTTTCAAACGAGATATCATTGGAAAGCTGATTCTAGTGTCGATCTGATGGTGTAGGTGTAATTTTTAGTTTTTCCCGTTTTGATGCATTTTTTCTCAGTCAAATTTAGAACAATATTTTTGCACTCCCGGAGCCATATCTTTTGCATAAGGAATCCATTTTTTGCAAACGAATAGGTGTTGGAAAGGTGTTTTTGTGATCTTTCTAGATCTATCATTTATTTTCCTAGAATCTACCCCAGGTATTTTTTATTCTATTTTTTGTGTTTTCACAGATCTGTCAATTACTTGGACTTTTTGGCACCTGGAAATGATTTGTTTGTGTGGGATGGATTTATTTGATCTGATTTCTCAGTATTGAGTTTAGTTTTATCAAATGTTTTAATTTGAAGAGTTATCATGGGTTTTTCTACTCACCCTTCAGTTGTAATTTTGGAACGGGGTAATTATGAGTCATGGGAAAAGGGCATACTTACACATTGTAGGTGGCTTAATATTTTTCCTTATTCGTATGATCTCATACCTGAACCAGCCACTTCAAAGGGAAAACTAGCTTGGGATATCATTAGAGATCACATAGTAGGACTTATACTGTCTAGTGTTGATGATGACACTATGTGGGCTATATCGGACATTGATTGTCCCCACCCACTTTGGACATGTCTTTGGGAGATCTATGGAGACCCCAATCTCTCTACATTCCTAGAGGATCCTGCTTCAGATTGTCTCTTACCCATTGCTTGGAGAGAGAATGCACCCTTTGATCATGATACTTTAAAGGAACTTGAGTATTTAGACACCCTTACATATTCTGATGGATCATAGGATTGTCTCACAGTTCCTACTCTTCAGACTAAGATTATACATGCATCAACATCTCCTATTGTTCTTGATTAGTTTGACATTTCCACATATTTGGCTCCTATTGATTCAGTTAAGCAGGACATCATCCATCTTCCAGAGATAGCACCATGGGATTCTTTTTTCACAGACATTTCATTGTTGTTTGTTGAGTCTCACATTGCAGATTTGGAGGATTACTTTGAGGATTTTCAGCTCCTCTTTATTGAAAGTCATATTCTTGCTGTTAGCCCACCATCATCCATGCATTCAGAGGTTGTAGTTCAGGAGTCTTCAGTTCAATTTGGATTTGACATCTTTTGTTTCAGTTCAGACAGAGAGATTCTTCAGCATCCTATCATGGCACACATCTTGAGACATCTTGGTTCTTCTCTTTTCACAGGGTTTCTTCGACATTGTCCTTTGGATCTGTTTCTTCCCAAGGGGAGGAATATTACTTTCTGCTTTAGGATATCTTTCTGGATTCTACATCAGGCATCTACCATTGCGACAGGAGTTTCTTCATTGTGGGGGGGCCTTCTAGTCTCTTTCTATTTCTCTTATGGAGACCATTGTATATGTACTTATATGATAGAAGCTGTCTATGGGGGGTATCATGTTATCCACCTCCTATCCTTCTTTTCTTAGTGCATTGCATGCTTTCATCTCTTTTTGGAGTAGAGTTTTTTCCCATGAGGTTTTCTCTATTTATCCACTTTACAGAGATTTGGTTGTAATTGGGTACTTGATCAGGCCTTGTTTCCGGGACCCAAGTTTACTTTCTTGCATTGTAGTTACCTTTGCTTTCTTGCACATGTTTTTAGCTGCACTTTTGCTCATCTTAAGGGGGGGTGTTAGAGTAAAGGTTTTAACTTAATTATGTTAATTAAGTTACCTTTATTCCTCTCTTAAGATTTCACTTTAGTTGAATATTGTGACATTTAATAATTATATTAATTATTAAATGTCTACCTTTTAGGGTTTCTTTAGGGTTGCATAATCTCCTTTTACAAGGATTGATCATTGTATTTTATTCTATTTGTTCTGATAATAGATCTCTGATATTACAGAGCTTAAAATCCTCTCTTGCTTTTTTCTCCATTCTCTTCCATGTGACATGTATCTCTTGCATGCAAGTGTTCTTGGGCTCTGAAGTTGGATCTAACAACTTCTACACATACAAAGCCTGCATCCATCCATAATCATTTCATACATAAACGATATTCACATATCATTTTGCACATACACCATAGATCATTCCCATATCATTTTGCATATTACATTTTATATCACATATCACATCACCATTTGCATCAACATAAAATAGATCATCATATAGACAACATCATTGCACATCACATTTGCATATCATGCGTTAGCATAATATAGATCTATTAGTCATAACCATTGCACAACATATAGAAATAAAATCATCCATACATGCATAAATAAAAGGTACACATTGTATCACATCAAAATCATCATCGACTCATCTCATATATCATCAATAATGTAATTGTCATAGTACAAAGAATAATTGGATCACTGTACATGTATGTAAATTAGAACAAAATTCCCATCGAGCTATCAAAAAGGAGCCCATAAGGCACAAAAAGTATCGTATCATCTCAATCAAGGTCGGTCCCCATGTATGCTGCCCTCGCCCCTGTCACTGTGACCCTTTGTTGGTCTGTAGCTAGTCCACTCTAAGTACTTTGGGACCCGTCCTCCTCTAGGTACGACCTCATGATAATGCCTCTGATAGTACTCAGCCTCTCAGATGACATCCCTATAAGATCGAACCGACACTGTACCTTGGGAGGAGGAGGCTGCCATGCTCTCTAGTTGTTGTTTCCTGCCTAGCTCTGTGGCTGCCTGTAGCTCTGTAGCCTGTCTCTGCTGAATGGCCCGATCCCTCTCGACCCTCGCCTGATCCCTTTCGGCTTTCATGACCTAGACCTGAGCCTATAATTGCATAATCAACACATCCCGAGGATCCACCTGTCCTGCAAGCTATACCTATGGCTATACCTGAGGCTGCACCTGAGGCTGCACCTGAGGCTGATCCTCACCCCGTGGTGGTACACCTAGTGGCACCTATTGCTGATCTGGCATTGGCACATTGCCCTACCCTAGCTGAACTAGAGGGATAACCGGCTGGTCCTGTCATATATCCCACCTCCGGCCTCGTCATCCCCCTCTGCCTCTCACTCTCTACTGATATGGAACTGCACCTAGAATAGTCAATCGAAGTGGAGGTCGGAACCAAGCCCTATAGGCCTGAGTCATGCCTGAATTTACAGGCCCCTGATCGTAGGCCCATGGTCAAGCCACCAACTGCCTGAAACTATTGACCTCCTCTAGGGCAGGAATATACCACCCCTATGAAACCTATGTCATGATGTAGGCAAAGACGACTACGTAATCATCATCAGGACGATCATGTGGCTCACCAAACTGATGCTGCATGCGCCTAGGCAAGTACCTCTCGATCATGGTGTGCTCTTTCCCTTGCATAAAACGGTTCTGGCAGGCATAGAACAACTAATCAGCATCATTGGCCCATCCGGGTCGACCAAGGTATGGTCGCTAGGTAAACACCTGCATCTCATCAAGAACCCTCCTCTTGTAGGGAATCTCATACTCACCGGTGTGTGTGAAGGACACACTGCCTCTGTAATGCCACATGAGGGGATCGTCTGGCACCATCAGAACTAAAACAATGTGTGGACATAGCACATCAATGTGCTCCCATGCCCAAATGTGAAGAAGTGTAATGCCTGCTTCGAGCGCTCTACCATCCATATACACGTACTCGTGCAAATCTCTGTATAGTGAGGCAAGAAGAACATGTCCCCATCCAAAATGAACCGGCCTGTCTCTGACCATCTGCTCCGAGCAATATCCCCAGCCGGGACTAAAGTATCGGCCTCGTCTGTTAGGGGCAATGAGATCTAAAATAATGGATACAACAACTAGGCGGAAGGGAGGTGCCAGGATCCTATGCTTCTCAAAATTTATCTACGCCTCGCAAAAAATGATGTCCTCTATGGCAAGGACCTTGTGACAGGCATCACGCCCCTTGTCCATATCAAAAATCACTCGCGACTGTGAATCAACAATCTCAAAATATGCCAAACATCCTCTAAGGTGACGGTGGCCTCACCATTGGGAAGATGAAATGAACAAGTCTCGCTGTGCCATGTCTCAGCCAGCGTTGACAACATCCCTAAGTGAGTGTGAATGGGTGTTGTGTAGGCAATATACCATAACCCCACAATCTGGAGTTGATCCTGATCCATGTCGCTCAGGTCTCGCAAGTAGCTGAACAAGTCCCGTGACCTGTGCTCTTGATATTAGAGCTCCCTCCCCGTGTCCTGCATCAAGGAAGGTCACCATGTTAAAATTTTTGAAAAATTCTTCACCAGGTGTTCCAAAAACCTCTCCAGTGGTGCAACCCATGAAGGCGTCATAGTTTGATTTCTAATCAAACTCCGATGCGAGGGGTTAAAAGACCAAATCAGGACCACCACGGTGCACTTTCCCTTCCAACGACACCCTTTGAGCAAAATCAGGACCCCCGCGTCACACTTTTCAAACCACCTTGCTAGCCCCGAGCTCAGCGTTAGAGTTTTCAAACTCCAAACTACACTTCCGCGGTGCTATTTAACACCGAGCGACATAGTTTGATTTCTGAGTGGCGCTATATAGCACCGTTGTAGACTGACCGACTTTAAAAGCATTAAATGAAGGCAATAAATGAAAAACAAAGCTCAAGTAAGGGTCACTTACCGGTGTCTCGATGCTAGGTGGCCGATGGTACATCTGAACTCGATCAAAAATATGCAGGAGAAGCTGTCGTTGCGCCATATCGTCAGGAGGTCAGAGCTCAAATCTCGATGTTGCAAATGGAAGTGTATGAAAATGACTTGAAAGTGACCCCTAGGGCCCCTTTTAAGCTTGAAAATTAGGGTTTTTTCACCTTGATTGGCTGTCTTGCTAGGGTTTTGGACCCCTGAACCTATTTTTATCTAGTTGAGGCCTATTTTACATCGTTTTATTGCGTTTAGACACATTTTTGACCTCCTGGAGCCTTTTTGGACCCATCGGGCAATTTGTCCTCTTTTTTTGCGAGATCACCCAAAAATTAAAATTTTCGTCCAATCTCTCGAGAGGGTATTATAATGGCATGTTTTCTCTTGCCAGGTAGTAGTGGGGCAAGATTTTAAATAGCAGAAAATTTTGGCTTTTTGATCGAGATCGTTTATTCTTTGAACCAACTCAACAAGTGCATTGCTTCAAAGAGGGGAAAAATGTAGACATGTAAAATATACTGATTGACGTTGTGTATCTGATCCTAACTTCTAACATTGTTTCATCCTGAATCATCCCTCAGTCTAACCATTTAATCAAATCTCCTTATCTGATTAAATTCATCAATATTCTTCCCTTAATTAAATAAACTAGTTATCTAATTCTCTCTCTTTTGTTAATTAAATCAATCCATCTGATCTAATTATCCCTATTTAATTAAATAATTAATTTTATTTGATTAAATCTCTAAAGTCTATCCATTAAATTAAATAAATTAAAAAATTATTTTATTTTATTTAACACCATCTCTTTTAATTAAATAAATCAAAATCCTTATTTAATTATTCTCTTATCACATTCCTCTCTTATTTGATTTAAATAAATCCATAAATTTGAGTCAAATAGGTCACATCATCTAATCTCCTATTAAATTAATTAACCCTTGATTAATTTAATTCTAAATCATGTCCCATCCTCTAGATTTTGCAAGTTGCACATGAAAATAGATTTAATTCATTTATTAAATCCCTATTTTCCTCACAAGGCATCTTTTGGAATATTCTCCAAGTTTGAATTCAAAAATTCCAAGTCAACATGTACATCCAACAAGGCAATAACTCCATCTTACATGTCCTTTGCCTTGAGCCAAGTTGCATTTATTGCATTTTCCCTTCCCTCTTACATGTCATTTCAACAAATTTGAAATTCAAAATTAAGCATTTATTGGCACAAACCCCAAATCTTGCACATCCTCCATCCACTCATAGATTGACAAGTGGCATCATGCCATTGGATGAATGTTAGTCCCACATTGCTCAAATTTGGACATTCATCCATCTTGGAATTCTATAAATAAAGAGCTCATATCCTCATTTGATCATCCACAAATTATGCAAAGTTATTATGCTAAAATATTTAGTCATTTTCATCCATCACGATTGAGTTCTTAGCTAGGTTTTTGCAGATTTTTGGGTTGGAGCTCTCATTCTTCATCAACCAAGTGGATCAATCATCTTCAACATATCAATCTTGCATCATAGGGATTGGGAAAGGGCCAATTTTCACATCAAATTGGCACCAATTCCCCCATGGGATCATATGTTTGCTATTTTAATTAGGATTGAATCTACATTTTCTTGTTTCATTGTGTTCTTCATTGTTTTATTTCCTAATTTGAGTTTTGTAAATGGATTTCATAGGGAATCCTTGTTCATACTTGAAATCTCTAACTTAATGTGTTTATTCATTGTGTGTTGCAGGTATTAGGATTGGGGTTCACACACATAGAAACAAGGTTTTTAATGCTAGAAAATGCAAGTTTAGGTCTGATATAAGACTAAATAGCCTAGAGGGATGAATGATTCCTAGTTAGGGTTTTTTTGAAATGTTAAAATAGTGAATAACACTCAACACAAAACTCACAAAAATCTAGAAAAATCACTTGTATAGGGACTAAATAACCCAGAGGGGCGAATGAGTCTAGAATAAGGGTTTTTGCACAAAATTCAACAAATTATGAGTTGATTCTAAGGGTTCTAACTTGTATGTTCAAATGATTATATGAAATTATAGTTTTCCAATGAAATTCAATGGTGCAAGATACAAAAATACAACCTATATGCACTTTTCAATAATGCAAAGTTTAGAAGCCCTAAAAGAAATTCAACTAATGTAAAATCTAATGCAAAGCAAAAGTAAGCTAGATCTAGGACTTTTATGCACTCCAAATCAGAAATAAGGAGTTTTAAGGTCAGTTTCACCAAAATGAACTAAAGGAAAATAGGGTGTGATCCATCTTTTAGGAGATGGAACACACAAGAGGGTCTTATTTCACTCTTAGTTCATTAAAGGAAACCCTAGAGGAAACAACCTACCGATTCAATTAAGAGAAGGGATTGCTACAAGGTCTCCTTAGGTGTGATTAAAGGGGGTTCACCACTAAGAAAATTCTTTGAATGAAGGAAATGAAAGCAATATGCAAATCTAACTATATGACCTAGAAAATGGAACTCAAAATCAGAACAACAAATTAAGGCTAAACAGAGAAGTACCTGAAAGATTAGAGATGTCCAAAACAAGGTATGCAATCCTAAAATGATGAATTTTGATGTGCATTGGGACTCATATGCCAGGATCAACGATTTAGTCCCAATTTAGGGTTTTGGGCTAAATCTAGAATTTGTTGCTAGCAAACTAGGATCTACAGAAATCTACTGAGAAGTGGTATACTTAGACTCATACAACCAAGGTGGCAATTTAGTCTCAATATTAGGGTTTGGCTAAAATTCTGGTATCCTCTAGTGATCTTTTGTAGCTTCTCTCATCTTCAATCTCTAAGTTTGAAAGTTTGAATTCTAGTCTATAGGTGACTTTCTATGAAGATGACAACTTGGGTAAATGCAAGAAGATGAGTCCATGAAATGTGGAATTTTTTGTCTTAGACAAAAACCCAAAATTGGCTTCAAGAAAATGAGATCCTATTTTTTACTAAACGTGATCTCATTTAGGTTAAGCATCCTTAGCACAAAATGGGATCTTGTTTTTTAAAAACAAGATCTCGCTTCTTAAAAGAAAGGATCGCATTTTAAAACAACACATTTTAAAAAAGGATTGTTAAAAAAAGAGATCCCATTTTTTAAGAAATGGGATCTCATTTCTTAAAACTGGGATCCCATTTCTCATTTTTAATGACCCATTGTAAAATGGGATCCTATTTCTTGTTTTTTAATGACCTGTTTAAAATGGGATCTCATTTTTTAAGAGCTCGTTTCATAAAAGAAATATTTTTTTTTATACTTTTAAGAAATTGGATCCCATTTCATTTAAGTATAAAAAAATTATATTTTTATGAGACAAGATCCCATTTTAGAATGGGATCTTGTTTTTAGAATTTTGATTTTTTGGTTAGGTTTTTGCTTTGTTTCTCGATTCGAGAAAAGGATTGGGGACCTGAACCTAGGCCCTTGACCTAGTTTGACCTACAAGTTGAAGATCCTGGCAATGCCACAGGAAAATAGTGACTTTGGGCATATGTCTGAAGACCCTTTTTGTAGATTTTTTTGACAAAATTAAAACCGATTATAGATGAGACAGTGTATATTCCAAATATGTTTTTTTTTACAATTAGATTTTTTTTATTTTTCAACTAAATTCTGATGAAACAAGTCCATAAACTTGAATTATCAAAGTGTTTTAGTATTTTAATAAATTTTTATTAACATAATTTTTTGAAAAGAAAATTATACAAAAGCGTACTTCAAAAAATTATTTTCAATTTAAAAAAACCAAAAATGATAAGTTTAGGTCATCTTATCCATGACATACATGATTTTTCAGAACACCAAATATGGCCAATAAAAAATTAAAAATATATATTCAATAAAAAATTACAAAAAATTATGGAAAGCATACTTTAATGAGTTAAAAATATTTTCCCAAAAGGATTTAGAAAAATATGATTATTTAGGTCAAAATATGGATGACATATACATGCATGGCATGGTAAAAAAAAGTGACTTTTAAGCAATGGTTTTTTAGAAATGCCTATTGAAAATCAATTTGTATCATCTGGGTATTGAAATAAATTACATATTTGGAAACTAGACTCTGAGTACTACATTTTATGATCAATGACTTTTTTGAAGATTCCATATTTATGTTCTTCAAATTTTAAGGTCAAATGTGTCGAATTCTAAAAATCAGGGAAAATACTTCCACTAAATGGCCCAAAAGTGGACTCAGCTTCTTGCACGCTCCCACTTCTTCACAACTTTGACAACTTTCTTCAATCTTGTAACCTTTTCTTCAAAGGATCTTCATGCTCAAAATCGCCTAGATCTACAATCACAAATGAAAGGAGAGAAAAAGGTCGATTTGTTAGTGGATAGGGGTTTTCCTTGGTCCAAACCCATTTTGGTAATTAAACCTTGAAATGAAATGAAATAACATGAAGGATGAATGAAAAATATGCAATGCTGCAACTCACCAAACCCTTGAATGAAAGGTTACAAACTTGTGTGAAATGGCTAGCATGAATGTAGATCTTGAGTCTTGATTGAAGGTTATGGATCTTGAATTGAATGCTTGTTTGAATCATGAAAACGTACATCACAAATGTTAGCTAACAAACACACATGATGCATGAAGACTTTGACATGATGCTTTAATCTTGAATATAGCTCCAAATTCTTGATAATCAGCTCTTGAAGTCTCTTGTGAACTCTTGTGAAAGTACTCTTGATTTCTTATGAAGTTCTAGGATACTTCATAAAATTGCTAGGAGAAAATATGTGAAATAACCTTGTATTTATACTTATGCCAAATTTCTTGAAATTACAACACTACAAGATGACATCAAATAAAATCCCACCAAGAATTGAATTTAAAATAGGTCCAAGCTAAAGTAGGACTCATACACCCAATATGGCAGATGAGTCCCAGTAGCCTAAGTTTGGAACACAAACTTCAAGAAATGTTAAGTTTAATGCAATATTTAGGATCAGGCCTCAAAACCTAGGTGGTACCCATATGCCAAAGGTGGCATATGAGTCGTAGATCACTAAATCTGGGACAAAATTAACCCAAAATCATTAAATTATGATTGGTCATTTGATAAGTGTCAAGATTATCCTCAAAAGAATGCATTTAATAAGGATTATGGATGTAGAAAGGACCAAATAAGGCATAAAAAATCCATGATTTAATAGGGAGGACCCAAATAATGTAAAGGGATACATTTTCCTACACTACATATAATAATAGTTTATTATTATTTTTCTAGTTGTGCAAGTAATTTTTTTGTAATCATGTCAACTTTAATTTCAAATTTCAAATTTAATTATTCTAATTATAATTTATGGAAAACACAGGTTTCATTTATCTTGAGATTCAAAAATATCTCAAATGTTGCAATGAATCTAAAATCAGAGCTAGATTTGTCTGTATACAAGGATGTTCAAGAAAAGTGGAGGAATCAAAATGAGGAAGCTCTTAGACCCTCATACAAATTTCAACATCTCACAAAGTACATGCTCATATTTGGAACAATGCGAAAGCCTATGAAGCATGGGAGGTACTCAAAACTATCTATGATAGTTCAAATGAATCAAGGAAGATACATTTCAAGATCAACTTCAAGATTTGAGGTATACTAATTTCAAATCTATGGAAGAAATTTTGTTAAAATTTAATTTATTAAATAGTCAATTGCATGGTTTAGGAGTAAATCTTGAATCTCTTAGAATAATTCATATTGTTCTTAAAAACTATCTTCCTAGATAATTTCAACAATTTATTACAAATATGCATGTTGAATTAGCTATTCCTTCATTAGCTATTCAACTTATGATATTTGTAGAAATTTATTAAGGAAAGAGGAAGAAATATTGATTCATTTGGTAATCTTAAAAATAGTGAGCACACTTTTATGTTTAAAAATCATAAGTAAAATTTTATGCCTCATACTAAACAATATTATGATCCTAAGTCTTATGAAAATGATGCTATTGATCCTAGGAAAAAAAAATTATTCTAAGAGACCTCATTGTACTTATTGTGATTGTAGACACCTAAAATAATATTTGATTAAATAGATACTTCTTATTTATTTAATTAATTTAACCCACTTCCCTTATCCTAATAATTAATTAATTAAATATTATTTATTTATTTAATTAATTTCTCCATTACATTTATCCACCACCTTTAATTAAATAAATCTAATTTTATTTAATTAAAATATTACCTTTTCTCACTTTCCTCTAAAACCCCTAATCACACTTAGTTTAATTAATCTTTGATTAATTAAACTTATCCATTTCCTATGCTCACTAATTCATTCTCCAACATTTAGCTCCACTCAAGTTAATAAACCCTTGGTTTATTAACTCAACCTAGCCTTATTAAATCAATTAATCTTTCATTAATTGTTCTAACCCTCATCCATAATCACTCATTACCATTATTTCCTAGTTTTAAATTCACTCACCTCCCTCAAACATGTCACCAAGTGACAAGTGTTAGGTATCCTACCCTCTCCCTTTCTCTCAACAATTTGTGAGATCTCACCTACCCCACTCACTCTTCCCAATGTGTTCTCACACATGTGTGAGAACACCTCCCTATTCCACCCCTTTCCCTCTTGTGACACTTTTCATAAGGCTAATACTCCACTCAACCTTGATCCAAACCCTATATCTCTTTTAATCCCAACCCTCCATTAACCTATCAATCCTAGCCCTTGGTTCATCTACCCAAATTTCTATATATTGAACCCTTGACTATCATTCTTCACACTCACATTCTCCATATCCTTATGCTACCAAAATATCAATTGAATCCATCTCTATCCCACCATCATGTTGTCCAAGTATTGAGCAACCACATCCACTAGCAACACTTGATCAAATCTTCAAGAATAGGGTGCATCTTGTGAGCTCAATCCATGAGGAGGAGAGCAATGAAGGTATAATAGCTTAATGTTTATTTATTTATGCATTTATGTCTATTTACCTTATTAACCTATTTTTCCTTCTTGAGTGATAAATATGGTCATTAGTCTAATAATTTTTTTAAGAAAAAAAATGATAAAAATCTCATAAGGAAAAGAAAAAAAAAAAACCTAAAAATAATATGATGCAAGAACATCCAGGGGTGCCAAGCAATCCTGCATCCCTAAAAAAAATTTATTTTATTTTGCTATTTTTTGTGTGATTTCTAGCTACAAGAAATTTTTGGGCATCTAGTTTTGGGCATTCTCGGAGAATGAATTTTATTTATTTATTAAGTTGGACGGGTATTCTAATATTTAATGTAAGTATTAATATATTTATTGGCTCAAAAATTATAATTTGGTGAATTGTATGGTGCACATTTAATGTATTGAAAAAGTAAAAAATATGTAAAATTTGAAACACAACACCCAAGCTAAGAAAATTCAACTTTGGGATATTAAATAATTGAATGGAAGATAATTTTAACACCCATGTGCAGTTGGAACATTAATTGGGAAGCAAACTTGTTGTAGGGGAGTTTACAGGAAGGAGTTACATTTGTGCATGCATTTTTTCCAAATTATTCGTAGTGGGTTGCAGGAGGTTTTCAAAACCATATTGGGAGTGGTTTTCAAATTTTAATTGGCAGTTCTAGGTATGAGAATCCAACATCCAAGAGCTGAGAAGGGGAAATTTTGGTGAAGGGGTGCAATAGTGAAGTTGTAGGAAAAGGTTGTGGACTAGCTGCAAGTTGAGTGTTGAAAAGAATTTAGAGGTAAATTTATAGGTGTTTGAGGCTGATTTGAGTTAGCTATGTTTTTATTTTGTATTGCATAGATTAATTTTTTTATATATTTTTCAATGTTAATGAAGATTTGATTTTCTCAAAGTGTTTTTTGAAGAATAATTGGAAATAATTTCCATTGGGTTTTTATTTGCATATGCTTCCAATTGTAAAATGACGGTGTATTTGATATTATGGCTACTTGGATGGGTTGTCTGAAAAGACCCCCATCCTTGTACTACATCATATGGTATCAAAGTGGGAAGATTGGTTGGGAATTATTGTAACAATTGATTGATAGAAAGAATTGAAATAAGTTTGTAGTTGTTATCCTTTGACCAAAGTTAAGGCTAGGCAAAAGGTGCACAAGAGAGAGGTGTGTCTTCTAGAAATTATCTAATGGGTAGAGGATAAGCAAGAGTGAGTTTGTTGCATGAAGGACCTGCGACTGTGAAGGATTGATACCCTAAAGTGAGAGAGATTGTTGCACTTGGATGAATTGTAATTGTAGGACTTGTGAGTATCTGAAGATTTCTTTGAAGAATAAGACAAGATGGGTCATGAGAAGGCATGTGTTAGTTTTACCTATGGAAGAATGGAAGGAAAAGAGGTTTACAAAATGGCTTATTGGAGAATTAAAGAAGATTGAGGCTAGATTGGATGTGGTGAAGATGGAGTAGATAAGAGAACTTGAGGAGGCTAAAAGAAAGCATGAAGTGGGTAAGAAAATTCTAAAAATAAATTATGTGATAGTGGTAAAGTGACAGATGAAAAGTATGATGAAGAGGGGATAAAATTCTACCCAAAAGGAGAAGAGCTATAGATATTTTATGAAATAGAGAGAATGGGTAAATAGGGGAGCGAGAATAAATTTGAAAATATGTATTATTACAACCCTATGATGGTAAGATTATGGGAGAAAGGAAATGTGGGATAAGCCCACACAATTGTAGTTGAAAGAAAGCAAGAAAAGAAGAAAAGCATAAAGAAATAATGGAGGAAGAAAGACGATAAAATAGTCTTTATGTGTAGACACATAAAATTGACCTAGGCCTACAAGTTCTATTTTCTCCATATTTCTTCCTAACATAATTAAAGTATTTAATTATGTTTGGGTATGTGTAGGATCTTGATGGGCCAAAAAGTGGTGATATGATGGGCATGTGTAAGGTATGTGGCTTACGACTTTTTTTTAACCCAAAATTGATGAAACGGAAAAAGGGTTTTTAAAGGAGATTCTTAGCTTTCCACCAATATAATTTATGTTTTACTTTGAATTTAATAAATAATTATTATTCATTTTCTATTTGAATTATGACTAAAGTCCTGATTGATAGGTTGATTGAAAAACATCTATAACTTTCAAATGGTATCATATTTTTTGAATCTAAAACATGTGTCACATTCTATGCTTCACATATTATAATATTAGAAAAAAAATGAATTTCATGAAGTTTTGACCAAGTTAAGGTGGTCAGACATAGGAGATTTTATATTTTTAAAAATTTGTAATAAAAAATTCATAATTAATTATTTACTTGGAAAAAAATTACAAAATAATATGCATCACATCGAGACATGGATCCTTTACTTATATCTAAAATTTTACAAAAAAAGGTTAACATTTTATTGTGGTTAGAGTGGTGAGATAGACACCTACTTATTTTTTCCTTGAAATTTAAGTACTACTACACTGAAATTTTAAATTTTTACCAAATAGATTTTTTTTTTTAAATAAGGGTATGTGTAGGATCATGATGGGCCAAAAAGTGGCAATATGATGGGGTATGTAGCTAATGACTTTTTTTTAACCCAAAATTGATGAAATGAAAAGGGTTTTAAAGGAGATTCTCAACTTTCCACCAATATAAATTATCCTTACTTTGAATTTAATAAATTATTATTATTCATTTTCTATTTGAATTACTTACTAAAGTCCCGATTGATAGGCTCATTCAAAAAACATCTATAGCAATAGTATCAAATTTTTGAATCCAAAAAATACATCACATTCTATGTTTCGCAGATACTATAGGATAAAAAAAATGAATTTCATGAAGTTTTGACCAAGTTAAGGTGGTCGATGGCGAAGTTTATATTTTTTAAAAAGTGTAAAAAAAAATCATAATTAATTATTACTTGAAAAAAAAATTACAAAAAAAATGCATCACATCTGGACATGAGTCCTCTACTTATATCTAAAATCTTATAAAAAATATTATCATTTTGTTGTGCTTAGGGTGGTTAGACAAACACTTCTTTTTTTTCCCTGAAATTTAAGTACTACTGCATTGAAATTTCAAATTTTCACCAAATAGTTTAAAATAAAATAAAAAAACCTAGTAGTTTAGAAACTACATTCAATTTGCTACAGATTCTATTCTTACATATTCTTGAAATAATATAGATAACTTATTCAAATTTTAAGTCAAGTTACCTAACTCTGATTTTTTTGAGTTGTTTTGCCACTTAAGGGCCTGTTTTTTCCATGATGATCTTGCACATACCATAGACCTAGTAGTTTAGAAACTACATTCAATTTGGTACAGATTCTATTCTTACATATTTTTGAAATGATATAGATAACTTATTCAAATTTTTATGTCAAGTTGCCTAACTCTGACTTTTTTGAATTTTTCACCACTTAAGGGCCTGCTTTTTCCATGATTATCCTGCACATACCTTTCCTATGGTCCAATTTTAGCTATTAATTATTTAATTAATTCATTTCTTTTATTCCTTTTGACTATTTAAATAAATAAATTAGATTTATTTATTTAAATGTGTCGCTAATTTTCTGATATCTCTCTATAATTAAATAAAAATTTTAATTTATTTAATTATTACTTGTCCATTATTTCCTCTTGATTATTTAAATAAATAAACTTTATTTATTTATTTAAATATGAAATTAATTTAAAAATGTCTTCTTATAATTAAACAAATTCCTTAATTTATTTAATTATTGCCCACCTTGACTTTTTCTAATTTTAAATAAAGATCATTTATTTAAAATTGTCCACTTTCTATTTTCTCTCCAAGTAAATAATTTAAATTAATTATTTACTATCACATGGCCCCACTTTTGAATTAAATCAATTTTTAATTCAAAAGGTCAACATTCCTCCATAAATCAAATCATTTCTATTATTATTTGATTTTCCAGCCTTTTTGTTTTTCCGTGCCCATATTTCCTCTTGTCGCATGCAACCTTGTCCATTGATTTGATTTTCTAAAATTAAATAGTATCAATTCATTTCAAATTTTAACCTAATGTTTCCCTACCCTAATTGTGGGTTGTCACATATTATTTTAACCATTGATCTTAGGGCATCTCTCAATTTTCAATCTTGGTCATTCATCCAATATTGACTTTTCTATAAAAAGGCAATTTTTGGTCTGAGTTGTCATCTCTCATATCTCTCATGCTCTTGACTTCATTCTTTAGGAATTTTCTTGCTTTAGGCTTGTTTCATAGTTGCATACTTGCATTGTGTAGAATTTTGATATCTAATCCTTCAACACTTGCTTAGGACATTGTCATAGTCATAGGTTGCTCATCACAAATTTGAGGGCAATTATCTACTCGTAGCAAGTAGAGAAGGTGCAATGAAGGTTATTCATGGAGGTTGAAGACATTTGGTGAGATATTTCTTTGTTTTCATGATTTTTACTCCATTGTTGTTTATTACTTTCTTTGGCTTATTTTATTTATGATTTATAGTGCTAACCTGGTATTTTCCCTAAGCTACATTATGGACCATAAAATTAATGGTAATTTTAATTATTTTGTTTTATCTAAAGATGTTTTGTTTGTAGGATTTTACAAATAAAAATAATATGGTGGGGAAAAGAAAGAAATAGTAGCTAATATTTCTTGTTGAAGGAATAAAAGTGGAGAAAAATGAATTTGCATGCATATGGAAAGAAGTTACAACAACAAAAATTGAGTTGAGTGCAAGGGAGGTGGTAGAAGAAGAGAACAACAAGATTGCAATAGATAATCAAGAAGAAAAGATTGGGAAAACAACAAGGAAACAAGAGAGTAGATAGGTAATGAATCATTTTATGAGATTTGTGAAATGGAATTTGATATTAAGTTATATGCAAAAGTGATTAAATAATTTTTTGAAGTGAAAGATGGAGAAAAGGATAGCATGGGTAAGGGAAATAAAAGAGAAGACACAAAAAAGTCTGGTCCATTAAATGACTTGGAAACATTAAATTTTTTTCGAAAACAAAGTGAAGAAGAGTATAGGGGGAAGATGGTCAATGAGAAAATTGAAGGAGTGGTAGAAAATAAAGAAGAAGATTACCTATTAATACAAATTATAGCAGTTGAAATGGAGTGTCTTGCATTGAGAAGGGGTGAAAAAAAATTTGTAGCATTGAAAGATGAGGTAAAAATTTCATTTTTTGGATCTTTTGATTAATTTAATTTATATTTAAGTGATATGATTATAATTTAAGGGTATGAGGAGATTCAAAAATATGTTGAAACAAAAGAGGAAGAATATAAAACAAAGGTAATGAGTAATTTTTCTACATTTTGCAAAGACTATGTCAAAGTTAATTTTTCTTCAAATGAAATGGTAAAAGGATATAGAGAAAGAGAGGTGGAAAATTGCAGCAATAGCAATTTACACATTTAAATACAACAAAATATGATGGATTTTGTTGGCATAGAAGAAGAAGAGGATGAAGGATAAATAGGTGAGAAAGATGTGCAAATAGAATTCATTGATTTTCATTAATTTGTTAATGTTGATTTGTTTGTAGTTGTTGAGAATGATAAAGTGGGATGGATTTATGAACCATGGTATAGCAAGGTGAATTCATGAGGGGAAGAAAGAGGGGAAAGATGAAGGAAGGAAGAGATAGGAAGTTTCAGAGGAAGGTGAAGAAGAAGAAATAAGTGGATAAGGAAGAATGTTGGATTAAAGGGAAGTAAATAATTTTCAAATGGTCATGATTTTTAGCTCATGGAATATTTCACTTATGTTGAGAATTTTATGCAGGAGCATCCAAGAGTGCTAGTAAATCCTGCATCCCCAAAAATATTTTATTTTATTATGGTATTTTTTTGTGATTTCTAGTTGCAGGTAGTTTTTCAGCATTTGGTTTAGGCATTCTCAAAGCATGGAAAATTCTATTTATTAGGTTGGATAGGTATTTTAAAATTTAATGTTATCAAAGGATGAAAGTTGGGCCCAAATAAATGAAACTATTATTTTATTTATTGGCTCAAAAATTGTAATTTGGTGAATTGTATGATGCACATTTAATGTGTTGAAAAAGCCAAAAAAAAATAAAAATTGAAACCCAACACCCAAGTTGAGAAAATTAAATTTTGGGATATTAAATAATGGTCTGGAAGAGAATTTTAACACCCATGTGCAGATGGAACATTGTTTGGGAAACGGACTTGTTGCAGGGGAGGTTATAAGAAGGAGTTACATTTGTACATGCATTTTTTCCAAATTGTAGGTAGTGGGTTGCATGAGGTTTTAAAAACCATATAGGGAGTGATTTTAAAATTTTAATTGGAATCTATAGGTATAGGAATCCAATGCCTAAGAGTTGAGAAAGCCTAAGAGCTGATAACATGAAATTTTGGTGAATGGGTGCAACAGGGAAGTTGCAGGAAAAGGTTGTAGAGGAAGATCTACTAGCAACAAGTTAAATGTTGAAAATAATTTAGAGGTGAATTTTTAGTTGTTTGAGGCTGATTTGAGTTAGCTATGTTTTGATTTTTTATTGCAAAAATTAATTTTGTAATGTATTTTTTAATGTTAATGAAGATCTAATTTTCTCAAAGTGTTGTTTGAAGAAGAATTGGAAATAATTTCCATTAGGTTTTTATTTGCATATGCTTACAATTATGAAATGCAGGTGTATTTTATGTTATGGTTGATTGGATGGGTTGTCTAAAAAGACCCCCAATCCTTGTACTACATCATAATAGGTTTTAAAATAATATAATTTAATCCAAAAGAGATTTTAATTACAATTATAATGCTTCAAAAAATCTTGAATGGGTTATTGATTCGGGTGCTTCTCAACATGTTACATCTCATAAAAAGGTATTTGAATCCATACAACCCAACATGTCTAATATTACACTTTAACTTGCTAATAATCATAGTTGTAAAGTAGAAGTTGTTGGAATTTTGTGTTGTCATTGATATCAACAGAGTGTTGTTGCATTGATGTCAACGTATGGAGTTTCTTTGATTGGTTGCCCTATGTTGTCATTAGTAGTATCACTTATGTCAATCTGTAGTGTTGCTTTGATGAGAATATGTCTATGTTTTTTCAACCTCTTGTGTGGTTTGTATACTAAGAAAATGGTGCAAATGCTTAGATGGTGTTTATGTTTCTTGGTTTCCAAGTGCTTTTGAGAAAATTTGAATAAAAGAGGAAACTATGTGTCAAAAAGGTGTTCTATATGGTAGAGTAGTGTTATGCATTCTGCTCTGCATTTCTTCTGTATCCAAGTTATGCTTGTTTCGTTTGTATATGTTTATCAAAGGTTTTCATGGATGTTATATCAAGAGTTTCATGTTCTGGATCATTTGGCAGAATAAGTTATGTTCACTAGTGTGTGAACTGTGAAGTAGTGTTGTCTGGGCGAAATGGTTTTTCTCTGCATTGTGGTATCTAGTCTTGCAGATTTGGGAGTGTTCTTATATTGCTTATATTTATCTTCCTTTCAATTTTTTTTAATTTTTGGTGCTCTACATGGTTGGGTTCATAAGTTACAGTATGTGGAAGTTTAACTAGTTGTACAAAATGATTGCATTCTTCACATGAATGTTGTTGTGAAGGATTTGTTAGATTTTAGGGTGTTGATGGAATATTCCAAATTGTATTTAAGTGTTGCATCTGGTATTTGATTCATATTTGGATCAAAGGAAGAATGTACTTAAATTTTTAATTGTGTTAACATGGGCTCAATCGACCTTGGATGTTTACACTAACTACGGATGTGCTTTGGTGATTTTGGAAGCACGACATGGCATGTTTATGTTGATTTGGGTCTGAGTTAAGGCGTGATGTGATTTTTCCTTCATTCCTTTCCATCACAGGAATGTTTTGGTGTCGATTTATTTTGAATTTGCATGCTTGAGGTGCATAGCCAAACTTGGATATTTTTTTCAAGGTTGTGGATGGTATATATGTGTGTTGAGTTGATGGAGGATTAGAGTATGAATTATGGGTGATTAAAAATGTGATGTGAAGTGTGAAAGTGTGAAATGCAATGCAAGATTTGAAGCTTAAGACTACTAGAATCAATGAGTAGAAGGTGTCTGCATTTTTTAGCGAGGTTGCAAATGATCTGGTGATGTAGTGGTGGATCTTTTTTGTTACTCTAAGATGGATTTCTCATTATAATAGTCTTCTATATTCTTATTTATAATTTTACAGTGACCCCTTCTTTCTTTTGGGTAGTGAGCCTTGCAGTAGTGACCCTATTATATTTGGTGTTGCAGTTACTTTATATTATGAGCTAATCCTCACTGTGGTTTTTCCCTTCTTGGGTTTTCCATGTAAATATGGTGTTTTTTTGTGTATGGTGTTGATATGTTTCTATTTTTGTTATTCACTTTCATGCTAAATCAGTCTAAAATATTACAAGCTAATAAGGATATGAATTTTAATGAGGGTTTTGATATTTTAATGTAAAAATGATTCAACCCCCTCCTCAATTTTCTTGTGCATTCAAAAAATGGTATTAGAGCAAGGTTCCTTAGAAGAAATCTTAACACCTGAGGTAGATCTATATGGAAGACAAGAAGGAGGCTCCTCTATTTGATGGATCATATTATGCATTCTAGAGGACTAGGATGGAAGGTTTCCTTGTTTCCCTATGGTTTGGAGTTTGGAAGTCTATTGAAGCTAGATATATCATGTCTACAAATGGTCCAACAAATGAAGATGAGAAAAAGGCTTATGAGAAAAATGGTAAGGAAAGGTATGTTCTCTTTATTGGTCTTGCTAATTTGGAACTTGTGAAAGTTATGAGTCTCAAAACTACTGGTGATATCTAGAAAAAAATGTAAAATATCTATAAATGAGATGATAAGGTCAAACATGTAAAGATATAGAATTTGAAGACCAATTTTGAAACCTTGTGGATGGAAGGGGATGAAGATATTACAAGATACATGCATAGAGTGGATGAAGTTGTCAATTCCATTAGAGGCTTTGGAAGACAACTTGAAGAAGATGAGGTGGTAAAGAAGGTACTAAGAACTCTTACTAAATCTTATAGCCATAAATTTTATTCTATTGAGGAAGTTTAGGATTTAAATAATTATTCTAGAGATCCATTGTTTGGTGCTTTAACTACTTTTGAATTTAGAGAGTTTGGTCCAAGTGATTCAATAAAAGATATGACTTTAAAAGTTTGAAAAGTAGAGAAGAATGAAGAATTAGATTAGGATGATCTTGATGAGATAGAAGAAAATTTTATGAGATTGAAAATGGGAACTGGAAAACATAGAGGTAAGTTACTATTCAAATGTTTCAATTATGGAAAGATTGTTCATTACACTTCAAGATGTCCTATCAAAGCATCAAATGATAAACATAAGGAGAATAAAGGTAAATAAATTAAGATAATTTATTATGTTAAAGAAGATTCCAATAAATATGATTACCTGAATGATGAAAATGATGAATTCTTGTCCATGGATCTAAATATTAGAACTAATTCTACTAATTTTGAGAGATTTATGAAGGAAAGTGCTCCATAAATATGTCGTAATGTTGAAGGAACAATGTTGAATTATTTTCATGCAAGAGAGGATAAAAAATATTAGATCATTGGAAATGAATGCTCATATCATATGATAGGTGATACAAGTAATTTTTTTAAAATTGAGAAGTTTGAAGGTGGTTTAGTTAAGTTTGGTGATGATACATCTACTAAGGTATGTGGAAGAGGTGTTGGTATGTGGTGACTGATCATGCTATACTGTATAGCCCATGGTATACTGTGAACCAAAAATCTGGAAGCTTCTAAGCTTGTTAAAAAGGGGTTCGGATGGGTATTACTGTATGATGAAAAACGCGATTATTCGCAAGATTGTAATAGGTTTTTCACTAGATAATAAAAGTATTGGATGGCTGCGGTTTGGTGGATGTAGCCCAGATTGGGTGAACCATGTTAAATTCTGTGTTATGATTTATTCTGTGCATGTTTTAGTTTCTTTGTTTATTATATAAATCTGCATTTAATTGTTAGATCGGCCATCTCTAATCCTAACAAGTGATATCAGAGCGGGTTGTGTTTTGATTATCGTCTGTAGGAAAGATCTCACGGTTGAGTGGGAGTCTCACGGTTGAGTGGGAACAATGGCAGATGAGGGTAAGAAGGTTGAGAAGTTTAATGGGTAGAACTATCAGTTATGGAAGATGTAGATGGAGAACTATCTCTATCAAAAGGATTTATGGCAGCCATTGGAAGGGAAAACCAAGAAACCTACAGCAATGTCTGATGAGGACTGGGAGATCTTGGATAGAAAGGCTCTTGGCAGTATTCGTTTGTGCCTAGCACAAACAGTGGTGTTCAATATTACAAAAGCAAAGACAACTCAAGAGTTGATGGAAACCCTGGAAAAGTTATATGAAAAGCCTTCCGCTTCGAATAAGCTATTTCTTATGAAGCATTTATTTAATATGAAAATGGTAGAAGGTGGGTCAGTTACTGATCATATAAATGAGTTTAATATGGTCACCCAGTTAATTAACTTCTATAAAGTAAACTTTGATGAAGAAGTTAGGCTTTTGATGTGTTCTTTGCACGAAAGTTGGAATAGCTTGGTAATGGTCATTAGCAATTACGTTTCTACTCCGAATACATTGAATTGATGATGTTGTTGGTGTTATTTTGAGCGAGGAAATTCGTAGGAAAATCTCAGTGGAACATCCACATTAGGTAGTGTTTTGAATGCAGAAAGCAAGGGTAGAACAAAGGAGAGAGGAAACAATTTGGAAATCATGGAAAGTCACGAGGAAAATCAAAGGAAAAAGGTCTCAATCTAGAGACAAGAGGGATTGCTGGTACTGTGGTAAGCCGGGTCATCTGAAGAAAGATTGCTGGTCTCGGAAAAATAAAGAAGGAGATAGAAAGGAAGGAAGTAAAGAGGCAAATGTGGTAAGTAATAAATCTGATGAGGATGCTTTGATTCTTTCCCTTGATAATGCTGATGATTCTTGGGTGTTAGATTCAGGGGCTTCATTTCATGCTACCCCTCATAGAAGTTATTTTTTTTATTATGTCCAAGGGGATTTTGGGATGGTTTATTTAGGAGATAACGAACCCTGTCAGATTGTTGGAAAGGGAAGAATCAAGATTAAGTTGCAAAATGGGAATCATTGGCTACTACGTGAGGTAAGGCATGTGCCAAAGTTAAGCAGAAATTTAATTTCAGCAGGGCAACTAGATTATGAAGGTTGTGTTGTTACATTTAGTGATAAAAATTGGAAAGTTACAAAGGGTGCCTTAGTGGTAGCAAAAGGTGTGAAAGTAGGCACCTTATATCTTTGTACAGGTCATACTGTTCCTTCTACTTTAATTGTTACAGAAAAAGATCAATGTTCAGGAACAGTTGCTGCAGTTAAGCAGGTAGAAGATCATACAGTTGCTGTGGATTCTGAATCAGCATTGTGGCATAATAGACTTGGGCATATGAGTGCAAAGGTATGAAAGTACTTCATTCAAATAATGTTTTACCAGGTCTAAAATGTGTTAATATGTTTTTTGTGAAAGTTGTGTGTATGGAAACAAAAGAGAGTAAGTTTTCTCAAGGATGGGAAGCAAAAAGAAAGATGAGAAATTGGAGCTTGTGCATACAGATGTATGGGGACCAGCTTAGGTATCTTCTCTCGGTGGCTCTCTATATTATGTTACATTCATTGATGATGCAACTAGAAAGGTATGGATTTATTTCCTTAGGCAGAAATATGATGTATTTGAAACTTTCAAAAAATGGAGAAGCTTGGTTGAGAATGAGACGGGTAAAAAGATAAAATGTCTCAGATCTGATAATGGTGGTGAGTATTGCAGCAAAGAGTTTAAAGATTATTGTTCCTCTAATGGTATTCATAGGCAAAAAATGGTTCCAAGGACTCCACAGGAAAATGGAGTGGCTGAGCGCATGAATAGAACAATAATGGAGCGTGCACGGTCTATGAGATTGCATGTTGGGCTGCCTTTAAAAATGTGGAAAGAGACTATAAACACTGTTGTTTATCTAATTAATAGAGGTCCTTCTAATCCTTTGGGTTGTGGTATTCGAGGAAGCATGGAAAGGTAAGAAGGTGAGTTATTCTTTTCTCAAAACCTTCGGTTGTGAAGCATTTGCACATGTAGATTCTGAAAATAGAACCAAGCTTGATGCAAAATTAAAGAAATGTGTATTTGTTGGATATGGTATTGATGAATTTGGTTATAGGCTTTGGGATTTTGAAAATCAAAAAATTGTGAGAAGCAGGGATGTCATATTCAATGAAAATGTGTTGTACAAAGATCTGTTGCTTCAACATGAGAAGAAAGAAAAAAATTATGTAGTGTTGGATGATACTCCAAACAATGATGTTTCAGTGGTTCCTCATGCTGGGCAACAACAGCAACAACAAATACCACAAACTCCTGTTAGACGATCTTCAAGGTTAAGTAGACCTCCAGAAAGATTCTCTCCCTCTTTGTATACTATTACGTTAGCGATGCTGATGAGAATATTATGATGAAAACTATGCAGTGGATACCAAGGTTCAATGGGAGCATGGAATGAAAGAAGAAATGGACTCCTTGCTGGAAAATCAGACTTGGGATTTATGCAAGTTGCTTACAGGTAAAAAGGCTTTACCAAACAAATGGATTTTTATAGGCTGAAAAGAGGAGGATGGAGGTAAGAAAATATTTAAAGCAGATTAGTTGTAAAGAGATTTGCACAGAAAAAGGGTATTGATTTTGATGAGATTTTTTCTCTTGTTGTTAAAATGACTTCTATTCGTATTTTTTTAAGTATTGTGGCTGCTGAAGATTTGCATTTAGAACAGCTTAATGTTAAAACAGTCTTTCTCCATGGTGATTTGGAAGAGGAAATATATATGGAACAGCCACAAGGATTTGAGGTCAAAGGTAAGGAGAAACTAGTGTGCAGATTGAAGAAAAGTTTATATGGCTTGAAGCAAGCACCTCGGCAATGGTATTTGAAATTTGACAGTTTTATGGCTGAGCAAGGCTACAGCAGGTGTAATTATGACCATTGTGTTTATTTTAAGAGGTTGGATAATGACAGCTACATTATTTTATGTTTATATGTTGATGACATGCTTGTAGCTGGGTCTAACATGGATCACATTAGTGAGCTAAAACAATAGTTAGCAAAATATTTTGCTATGAAGGATTTGGGGGCAGCAAAACAAATCCTTGGTATGAAAATTTGTAGAGATAGGAAGAATAGAAAATTGTTTTTATCTCAGGCTAATTATGTTGAAAAGATGTTGCAGAGATTTCATATGGAGAATGCAAAAGCTTTCAGCACACCTTTGCCTAGTCATGTAAAATTGACTAAGGATATGTGTCCAAAGACACATGAGGAGGAAAAAAAAATGTCCAAGGTACCATATGCTTCAGCTGTAGGTAGTTTAATGTATGCCATGGTATGCACTAGACCAGATATTGCACATGTTGTAGGAGTTGTTAGCAGGTATTTGAGTCATCTTGGAGTTGAGCATTGGAATGCAGTAAAATGGATTCTCAGGTATTTGAGAGGTACATCCAATAATTGTTTATGTTTTGGGGGCTCTAATACTGATTTAAAAGGCTATGTTGACTCAGATTTAGCAGGGGATATAGATACTAGGTGGAGTACCACAGGTTATGTATTTACACTTGGTGGGACAACAGTGAGTTGGATTTCTTGACTGCAAAAGGTGGTTGTTTTATCCACCACAGAGGTAGAGTATGTTGATGCAACAGAGGTGGCAAAGGAGATGATATGGCTGCAACTTTTCATGGATGAGTTGGGAAAACAACAGGCTGGAAATTATTTGCTTACAAACAGTCAGAGTGCTATACATCTTGCAAAGAATTTTTCCTTGCATTCTAAAACAAAACACATACAGTTGAGATATCATTTCATTCGGTCAGTGTTGGAGGATGGACAGGTCAAGTTGGAAAAGATACATACAGATGTAAATCCAGCAGATATGTTTACGAAGGCGGTGCTAAGGGAGAAGTTGAGCTCCTCTTCAGCTTCGGTTGGCCTTCAAGGTTGAATTCAAGTATAACAGAGCAGCAGGGTCCAAGGTACTTATTTCCAGTGGGAGCTGTAAGTGCAGCAGTGTTGTCCAGGATCAGTCTCCAAGTGGGAGGTTGTGATGGTGTGGAGCCTGATCAGTCTCCAAGTGGGAGATTGTTGGTATGTGATGACTGATCATGCTATATTGTATAGCCCATGGTATACTATACACCTCGGCCCCCTGTCCTACTTTTTCGCGTGATCACTGAAAAAGGGAAAAATCAATGAAAAAAGAAAAATCCAATTTTGTAGAACCAAAAATCTGGAAGCTTCTAAGCTTGTTAAAAAGGGGTTCGGATGAGTATTACTGTATGATGAAAAAAGTGATTATTCACAAGATTGTAATAGGTTTTTCATTGGATAATAAAAGTATTGGATGGCTGCGGTTTGGTGGATGTAGCCTAGATTGGGTGAACCACGTTAAATTCTGTGTTATGATTTATTTTGTGCATGTTTTAGTTTCTCTATTTATTATATAAATCTGCATTTAATTGTTAGATCTTCCATCTCTAATCCTAATAAGAGGTTCAATCAATTTTGATGGAAATAATAATACAAAAGATGTTATTTATGTTAAGGGTCTCTAGCATAACCTTCTAAGTGTAGGAAAAATGTGTTGCAAAGGATATAATCTTGTGTTTCAAGATAATGGTTGTGAGATCATAAAAGGCTCCAAAAATTTGGTTGTTGTAGGAAGAAGGACAGATCGAAATGTCTATCATCTCAAGGGTGCTAATGGTTAGTGCTTTATGAATCAAATGAATGAAATTTGGAAATGGCATAGAAGAATGTGTGACATAAATTTTGATAGCCTAGTGAGGACCAATTCAGTTCAAGGTGTGAGAGACTTACCAAATATTATAAAGCCTATAATTGTAGTTTGCAAGGAATGTCAGATTGGGAAGCAAGCTAGAAAGAGTTTCAAGATAAAAAACACTCTACCATAGGACCTTTGAAATTGGTGCATACAAATTTTTTTGGTCCTACTAGAATAAGAAGTTTTCAAGGTAACAGGTATTTCATGTTGTTAATTGATGATTACTCTAGAATGACTTGGGTAACTTTTTTGAAAGAAAAATATGAAGATCTAGATAAGTTTAAGGAATTTAAAGCTATGGTTGAGAATGAAATGGATATTAAAATAAAATGTTTAAGATCTAATCAAGGGTGAGAGTTCACTTCCAATGGGTTTAACAGTTTTTGTGAAGATCATGGAATAAAGAGGCATTTGTTATCTCCTATGACTCCTCAGTAGAATGAAGTGGTGGAAAAGAAGAATAAGACTATTCAAGAAGTAGAAAGGACAATGATGAGAGAAGAAAATCTACCAAATGTCTAATGGAGAGAAGCAATTTATACTACAGTTTACATACTTAATATAGCACAAGAAAGTACAAATAGTTCAAAGACTCCTTATGAGTTATTGTATGGAAGAACTCCTACTGTCAAACATTTCAAAGTATTTGGAAGTAAATGCTAGATCAAAAGAGATGAAGAAAACTTAATAAAGTTTTATGCAAGATCTAATGAAGGTATCTTCCTTGGATATTCTACAAGAAGAAATTCTTATAGGTGTTGTACACCTAGAGGCTAAAAGGGATTGTTGAAAGTGCAAGTGTTAAAGTGGATGAAGAATTACATAAAATATCAGTGCTAATAAAAGGATATGAATTAGATGAGTCCTCTTGTAGAGAAGAAGAAAAATATTAAAGTAAGGAAAAGGAAGTGCATAAGTAAGAGGAAGAAGCTCTAGAAAGGATCCCTAAGATACCTAAGTATGTGTGTAAGAATCATTTTGATGATCATATCATTGGTGAAAAAAGAAAAGGTGTATTGAGAAGAAGAAATGTTGTTATGGTAGAAGATCAAGTAAACTTATGTTTACTTTCCAAAGTAGAACCTAAAATAGTGATTGAAGCATGAAAAGATGAGTATTGGTTCAAGGCTATGGAAGAAGATTAATGTAGATTGAAAAGAATCAGACTTGGGAGCTTATACCAAGGCTAGTGAACAAGAATGTGATTGGAACTAAATGGGTATTTAGGAACAAGCTAAATGAGAATGGAGAAGTGGTAAGGAACAAGGCAAGGCTTATGTGTAAAGGGTACTCACAAAGAGAAGGAATATACTTTGAGGAAAACTTTTCTTCGATGGAAAGAATGGAGGCTAGTAGGATGTTTTTGGCTTTTGCAACACATAAGTATTTCAAAATTTATTAAATGGATGTGAAGTTTGCATTCTTGAATGGTGAGTTGGAAGAAGAGGTCTATATTGAACAACCAAAAGGCTTTCAAATATTAGATAACCCTAATGTGGTTTGTAGAGTTAAGAAGGAATTATATGGACTCAAGCAAGCTCCTAGAGCTTGGTATGCAAGGTTGGATAGATACTTGTTGCATCAGGGATTCAATAAAGTTATTGTAGATAACAATCTTTATTTTAAAGTTAAGAATGGCCAAATTTTGATTGTGGTTGTGTATGTTGATAATATAATCTTTGGAGGAAATGAATCGATGTACAAGAGATTTTTGGAGTAGATGCAAAATGAGTTTAAAATGTCAATATTTGGGGAGATGAATTTATTCCTTGGGTTACAAATTGTAATAACCCATTCTAATTATTACTTAAATATATTATTGTGAATGACATTATGAATATTAATTTTAAAAAATCATAATTTAAGAAGCTATTTTCAATCATAGAAACACATTCCTAATTAAAATATGAGTCAAATATAGGGTGAGTGCACCAAGATGGTTCCCAAAAAGGGGCTTAAGTGGCCACTTTTTTTCTGAAATCAAGAAATATTGACCTTGGATATGAAATTGAGGATAGTTACACTCAAAATTTTGAAATGGAACAAAAAGAAGGATTGAAGTGATCCAAGTCTACTTTCTAAACTACTAACTTATTTTTAAAATGGTTGATATTAAGGGGTTCAAATGAGGGACGTACACAAATTGTTGTTGTTTTTGTTAGAAAAAATAGAGTATAGCAACTCTTGTACAACCCTAGTATGGTGAACTTTTTTTTAGTATTTTTAAAATCACTATGGTCAAAAGTTTGCTAACAATATGTAGTTGATGCATGATTTTTTTGATAATTTTTTAATGAATATTTTAGTTTTTGCTAATTTTTGAAGTGGACACTTCCTTAAAAACAAAATATTGGCCGTGCTACCCATACAAAATTTGGAAACTAATTGAATTTTTTTTTAAAAAAATTGTAGAATGGAGTCTAGTTTCTAAAAATGTAATTTATTTGAAATTTCAATGAATGGTTAATTTATAACAAAAAAACACCAAACACTTCTTTTTGCCAAAAAAGAGACATACAAACAAAAGAAATTATGGATGAAAGGTTTAACATTTTCAAAATGTGAAAAAAATTACATCATTGGATAGCTAAGAGAGAACCTAACATTACCCAAATGTTTGATTTGTTTGATATTGAACCACGTGCAATCCTGATGGTGAGCACAAACCTGATTATGTGAAATATTGTAGAATTTGCAAAAACACATCTCTGGTGATTGGGAATTCCCTCCAAGCCTTTGGGTTGGTATTCCAAGGAAAATACCAATCCCAAGGCTTGGGGATTCCAAAAGCAAGATATAACATGTGCACGTTATATCTCAGTTTTTCCATGGTTTTTTTCATTTGTGGGGAGCATGTCTAGCAAGACATAACATGAGTGTGGTATAACGCACTTGCGTTATGTCTTTCTTTGTGTTAAATTCTACTCTATTGAAAGTATGTTTATATATTTGTATGTTTGTATGCATATGTATGCTTGTATGTATGTATGTCTATATGTATCAATGCATGTATATTTCATGTATTCCTATTTGTATGAAATATTGTATCTACGCATGTACATGTATGCTTGTATGTATGTAGGATTTTATGTACATATGTATTTATGTATGTCTTTAGAGGGAGGGATAATTTTAAGAGAGAGAGAGAGATCTAGAGTTGTCTAGGTAGAGTGGGAGAGGGAGAGGGAGGGGGAGCAAGAGAGGGAGAGAGAGAGAGAGA